>JAGQEM010000035.1:0-106481 GCA_019202945.1 Corynespora olivacea
CTTTTCGTACTTAGTGTTAGTCGTGCCAAGAAAAAGTGTCCGGCTCGGTGGTTTGTCCGGCTCGGTGGTGGAATACGTTATATTGTATCATCAATTTTTTATGATAATAAATTCTCATGATAGATACGAGCTACAGTATTGAAGATGATAAATTTATACTTGTAGAGGTGCTCCATGAGCTCAGTGTTTGCGGCAACTATGAAAAAGATAGCCCGCACAATGGTCCGAAGAGTGTTTGATGAGGCCGAGTGTGGCATTGCAAAAGAAGGAGCATACAAATGTGGCCTATGTCAGGTTACCTTTGGGTTCATGTTGACGGAACGGATACAAGGGAAGGAGCTGAATAGCACCGAACTTGAAGCAATCGGACGTTCCTCGTTCGCCACGTTCATACAACATACGCGTCAACTGTCCCAATCCCCTATTTCCCGCTTCCAAGCGTATATGCAACACCCAATTTCCAAGATACCTCGGAGCAACGGTGATCGCCGCCAGGCCAGTGGCCAGAGCTGTCACCGTGATCTCCGAAGCCTTCTCAGCCTCATCAGCGTCGGCTGGGCACTCCTTGGGAATTTCCATGCTCCCAGTCTATTCTATGAGCAAGTGTTAAGCATGGTAGCATAGAAATGAAGAGATGACTACGATATTCGAACTCGTCAAATGCAACGTCTGCGCTAAGAGGGGTAAGTCGATAGCAAGCGTGGGAACAGCCCTATATCTTACATATAAGCATCCTCAACTTCTCGAGTTCTTGTTCGACGCGCTTCCACGGCGCGACTTTGAATTTCGACCCAAGACAGCGATCCTCAATCCTCTAAACCCCAAACTCATTCACCATGGGTCTTTTCAGCGCCATTCCTTCCGCGCTCACTATTGGCGACATCTCCCTGGCACCAATCGCGCCAATCATTACAGCTTTGCTCCACGGCATAATCTACGACCAACACTTCCACCCTCTCTTCAAGTTCCCAGGACCATGGTACGCGACCTCATTCTTCCTCATCCGCGCCCTCGTCTCAGTCGAAAAGAAAGAGCCCAAGTTTCTCATGACCATGGTGAAGAAGTACGGTCGTAAGATTCCCCTCTTTCCCACATTTCCCACCAAACCCCGCGACAGCAGACGTTCTTGTTGCCCTGCATATATGTATTACCTGTCGCACCGCGTCGAAACTCTCCGCGCCGAGATCCGGCAAGATCTACACCGACGCTCGTATTCTCGCAGGATCCCCAGCCAATCCGCATCTCCCCCACCATGCTCTTCTTTCCCCGCGCCTCAGCCCTAAAGGACATCTACTGGGACCTTGAACCCAACACCAAGACTGCGCTTCACGGGACCGGGGCTCTCGGCCCACCGCACCTTTCTTCGACGCTCGACGGCGAGGAACACAAACGGCTGAGGAAAGCACTTTCGAACACACCATGGACCATTGGACCAGCTGAAAAACGCTTGGGAGCCGCGCTTCGACGGCCAAGTCCAGCTCTTCGTCTTGAAGATGCGTGAAGATGCGGTCGTGAACCGGATGATCTGTTTGTCGGATAAAGTAGCGGAATTCGCGGCGGATATCATGAGTATGGTTTCCTTCACGAAGCCATTTGGATACATGAAGGACTAGGGGGACGAGAAGAAGATACTGGATAATTAGGGGAAAGGCTTAGTATTCTTCAGGGACACTGTGCGCTAGATCTCCAAGGTCGGTGGCTGGTTCCTTTCGGCATTCAATGGATGGCCGGAGCCGATAGGCAGGTGACTGAGCGAGAGAAGAAGGATGCGGAGTAGCCGTTCGCAGAGAAGCCGGATGTTATGCAGCATCGAGTCATCTCTCCAACGAGAAGATTGGGAGCATTCATTCGAAAGAGAATACTGGCAGATACGCATCGCAGTCACCTCGACGCCCGTTTCCTCAACGAAACGCACACCCCCAGCTCCAACTCAAAAGCGCGCGCACGAAACCCTCCTAATTCAAGCCGGCGCCGACATCACCGCCACAGCCCTTGGCAACATCTTCCGCTTCCTCGTGACTGCACACTCCGTCTACACCCGTGCACGCGCAGAAATCAACCTGGCCTCTACACTCCTCTCTTTACGCCGATCCGGTACGAAGAAACGCGCCGTCACGTACCCTACTTCGTAGCCTGTATCAAAGAAGGTCTACGCTTAAAGCCACCCGTGACTAACCTATTCGCACGGCGTATTCCGGAAGAGGACAATCCAATCGATGGCTTTTATGTACCTGGCGGCACGGAAGTGACAAGTCATGCGTATAGTATGCAGAGAGAGAGGATGGGATGTACGGGGACGATGTGGAGGTATCTAGGTCGGAGAGGTGGATAGGGAGTGAGAAGAAGGCGTTGGAATATGAGACTAGGCAATTCACTTTCGGAGTTGGGTGCTTGGGTAAAGGACGTTGCGGTTATGGAGATTTACAAGTTGTTATCTGAGATATGCGGTTCTGAGCTGCGTGCATGGTAGTAAGATGGCAACGCTATGCTCAGAATGTGGGGAGATTTGACATCGAGCTCGTGGAAGGGGATACGTATGTTGAAAGGAGTGAGGTGAAGGAAGCGCAGAATGGTTAGGCCTGAGATGCCTGATTGTTTGGGAATTGAGACATGCAAGGGTTTTCTTTCTTTTTTTCATGCGCTGAGGGCGGAATATCTGTATGCCGTCGGATGTTGAGGTTGCACCGAGCACAGTGCACGTACGGTAAATTTGTATACCCGTTGCGACGCATCAGCACGTTACATGTTTACAACCATTTTTACAATTATGCTCCCGACAAAAAGTGCCCAAGATATCGGAGTCGGGAGCGTCATATCGGAGTCGGGAGTGTCGGTTGCGGAGATAAAAACGTACTATAGTAAGGACCTTCTTGATCCTACATAGTTGTCTCCTTAGCGTGGTAAGCAATGAGCGAACATAATCTGTTGCCCTGTCAGCAGCACGAGTTATGTCTATGTCTAAATTACCTGTAAGACGACACAAGCCCAAAGGAGGATTGTACATAAGATCACCTTTACGCGAGTCCGATTCAAACACGCCCAGCTCGCTAACGCAAAATGAAAAACACATATTCGGATAACCTTCCTCGACCAAAGGCCTCCCCCACTGGGTCCACGGCGTGCCGATCAGCCCTGCTGCTTACCAAAAACAGGTTCGTTTTTGACAGCGTACAGTATTGCCCCCCCCCCCCCTATCCTTTGCATTGTTGCATCTCATCTTACCTTACCTAACTGCATCACTAGACCTTCACATTAGCGAGCGTCGGGGGCCGAGCAACCCTCTTCGCCCAATCGTGATTATCCAACCCCCAAGACATGCAAAGGACCCCGGCGGTCCGTGCAACACGCCTCCTATGCAAGCCATTGTTTCTTACCACCCAAATGAGCAGCTACCTCAAGAACATTTAGACGACTGGAATAACGAGAAAAGTATTCAAGACTTTCTTCTTGCGCCTTGACCCGGAAACACAATCATCGACAGCAAATCAGATGGAGAGATTGATAATGATACATGCAGGCCGTGGATATACTGAGGCGAATAAACCTTGCGCTGCGATTCGGTTGGATTGCAGAGGTTGGGGCCGGCCTTGATCGATGACCCGTACCGTACGGCAGGGGTTCTACCAACGCGATATCCCTACAACACAGGTCGAAAACCCCAAACTCTGACCCCTGCCGCTTGTATGCATTCGGCCAGTGCAGAAGGATTTTACAGAAGGATTTTAGGTAGAATCCAGATGCACGAATGGCCATGATTGCAAGAAGGACCGCAATATGCACGGTGACCGACGTACAGAACCAGGCGACAACAAAAGATGCACGGTGACCTGTACGCAGAACGTTACAGGAAAAGAAAAAGGTGGTCTCGTTGCAGACGCCCAGAACGGGGCGACTTGTGTAAGAGAGGGGTGAGAAAGGTGTTGGGTCAGGGGTGAAGGGGCCAAGATAAGACGGCAACTGAAATCATAGATGGTGAAATATGGGCAATGTTTTGGCATATGTGATATTGCTTCGTTCTTCATCTATTGCTCGTTTCGGTGTGGCCATACACGTATCCGCTCAGCTCACGCTTTTCCTATTTTCCGGTTCATGGCGGTCAGCAGAAAGCATGCTGAATTATCGAAGAGGATCTTTCATCGAAATCAGATGTCAGCCTTCTCCTCGGCGGTCCCCCTGGAAGCGATCGAGGATGGTCACTAGCGGGTGGCTGAGAGGCTGACCGCTCCCTTGTGCTACCACGCGGCACCTGTAGGTGATCCAGCTGTGCCGACGCCGGCCATGTCGACGTCCTCGACGGTGTAAGCTGCGTACCAGCCTCAAAGGACGCCGGATCTATATCCACCTCTCTGGAGTATGCGTGGACGTGTATGTGTGGAGAGGGAGCCGAGCCCCAATGCGGTGTCGGGCTTGCGACGTGCGTGGATGAGAAATGGGGCGAGTGGGATGGCTCGGTGTTTCTTGCAATCAGTGAAGATGGTTGGGGTCGTGGGTCGACTGTGAAGTGTGCGAGGGCGTTCGAGCGTAGCGGAAGCGCGGGTTGAGGGTACGATGCAGTTGGCGTCTGCTCATAAGGGCGCGACTGAGGTCGTGCAGGCACGGATTGGATAGAGGCCGATGGGGCATGGTTGGGCTGACTGCATGTTAACTTAGGAAACGTTCCACACAGGTGTAGTTTTTAAAAGGCGCTTTCCATAGAAGTAGAAGGTTCAACGAAAACAACGCGAAACAAGCATCGAACACGAAAACAAAAACTATAATTGGAACTTCTTTTGCCGAGAAAAACTGCCTTGTAAATGCAAGATAACTCCACTTCAAAAATGTAAAGACCAGCAACTGAACAATAACACAAACAAGAGGAGAGAAAAAGATGGATGCAGGAATGAGGAACGCTAAATCCAAAAACAAAGCAATGAAAAAGAAGTGAAGGTAGAGAAAAGGAAGGGGTCATCATACCCAATAGCTTTGATCAGCAGCCGAGACGCCAGCAGGCCAAATAGGCTCTTGCATGAGCGCATCCCAGTCTTCGAAAAGGTTACCAGAAGGGTGAAAGCCGGTCGCGTTGCCCATGTTGGAGGGCGATGATATTGAGGGGTACTGAGCCACGTGCATGGGATAGCCCCCAGTTACTGCCTGGATACTTTGATCTCTGAACTGTTGTGTGATGGGCACCTGTGCCTGCATACTACGCTTCACTCTTGCTTTCGCCAGAACCTTGCCAATCAAATTTGACCGTAGTCCTGGCTCTACAGTCTGGCCGTTGTTATCCGGGACGAAGAGCTGATCCAGTACTGCCCAAGCCGCATCTGTGGCTTCATGCCTGATTGGCAAATCCGATGCCAAAACGAGCGCGAGGAATGAACACGAACTGGTCTCTCTAATTCTTCGTGTATACCAGTAAAACGGGGAAGTAGAATATTGGTGAGAAAGGGCTGCGCAGCGCGTTGCAAGTTGCAGAGCATCGTGAAAAATACTGTGAGAATTAGCTGAATTTCGAGAAACCGCTGCAAGGGGGCGGGGGCATACCTGAGTGCTTCGGAGTGACCACTGGGTGTGGAGGTGGGTCCGGATGCTTCTTTGCGCTCCGCCAATCGACTTATGAAGGTGGATTTCAAGATGTTGATCTGGCACACTTCAGACACCAGATATTGCATGGGGTCCGAGCTATCAAGATCATCCCACCGATATCGAATAGTGTAGCGTTCCTGTAGCTCTCCCACCCACGAATTCCGGCCAGGTCGTCCTCCAAAGGGAATCGCCCTCCTCGCAAGTGGAGGCGAGGTCGAACTCCCCGAAAGTGGGCGATCTCGAGGCTGATAGCGGAAACAAAGCAGTTGTTGCTGCTGCCTTGCTACTTCGGCTTCCACAAGCAGGAGGGTCATGGACGAGAACGGAGAGCCAAGTTGCTGCTCCTGTTCGACGTCTTCAAGTGTTTTGAAATTGTTCATCTGGCCTTGTCTTGCAGCAAGGGTATGCCGGCTGATCTCCGCCAGCTCCTGATCGTCGATGCTTAGCGGGAGGATGGTATCGTAAGAATCAGGGGTAACCGTAGGCTCGCGGCACAGCTGCTCAGCAAGACGAGTATCAAGGATGCAGATATGAGCCCACAACCGTCGCCGTATCTCGATTTCGATAGGGTCAAACCCGAAATTCGATGGATCGCGATGCAGGCCAGAAGATCGTGCTATCCGTATCGCCGTGCCAAGCTGCAACCACTGGAGCTGGCAATCGGTGCTACCCAGTTCGACGGACTTTGGAGAGTCAGTCTTGCGCAACGTTACTGGAGGATTCGCTTACAATGTACAGAATCATGGCCTGGAGCATCTCGACAGATTCTGCTCGTGCAAGATTGCCATCCAGCTTGCTAATCCTGGTAGTAACCTCTCGTTTGAAGGTGGACCACAAAGCGCTAGCGTTCACGTTCTGGCCAAGATCCGGAGGGGTGGGGCTGTTGATGATGGACACCAGGGCAGCAAAGTAAACCGAGTACAGAAGGGTTCCAAAAGCGCCTTCGGTTGGTGGTGCTGAAGATCCATCTGGCAGTGCCCCGGAATTCGAAGGCAAAGTGGCGGGGCTGGCAAATGGCATCTGAGGCGAATCATAAGCCCCTCGAGCCGAGTAGGCATTTGGAAAATTCGACACTGCTGTTGCCTGGGCTTGAGCACGTGTGCGTTGGCGAAAGGTTCTGCATCGCTCCAGAAATGATGGCCAGTGCAGTACGCGGGTGATTGAGTCAACGTGATGGTGAAAGACTCGAAGGAGTATCTCATGCAGCCGATCATCGACTAGCGGTGCCACTCCTTCGTTGATGGCATATCTTGAAGCCTGTTGAGAATAGTCATCCAAGCCTTCGCTGATCAGTGTGTCGATGTCGATGACCTGGAAGGTGTGAGTAACCGGCTCTTTCCGGTCATCCAAGTTCGAGCTTCTCTGTACGCACCTCTTCTGCGGCCGCAGCCCACGAATATGGACTGATGTATGTGGAGGCTCGGCCTCCTTTCACGATTCTCCCCTGGTTTGCGTATGAAAAGGCTTCGGTGAGATCTGGAGGAGAAGGTGAGTGCGATGGCTCGCGGGATGGCGACCTGCTGGTGACTTCTCGAGACAGACGAGCGACCTCGTCTTCCAGCTTGGACAGGCGGTTCTGTTCCACCGGTTCCCGGCTGCCGGGCCGCGATGATTCTGCTGCAGGAGACGGTCCAGCAGTTTGGACCGGTTGGCAGAGAGCGCCAACCTTGACGCAATTTGAACATGCCGGTTGGGCGCGGTCGCATTTCACTCTCCTCGCCCTGCATCTCGCGCACGCTAGCACATGTCGTCGTCGAGTAATCAGAGGTGCTTCGCTTCGACCATCATATCTTGACGCCATGTCGAATTCCACACCGTACGTAACGTGTTCGGATCTCGTTCCGGAAATAGGTTAGAATGTGCCCGAAGGTCCTTTAGGCGGGTGAGGTAGTGCGTCAGGAGCCTGTTGACTATGCAACTCGTGCGAAATGGACGGCTTGATAAGTGTTTTTCAGGTTGATGTACAGAACTCGACGCTTGACCAAGAAGCAAGCCTGCGCTTCTCGAGCCGTTTCTCGCACGAAATGACGAACAGGGGCTCGGTTCACGTGATGGAGGAAGCGCCAGCCCTAACGGCTAAGTTACGCCCCGCAGTTACCTATTTTAAGTCGATTGACTAGTCAAGTATATCGCCCAGTGGGGATACAACATAACAAAGCACAGAGATGTATTCGGTCGGGATAGGGCGCGCACATACCAGCTGGTGTAAGATGGCTGGAAGCTCTGACCAGAAGCTCTCTTCCCACCACACATCCGGAGCATTCGACGTCAGGAGTCAGCCTCGATGAAAATGTACAGGTCAATGTGGTGATGGGACGAGACGTTGCTTTCCTTCGTCTTAGACACATGTGCCCGGCCGAGTGTAGAATCAGATACGGATGTGGAGTCGGAGCAGGGCGTCGATGGGTGGGTGGAGTGTGCCATTGTCACTGTCCAATGGCTCCTGTGCGTGCAGTTTTTCGCAACCGCATCTCAAGCTGGGCAAGACGGCAGAAGGTCACCGACCTGTCCCGCTAAACTCACTGTGGAATACCAACGCTAGCGGCTTCTTCGAGCCAACGGCGAGGGCGGTGTGCGCGAGCCGCCGGGTGAGCTGGAGATTAACCTTGCCCCGACTGCGTAGCGACGGGGGGCCGGAAAAAAAAGTCTTGGGAGGTCGGATGAGAGCGTCTCGCCCATGGCCAACATCGGAGACCGGTGGAGGTGGACTTGGTTGACGCCGCCAACCGTGTGTGCGGGAGGATGCAGCTGTTGGTCCTGGGACAGGTGCATACATACAATAGGAGCGTTTCGGAGATATGATTCTTCGCTTGCCCGTCGGTGTGCACGTGCAGGCGCGGGCGACCCCGGCACGTACGGACAAAGGGTCCACCCACCGTGAACAACTCGACTCAGGCGGGCCAGGCGGATCTGGGACTACGAGCGCAATCGCCACCGTCTGCGAAGCAAAACATTGCAGCAGGTATGCAGATACAACATGGACGTGTCACAGGAGACGGTCGGTGATGGCCCCTCCGCCGTGCGGGCGTTGTCAGACGAAAGCCGAGAGCCGAGCGCCGCTCGCCATGCCGGCCGAAGGTCGAATACTCGCCTACCTACTCCGCAGCTGGCGAGGGGGAGAGGTCGGCGACCACGGCGTCGACTGCGGTGAAGGTGTCAGCTGTCAGGTGCCAGGTGCCAGGTGCCAAGGTAGGGTGCCAGGCAGGGTGCCAGGTAGCGAAGCATGAATAGAGGTGTGATTAAGGTTAAGGTTAGGAGGCAGGTGCAACGGGGCCTCCGTCCCTGTCAGGAACGGCCTAGCGCGCCTTCCCGGGAGATGAGGAGGAGCAGGAGCAGGAGCCGCCTGTCCCTCCCCCCCTTCATCTCCTCCACACCACCTCAAACCCTCTCTCCGCTTCTATATTTGTCTGCTGCACTTCCTCCATCTCCAGTGCGCACGTCGGCGACAATCTCCACTGTCCGTCTGTACCGGTCCCTCGCTGTGGAGGACGAGGGGACTCTCCCGATGCGTCCGACGGGAGCTTCGATTTCACCGTCATTCAGCTCTGCCCTCTCAGCTCTGCCCTCTCTCCTCTCAGCTCGCCGTCGTTGATTCCCGACCGTCTGACGGTGGCAGTCTTGACCGAGTGTGGTGGTGTTGCTCTTTGCTTGGCCTGGCACGGAAATCAGCCTTGCGGTGCACCGCCACTCGCCTACTGACTCTCATAGCGAACGCGAAGGCCGTCAGATCTCATTGGCGGCCTTCTCCACCGTGAAACTCACACTCGTGCGCGCGAGTCTGCTCCCAGAATAGAGCATGGAATCTCGACTCCAGATGCACCTTCGCCGTGCCCATGAACGCCACGTGCTTCTCAACGGTAGCTCGACGTGCCGACCGTCCAGCCAGCTGGTCAACCAGCCAAAAGCTCACCTGCAAAGATTCGCTCCCTTTATGCTGTACTGTGCTGTACCGTGCTGTACCGTGCTGTACCGTGCTGTACCGTGCTGTGACTTGTCTCTGCTTGCACCTTGGTCGCTACCCGTGTCAGGGAACATGAACTGTGCATCGAGGATTCCACATTGCACTTACTCGAAGGATCGGAAGCTATTTTGAGCTCATTGCGATGACCATGAAATGCGGAGCCATACCACCCGGATCCAAAAGCTTAAATCGACCAGACCTGGTTTCTATCCGACCTACATACATGGTAGTCTCACTGTTGCTTGCAGGCCTTCTCAATCCGGTTAACCAGAACAATGTTTCCAGAGATGTGACATGGACGCTGGATTGCCTGAAGTTATTTTGGTAGGCCGACATGCCATCACCGAAACCTCGCTCCTGCGACGTCACCAGCACGGCCCAGCCGATGCCATGGGTGTGTCTCAATTCCACATGCACAGGTCCCACCAGATAGATCGAGTATTCGCAGCACGAATCCGATTATCAATGCAAGCCCCATCCTCAGGGCTCGGCCTGCTGCCCAACATGCTCTTTCAAGAGCGCGCGCGCGAGAGACCAAAGTAGAACATGATCACTACAGGTCCTGCAGCGTTGGCCTACGCTTCAATCGCCATCCAGAACCCCTTTCCCTCGTTACCCTGCCCAACTTTCGCGACGGACAAGCCTGCTGCCTCTTCTTGCTGCGCGGCATATCGCTGCATGACCTTCAACCACATTTTCTTTTCCGCCCGACTCGCACCCTTACCCTCCCATACCCAGATGCTCTTGCCGGCATCCAAAAGGAATACGTCGTTGCCATCCAGATCACCTCTCCCAATCGCATTGCCTTCCTTCACAAGATCGAAGGAAAGGTCGCCATCGGCATCACTGAGTCGGAACAGCTTCTTCACCTCCCTCTCGCTTCTTGCCGATACTGGCCGCTGCGACTTGAACGTCGTCTCCACAATGTTGACATCGCCACCACCCAGATAGTCAACAAAAACCTTCGATCTTGACTCGGCCTGGCTCAACACCTCCACGTCAACGTGCTTTGCAGCAGTCAGATCATTGACCACTTGCGCCGCCTTGATCTTCTCCATGGGACTGCAGTTCTTGCCTTGCCACACGAATATCTTGTCCCCCTTGTCGAGCACAAACACATCGTCCTCATCCAAGCTCTGCCATGTTGGCTCAACTTCGTGGACAAGGATTCCGTCGCGCCCTGCAGCCGCGCTCGGGTGCTTGAAGATGCGCAACAGCGTATCCGTGTGCACAGGCTCTTCATTGGTCCCGACGTGCGTGAATCCAGACCTGACACCCCCGCGCAGAATTTTCAAGCGAGGGAACAGCTCGGAGAAGGCATCCGACGGCGCAGACTGCAATTCCCGATGCTGCGTCGCCGCTCCATGCAGAAACTCGTCCAACTCGACCGTCTTGTACGCCGCCGTGCCCGCCTCATCCTGACTCGTATGCGACCCCAACCAGAAGAAGACATCATGCACCAACTTGTCCTTCTCTTCTTCGCTCTCCTCTTCCACCTCGCCTTGCTTCCGCTGCACCTTCTCGCTCTTCAGCACGATGTACGAGTCTCCTTCGTGGAAGCTGCCGTGCTTTTCCTGCGGCCAGGGGACCACCTCGAAGTTCTCAATTCGCCATATGTACAACCCCGGCTCCACGCCGATGATGCCGTTGTTCCACGCGGGCTCTGTGGCTGCAGACTGGTATTTTACCTGGTGGTCGAGGTCCGAGTTGATCAAGGCGACATTGGAGTCGCGCCAGTCATATTCTTCGGCGTGGACGAGGCCTTCGTGGGGCGGCATGGCGGTTCGACGTCAGGAATGCCGTTTTGGGGGTCAAGAGTATTGCGTAGCCTGAGTGAGCGTTGGAGGGTCCATGCTGTGAAACGTGGGGCATTCGTTCGGCCGACGTCATCGCCGAGTTGAGTTTAGCTTCGAATGCCGCCGGAAAGAATGCGCTTCGACTGTAAGCGCGTGATTTTTGGCTCTTTGACTACGAAGATGGCCTTCAAGAGGAACAAAAACGCTTTTCGTACTTCATGATTATCACACAACGAAATGTAAATAGAGCACTGTAATTGCCAAATAACAAAACAATACATGCATCTCCCTTTCCCCCACCAAACAAAGAGCCATTCATTTCACCTGTACCAAGCAGTCAACTCAGTACACGTAGAAAGCTATGGTCCCGTTATCTGAATCCCTCAACTTCCTGTTCCTCCTCTTCATGATGAATTTTGCGAGCCAAGCCAGCATGGCCGTTGCAACCGAGAATGCAGCAGAGGAAGCCAGAGCGATCGTGTAGCGCGGACCATCCGACTTTGGCCAAAGGTACGGAGTCCTGTTCCAGGCGGTGGTCAACCTTGATACTTGCCGAATCCAAAAGAAGGGGTGAAGCGAAGAGGTCAGCTTACCAGATGAATGACC
This sequence comes from Corynespora olivacea, assembly GCA_019202945.1. NCBI lineage: Eukaryota > Fungi > Ascomycota > Dothideomycetes > Pleosporales > Corynesporascaceae > Corynespora > Corynespora olivacea. The sequence goes on from JAGQEM010000035.1 coordinate 11,929, forward strand.
CGTTCATAACCATCGTGACGATCCCAATAGCCGCCGCCTTCTTCTCCTTCGTCTGTCCGCACGTCGAACCGCACCACCCCAAGATGAGCGAGTTGACACCGTACGTCCCAATCGTGAAGATGACCATACTCGCGTACCGCCCTCCGAGATCCATTGTCGCGCACGCTGCCGCAAACCCGATTGTCGCCACCGCCTTCGAAATGGTGATGTGCCACGTCCGCTCGTTGAACTTGCCACTGGACCAAGACACCGCAATCGTGACCGCACCCGCAATCAGATACGGCGGGCAGGTCAAAACCAGGGTAACCGTCTCGCCGAATCCGAGCGTCTGCACCACGGTCGGGAAGAAATTCTTGAACCCATTGGCCGCGAGATGCATGTGCGCCATCATGGCGAAGATCCAAACCATGGGGTCTTTCATCGCCTGCTTCAACCCACCCATCGTCGACGTCTCGCCCTTGTTCTCCACGATGTCGAGCTCCATGCGGCTGGTCGCGAGGACTCGCTCGTCCCGCGTCAACCACTTCGTATCGTGCGGGAAATCCGGGAGCAGGAAGAACCCGACGACGGCGATGACAAAGGTGACGGCGCCCTGGAGGATGAACAGCCAGCGCCATCCCGATATCCCCGCTGCATTGTCCAGGCCATGGAAGATGCCCGCGGCAATGAGGCCTGCGAAGGCCGTTGCGAGGATATTTCCTGTATACAGAATCGCGATGCGCGTGGCGAGTTCCTTCCTCGTGTAGAAGCTGCTCAGCAGATAGACCGCGCCGGGATAGTACGGCGCCTCGGTCAATCCCAGGAAGAAACGCGTCAGCAGTAATCCGACGAAGTTTTGGGAGACGGCGGTGAGGGCAGATACCACTGCCCATAGCATCATGCATATGCCCATGTACCGACTCGGTCGCGTGCGGTTGAGGAACATGTTGGAGGGGATGATGCCGATGAGGTAGCCGACGAAGAGGATCGAGACGCAGGTTTGGTATTGCGTGCTGGAGAGATGGAGATCCTCTTCGAGGTCGTTGAGGCGGGCGAGCGCGATCGCGTTTCGGTCGAGATAGTTGAGCCAGTACATTGACCAGAGCATAGGCATCATCCAGCGGTCGAGCTTTTTTACCAAGGCGATCTCGCGGGGGTCGGTTTTCTGGGAAGCGTGTCAGTAGCGGTGCGGTTGGGATGGGATGGGATGGGCCACGAACCTCATGAGCACCGGAGTAGTCCTGCTTCTCGACAGCTGGCATGGGTTTGCGAATGTCATCGTCGTTCGTTCGTGCAGCTTCGAGCATCACGATCTCGCTCTTTGGTTCGGCCTTCATCTTGAACGACGTCGATGCAAGTATCAATACCACCTGCGAAGCTTGGAAACGAAACAAAGGAAAAGTTTCGTCGGTGTACAGGAGGGGATCGAACCACACGACCCAGTCCTCCGGTCCCCCTTCTTATATACACCCATCCCATCTTTCCAGCCGCAATCAATCCCGCACCCGATACTGGAAGGTTCCTCAACATATACCACCCATCCCGTGGGCGAGAAAACACACCACCAAGACATCCCCTCATAATCCAAGGCAGACCCATTCAAGTCCGCAACCTACATCCTCGGGAACGGTGGAAGTTGGGCTCAAAGGTCTGGGCACCAATGCCCAGATCAATCTACAGGAACGTTTCGGAGGGATTCGGTGCACGGATGGGGTAGCGCGTAGTCGGGTCTTCTGCGGGGCAATCGTGTGGAGTGCATGACGACTTTGGAGGCTGGCGAATAGACGCCATTTTTTTTCGTCGACAAGATAGGCTCCGTACTCTGGTGTCGGGGACCGTTTTCATTTTCCGAGTAGAAGCAAATCGAGAGGTTTCCTGGTCTCGGCCACCCCGCTGCTCCACCGCCTCAGCACCCCTTTCCGTGCCGAAGTCCCGTATTCTTTGAGTTCACAATGCCAATTTCTTGTTGTTCTCAACGTCGTAGCCACGGGTGGGTAGGACGACCAGTATAATGCTAGCGACGGCGGAATGCTTAGCGTACGGGCGGATGAGCATCGGCCTCCAGTTGAACGATGAGGAGCCAAGCGCTTGTCCTCCTCAGCCTCCCTCCCTCCTTTTCGCAACGCGAGATTCCAAGCCCCACATTTCCGTGACGCGCGTTCGCTATCCAGGCTCTGGAGGTTTGGAAATCCCCGCCGTATTCGAGAAGGGTCGAAAAATGTCGGAGCGGAGAGAGGAGTGAAAGAATATTGATAAGCCACAGGTGTCGCGGCACGGCGGCGCCAATCCTCTTATGTATCACTCGCAATACCAATAATCAGCCCACCTTTACCTCACCACATCAAACAACCGGTTGAAACAGGAGCTGTTTCGATCCCGACACATGGGGAATTGCCTCAGTAATAGCGTCTCTAGTTTGATCAAACGACATTGCGGCCGACAAGGTAGCACGGTAGTATGGTGGTGGTGTTGATTTCGTGCTTGCGGTTGCGAGCTTGGAAGGCTTGGTAGTGGGTGATGAAGCGCGGGGTAGAGGCTTGGACTCCGGGGAAGAACCTGGATGTCGGCTCGGCGAAGCCAATACCAGGAGAGCGATATATTCTAGGTGGGTTGTATTATTGGGGTTGGATTCACGACAAGTTTAGACAAGTGGGAGTAGAAGCCCACCCCATCACACCAGAAGACTCTTCTTCTTTCCACCTCAATTATGAAAGGGGGGTTCACTTATTTCATCTTTTCTTCCTATCATATCAGGCCTTGCAACCAGAGACAGGGCGTGATACGTCACTGCACATTTCTCGCTATCCTCTTGCCCGATGAAAGACACGACCTTTTATATTCTAATTAGACCTTTTCCTATTCGGCCAATGGCATTCAGCATCACATAGCTCAATAGCAAACCGCCCAACGAACGTCGAAGCATATCCCAGGGCCTCGGTGGTCGCAAAACAAGAACCCAAGTACAGCCAAAGTCCCGCATCACTTCCCCGTACCACCGCTCGATCTAACCTACACAAAGACGAAGAAGAAGAAGAAAAAGAAGAAAAAGAATAGGAAAAAGGAAGAAGGAAATGGTATAAAGCATCCAGGTGTACAAAAAACAAAGAGAGCAACACGCCCACAACTCCACGCAGCAAGTAAGTAGGTAGAACAAGTAGCCAGCCTACAATCCTACTACTACTATTATTACTACGCCGATTCGTCCATGGTGGAAACCGTCCTCGTAACCATGATCCCCTCCCCCCTGTGCGTCCCCCACCTACCCGGCCTCTCCTCTTCGCTCGCGAGCCCCATTCCATTTCCTCCCTGCGCTGTAATGGAACCGCCATACGCCACCTCGCCGATCCTTCTGTCTCGCGATCGCGGTCCGGTTCTCGTGGCGGTGGATTCGGGTATGACGATTGTCGGGCACGGCGAGGGGGAAGGCGACGGGGAAAGTGATGCGCGGATGGATCTCGTTTCCAGGAGTTCGATTTCCACCCCCGAACCGCCGTCGTCGTTGCGGTCGTGCATGCGGCCTTGCAGCATCTTCTCCACGCTATCCCAGCTCGCGTTGCTCCCGTTGCGTTTGCTCGGTTTCCAGCTCACTCGGGGGCTGCGGCCTGGCGACGGGAGTCGGCCGCTCGAGTACTTCTCCGAGACGTCAGGGACGCGCAAGCCGCCGCCGCCGCCGGGGCCGCGACTGCGACTGCGTGAGCGCGATCGATCGGGCCCGTTACCAGGACTGGAACCGGCGCCGGCACCGCCGTTGGAGGAGTGGGCGCCATAGGATAGGTTGTACGAGTTCTTGTTGGTTTTGTTGCCGGAGGAGAAGTAGGAAGTGAGACCACGGCCGAGGAATCGGAAGAGTGGGCGCCAGGTAGGCATGCAGGTTGCGAGGATACCGGCGCTGCCTTCCACGGTGGAGAGAGCGCCTATGGGGACGTTGTCCCCTTGAAGATATGTCAGCATCGAGGATGAGAGAGGGGGAGGGGGCTTGAGATTGTGAGGAAAAGGGAGGGCTCACATGATGGATCCACCATGTCTACTTGCCTCGCGAACAGCAATCGTACGATGGAGATGATGCACACGGTCCCTCCTATGAGGAAAAGCGAGCAGACGGTCACTTTGGTACGTCTGTCGAGTTGGAGGCCCATGATCACGGGAATCGGAAGGAGCAATAGCATCCAATCGGTCGTAATGTGTATACCACCGAAGATGACAATAGCTATGGCACTGATCAGCACCACTCGATACGCATCCATCATCCTCCCCCAAAACACCACAGCTTCAGACAAGGGGAAACGTTCCGACGTACCCAGCCGAAAATTGAGACACACAGCCTTCTCTCCGACCGGCATCTCCCTCCACAGCGAGTAAACCGGCACGCACTGGAATACGTAGGTGAAAGGCTGGGCGACACCAAGAAGCAAGACGAAGACGCCCAGGGTCCAGATGGTGGGGGTAAGCCAGCCGTTGGCGCGGTGGAACATGCGGGCATAGAGAGCGAGGATGGAGAGCTTGGTACAAGTGAGGCATACGTTGTAGAAGGTCATGGCCACAAGGTTGGTCTGATGGGTGTTAGAGTGGTTCAGTATAGGAGGAGAGGGGGAATGGAGCGAGGGGAAGACGTACAATGGTCATCATTCTTGGATTCGTTGCGAGGATGACATGCCGACCCATGCCGTATGAGACGGTGGAAATGACGAAGGAGCCATGAAAGATGATGCAGATCTACAGGTAGCTTAGTCAGACTTGCCATGTTCATGAGTCTTCATCATCGACACCCAGCGAAAAAGGAAACGGAAACGGAAACAGGAGAACATGGTCATGATCGTGCACCACCATACTATCGGCCTTCTGAGCAAATCGACGATAGCATTGAAGGCCGTTTCAGTGGTCGGTGCTTTCCAACATCCTTCTCACGTGATGGTGCACGCGATCAGACCCCAAGTCCGATAGCCTCGGCTTAAGTCCGATAGCCTCGGCTTGCATCCTCAGGCAACCCTACAATATACTCCGTCTCTTGCAAGAAAAAATCCCCGATATCGAATATCCGACAACCACGTACACTATACCTCTTCGGTCCATCTCTTCCCTGGTTCCAACCCCCCGACAAGCCGCCACGCAGCCCACGTGCAACTCTACCGCGACCTCGCCTTCCGTCTCTTGAATATCGCGCAGAGGAGTAAAGGGGATAGAAAAATGGAGTGGTGAGGTAGGAGACGATAGTGAGGAAGGCATAAACTTACACCAGCAACCGCTATCAACCAATCATCGACCCCCAATCTCGCCATGATCTTCTTCCGAGCCCAGAACCTCATCCCTACCGCAATGACGGCAATCAGGATGAAGGTTAAATTCACTCCAATGATCCACGGTCTTCTATCGTCGTCGATGTGTGCTTTCATGTACGATATTTGGGCGGGTGTCGGGTGCTTCATGCTGAAGGCTTTCGCGGCGAAGGGGGCGTAGAGGGCGTGTATGGGTGCAACGTAGATGTCGTGGTATATTCGTCGGCGCGTTCGAGTTCGATTCAGCCTCGTCCCGAAAAACACAGCCAACACCAAAAGGCACCAGCACTAGAAATTAGACGTTCGTGTAAAGGGCGTAGATGTTACATCAGCGCAGCGTGTTGATCCGATGCAGGAAAGAGAGAAAAGATGAAGAAAAGAAGAAGCAGAATCATGGAGTGGGAGAGAGAAGAAAGCGAGCCAACATGCATGTCCACACCGGAGTCCAACAAACCTGAAATGCATTGTAAGTTCCAAAAGTGACATGTAGACAATAAACGACAGGGTAGTTGCCACCTAATCCCCCGGAGGAAATCTCAAGCGATCGATGTAGGTAGGCATTCGCACGAGAGAGCTTCGAAGACTCCCGTAAGAGACTGCCCTGCAGCCTTCCATGGTAAGAGGATAGAATAATCTGACCAATCGGAGTGTATTGATTAGAATACCCGGGATCGTCTGATTGGTAGGACTATCCCAAGCCCTGTGTCTATTCTCCGACAAAGCTTAGCGGCTACCTGGTTGGGGCGTTCGGACTCCGTGTAACCCATGCGTTCGTTCAGACGGAGGATGTCGACTTTGCAACGAGAAGTCCGCATGTTGGAGTTTGAAAGAGGTTTTAAGCAACGGAGATGGATGGACTTGTGTTGCAGCTTGAGAGTATGCGTTTCAGTTGTCGTACTAAGGTGATGTTGAGGTTGATACAGTCCGCTGTCGCAAAAAGCCAGGCCGTACAAAGATACAATACTACTCATGCGCGTCAGTGGTTTGAGAGTCACGTTTTTTTTTGCCACTCTCGGAGGATCCTCGGTCAATTAGCCTTAGGTGGTGAATAGTCAACACCAAACTGTAGAAATACCATGACAATATGATTTAGATATAATTCGTATGAGATAGGTATCAACTAGCCATACAAGGTATTATTTCCGTCGTTATCATGATATTTCCGAAGGACCTGATAAACTGGAGCGGCGATTTGCTGTCTTTTACCACCTGACTGAAATTTGCCACTGAAGGCTGGCCAGCACGTGACTCCTAAATCACCGATTTTGACTAACCTGACGAGTATACGACCATGATGCTTTGGGAAAGTCGGCCTGAAAAGCCAGTCTAGTCTACACATGCCTGTCGTGGTCGTCGACGGATGGCAACAAATGTGGGGAACGTGGGCACAGTCAAGTACAGCGTACAGCTTGCACGCCATGCCACCATACAAGGACTCGCGGTTGAATGACGCGTGGGCATGAGTTGCTGGGGGCAAGTCTGCCGATGCTTGATGGTAACGAGCAGGCAGATGCAACATGGACACGAAGCAGCCGAACGGAGAAAGGGGTATTTGTGTGCACAAAGTATTCTGCAGTTTGCTCCATCGGCTACCCGCAATAATCGAGGTATACCGACTTAAGCGCTCGGGAGCTTGCACATGTCGGGTGCAACTTGATCAAACATCAGCCTGCGACGTGCCATGTCAAAGAAAAAGAACTCTAGTGGATGGCGCTAAGGGAGACTGTTCAATCCGCGATTGGGTTGCTAGCGTGCATTGCATGTGATTCGCCATGACGCGAAAAAGCAGAAACTCGGCAGGGTTCGGTGCTCCGGGCGGGCGAATCGTTGAGGTCGTACCTCGTACAGGGCTGCACGAGATGGATGTCTGACGGGCATCGTTGAAGCTAGCTGAGCGTTAGCCTTTCCCGCCACCGAATATACGCACACCGATATAGGAGACGGTCCCCGCATCGGTGTCTGCCCATGCAGGAGGACGCGAGTACAGAAAGAAGCAACACCATACTACCTGACTCGGGACGCGAGAAGATGATGATTGACGGTGCATGGAATGAATGGGGTTGATGGACACGTTGGCAGCGAGTGGCAGCCAGAGCAGGCGAGCAGATTGGTTGATCGAGGTTTTGAGGCTGAGATGTCCACATTTCCACGGCTGCATGGCCGGCATAGGACGTGACTCGCTCGTCAACCAATGTCAAGGGGGGTACCTGGGCAGATGGCGCAGTGGTGGGCGAATGCTTCGGCTCGACTTCCCAACGACCCTGTCACGGATGGATACCAAAGCCGAAGTCATGGGAGAATGAAGCTCGCATGCCATTCGTCCATGGCGATGTGCTGGAATTGCATCACTCGACCACTCGACATGGGAACAATGGACCGATTCCAGAGTGGCTGCTCAATGCGGTCTCCCGGGTGGTGAAGTCGAGGCACAGAGCAGACGTGCCGAGGGTAACGGAGCAAGCAGCGATGGGCTGCCAGCCAGAGCAATGCAAGCCTGGGTCCCGGTCCTGGTACTAGTATTGGGTGGGGTTTGAGGACCTCTTATGTCTGCAAGGTGATGGCACAGGCACCAAAAAGCAATGGCGAAACTCAATGACGGCTCCATGATAGTGTGGCGCGGTGGCCCGGCAACTCGGGCCTGGTGGACGTCATGTCAGGGATGTGTCGAGGAGGATGTGGAGGTGTGGAGGTGTGGAGGTGTGGAGGTGTGGAGATGGGGTGGAATGGGATGGGATGGGATGTGAATGGATGTTGTCGCGTGACGGGTTGGACGCCCTTGCCGCGCGGGAGTTGCTCTTGCCGTGGTGGAAGGTGTTCTTGCCGTGGAGGGAGTCGTTCTTGCTGTATGCGGTGCAGGGCAAGAGCGTACCGGTACGTACCAGAGAAGCACTTCACCCGGTCGCGCCGCCATCTGCCATGATTGCCATGCGTGGAGAGGGCTTGCGGCGAGGGTCGCTACGGATGGTGGCAACAGCGATTTCACGGGGAACGAGACGTCTCGAGTCAGAAGCACACCGTTCAGGGTGTCGGAGGGCGAGGGTAGGCCGAAGATCAGCTCGACTGGAATCATCCATCGGTGAAAGAGAAGAAGCCGGGCCCCAGGGTCGGTAACTGTACGACGGTGAAAGCGAGCGGCATTCCTCGAGCCCTACGGCAGGGCCATCCCATGCCCTGCCGTCGCGTGGGGGTGGTCGCAACGGCAGCGGGTAAATGGCACTGAACGCATGCAGGCCGAGGGGAGGGCATGGTCGCACCGGGGCTCGGTCGTCGCGGGGGGGAGGGAGAACGTTAGCAGGGAGAGGTCGAGAGGGAGAGGGAGAGAGGTCGAGAGGGAGAGGGAGAGAGGTCGAGAGGTCGAGAGGTCGGCCAGCCCAGATGGAGTGACGGCCGAGTGAATTGCATGGAAACAAAAAGCGTTGCGTCGGGCCGGATGCCGACATGCACGATGCTGCACCCGTATCTACGTAGGGACGGTACATGGGCACATGCGTACATGGACACAAGACGTCGATAGCTACTGCGTAGATACTCGTTAGTACATGGCAGATGCAGTTCGTCGAGAGAGAGAGGCTCCCGATCCGCTCCCGTTCCGAAGCCGCCCAAAGACCCACCGCCGCCGATTCATTTCACACCTCAGATTCGAGTTCAGTGGAATCGGACCCGCGCAGGTGCGGGAATCGGCCGGCACTAGGCCGCCCCTCGCCTAGGCCCATCCGAAAGGGAGCTGGCCCGGCTCCGCTGCGATGCCTTGCAGACCCTCGGTGCATCGCCTGCATCGCCTGCATCGCCTGCATCGCGCGGCATGCGAGGGCCACTCACAACCTTCCCCGGCGCTCCCAGCCCGCGCTAGAAAGGCCCCTACAAATGACCCTACAAATGGCCCTGTCGACAGGCATCGTCTGCACCGCCATGTAATAGAGCAGCAGCAGCAGAGGGCGCGAGCGACGACTACCGCCCACGCTATACCCTCCCCTGCCCTCCCCTGCCCTACCCATCCCATCCCATCCCATCCCATCCCATCCATCATCCATCCCATCCACCATCCATCCATCCATCCATCCACCCATCCAGAGACGGCAAGACTCCCTCCCTCCTGTGCGACCACCGTCCCAGCGCCCAAGCGACTGCTCTCCCCCCGCCGCCGCGAATTGCTTCATATTGAAGTCTGGATCCGTCTTGCAACCACCCATCGTCGATTGGTATGAACGCCGACCTGCCCCCTTCGCCGCCAGCTCGATCCGCCCGCAAGCACCGCCGAAGATGAGCGACAGCAGCACCCACCTCCGCCTGCCCTCGATTGCTGAGCTGGTGTCCGCCACGCTGCCGCCTCTCAGCTATCCCTCCGGCCGCACCCCGTCCGACGTGTGGCCGTCGCAGCCGCAGCGACCACCCTCGGCCGACGCATGCGATGCTCGTTGCACGCCGGCAGCCGCCCCGACGCCGCATCACCACGACGAGGCGGGCGCGGCAACGCTGCCATCGTGGAAGGCCATCAACCACCGCTCTTTGCAGCCCGCCTCCAGCCCGTCCGCGACATTGCCCGCCACGCCCCAGTGCCGGCGATTCCCCGCGAACGAGGTCAATCGGGACGCAGCGACCACCACCACCCACGACGAGCCAATCACCGCCCGCCCGCCCCCGGCAGGATCCGAGAGCTCGTCGTCGCCATCGACCACCTCGAAACCGCCGTCCGCCGCCACCTTTTGCCCTCGCCTTGCCGAGAGGCAGGAGGCTGCCCGCTATGCGTACGCCCGCGACGCCCTCGCCTACCCGACCACCCCGCCATCCCCCGCGCCCTCGCCCGAGTCGCACCAACAACCCCTGTCTTCGCCGGTTGCCTTGAGGGCGGAAGCAAATTACGACCGCCCGACTCCCCGCACCCGTGCTCGCTCGGGCTCCAAACCGACGATGCCTTCGCCGCCAAAGACGTATTCGGTGCCCCGTCGCACCAAACCCAACCGTCCCCCCACCCAGCCGAGCGCGCCCCAGTCGAGCATGCCCCCTCCACCGAGTCCCGTTTCCATCGTGTCTGGTCCGTCTTTTTCCCAACCCTTTCTGGCCCAGGAAGCAACCCCGAGGAACCCGCCACCGGCGGAAAGCGGATCGTTTGCGAGGGATGACACTTCGCCCGCCTCTCCTCAGCGTTATTCTCCAACCCCTTCGCAACCCTTGGCTAAGCTGGACCCGACGCGTTGCCAGTTCTGCAACGAGGTTTGGGAGTACCATCCGGCCAACAGCAGCCACTTGAGGGATCCATCCATATCCAACCCGGAAAACTTGGGCATCGTCACCGATTCCATGCTGCAGTCCTTTCGGCAGGAAACCAAAAGAAAGCAGGACCATTTTCTGGAGTGGTCGCGCCGGCACCGGATCGAACCCAGAGATGAAGGTACGACCGTGCCTTCTCTTGCGGTGCAGGATCGAGACGAGGGCAGAGGCAAGCGAAAGATGGACGTTCTCGAGGACGGGCAGGTGACGTCCAAGTTTCGCAGGCTATCGGTTGAACCAGCCACAGACCCCGAGCTCACGCCTCCTCCCGATCCACTTTCGGCGAACACTCAAAAGCAGAGGATGGTCGCTGTCATGACAGCATCGTAAGTCACCCAACTACTGACCCCCTCCCCCCCTCCCGCGCGTGGCTTCGATCTGACCACGGCAGTGGCCCCATGACACTCCCTGAGCACCTGGCTGCTTTGGTGAAGACACCAGGTGTACCGCCCTTCAACGACACATTCTCCAATGAGACAGATGTCATGTTCGGTCACCCGAGACAGCGCGATAGAGGACACCGCCGAGACGAGTTGGCACAATCCTAGCAGCCATCGGTCGGCCGCGCAGAACAACCTCCAACGGTTGAATTCCAACGATAATGATGATGATGACAGTTTCCACCTTCGATTCCGCTGCACGGCTTACCTTGACGGTTCCGGCGTTCGTCTACGTACAGCATCGATATACCCACGGCCAGTCGATGCTTCCCAATGTGCCGCTTCTTCCCGCATCTTTCTGCGCCTCTTCGACATGATGTTTTAGCGGGCGTACTTTTGGGCATCTGGATAGACGAAAGGAAAACATTCCCCTTGTTTACATGGCCCCCCTCTCTCAAGTTCCCGCACTTGTTGCTGTTTAGTCATGTCGAGATGTTACCATGTCTGATGCATTCACGGCCCTGGCTGTTTCCCCCCCCCACCGTACTATTTTTTGTTATCACAATATACCCCCCTCACGACATTCCGCTCGCTCTGTAGCATGGCTTGGTTTGCATCGTATCGCATCGCATCGTTCCCAATCTCGTTTTTGTATAATAGGAAATATATTTGCCTGCCTCTCACTATGTGTATATTCATCTATCCGTCCGTTTTTGTAACCTCGCATTCAATATATATTTCAAATGGACGCTTTCAACTTCGCACTGCAAATTCCCATGTGCTCACTCTCTCGCATCCCACCCCTTCCCACAAACTGGCCAAGCCAACACCAAACTCATCACCGATCCTGCACCTCTCCCTAGCGCTTACCCCATCTACGATACGGGACGGTACCCTACCTTACCTCACCCTACCAAACCATACATCCGACAAGCGCTCAAACATAGCACGCCTCAATCCGTCGTACGGGTCAGCCATTCATTCATGCATCCGTCCATACATCCATACATGCATCCATTCATCCAGCCAGCCAGCCAGCCAGCCAGCCAGCCAGCCAGCCAGCCAGCCAGCCAGCCAGCAAGCAAGCCAGCCCGTCCAGGACTACCTACTACTATACCTACCCCTTTCTACCGACCACACGGCTCTGGATCTTACCTCCCACCACATGGCCACCTCATCTCATCTCAGCTCATCTCAGCGGGCCCCCCTCTCCTTCCTTTGCGGATACGGATCCGCGCCCGCGCCCGCACCGGATGCGCGGCGTGCATGCCCCGCGTACGCAGGGAGTCATTCAGGGACGGACGGGGGGATGTATGTATGTATGCATGTAGTAGTAGTATACATATGCTGCGACGCATGTAGATCGCGCCGGGTTGTTTGTAGCAGGAGGGGAGGGGAGGGAAGGGGGCTCTGTAGTGTACAGCGAGTGAGTGTACAGTGTATACTACGTGCGTACTACGTGTAAGGTATGGCAGGGTTATTGCGAGGTATGACGAGGTACGGCAGGGTATAGCGAGGTGTGTAGGCAGGTGGACGGGGCAGACACGTAGTTAGATGGGCGGGAAGGCACGACGGCGGATTCGGGATGGGTAGGCGCGGTGGGGCGGTTGTATTTGCTGGGGGTTGGAGCCGAGGGCTGGGATGGACGGGGGGTGGGGTGGGCTTGCGTATGTATGTATTTGGGTATGTGTGTATATGTGTATGTCTGTGTATATGGTATGATTGTTGCACGGATGGTTGCGGGTGTAAGTGGGTGAGTTGGTTAGTTGAGTGAGTAAGTGAGGCTTTGGTGATCGGTGTGGGAGGTGTCTGTCACCGTGCTGGAGCGTTGGCGGCGGCGGTGGGGGATGCTGGGATGTGTGATGCGGTGATGCGGTGCAGTGGAGTAAACGGATGGGAGGATGGACAGGCATGCCATGTGTATAGTAGACGCGTTAATGGTGGACCTGCGCGGCTGAAGCGTGGCGTGCAGGCGACTTGTTTTGGGCTCGTACGAGGGAAAGGTGGTGGGTATTTTTGTGGGCTCCTAGTATTGCGTTGTTCGGTGGTTGCTTTGCTGTTGGAGTGACACCACCAGGTGAGGTGGGACGCGGGTTGGCTGGTAGATGGGATCGGATCCACGGATCCGCAGGTATCTACCTACTGCATGCAAAGGGTAGGATGTATCTTGGAAATCCCGTGCTCACGATGCAGATGGACAATGATTCACCTGGACCGATACGCAAAAGGATGGTGTCTGCAACGACACGTTGTCCACCTACTCCATCCATCCATGCATCCACCGTCCACAATCCACACACACCGGAAGAAACCGAGTAATTAGTCCCCGAGCAAAGCAAAGACGAGAAACGAAAAAGGAAAAAAGAAATTGGGAAAAAGAAAACAGACCCACCTCCCGACCATCCCTTCCTCATCATCCAGCTCCACTCCGTTTCGGCACCTCCTCCCAACCCTCTCCCTCCGCACTCTCACCTGATCCTCCAAAAGCAAAAAGAAAAATTCGATCGTCCCATAACACACTTGCCACACAGCCACGCAGCACGCAAAGGAGGGAATTAGAGAAGAGGCACTGGCGGCCAGCAACGCCTCCTCGGTACCACGACAACGTTTAGCTCGCGGGACCGTAGCGCGCCCTGCTGCACGAACGCACGCACGCTCGCATGCAATGTGACCATGCACGTCAACTCGACTCGAAGCGGGTGAGGATCTGGTGCGCCAGTACAAGGAGGCAAAGTAAGTTTGCCAGTGTCGACGTTAGGTATGTCAAGATGGGGTTTGTGGCTGGATTAGTTTGGATGGATGGATGGATGGATGGATGGATGGATGAATGGATGAATGGTTGGTTGGTTGGGGAGGGGAGGACGGGTTGGATGTATGTATGAACAGGCTAAGGGTGCGCGCGCACTGGTGGTCATTGCACTGCCGCGGAAGCGGGGGATTGGATGAGGGGGTTTGGGAGGCGGGTGCGTTGGGAGGATATTGGTAGGGCGGGGATTGCGCAAGTGAGTGAGCGGGCTGCCTGAGGCAATGGACGGCGTTTGGGTTGGGTGGCCTGGAGTTTGGAATTTGTTGATGGGGTTCACTGACGAGCTGGCCATCTGACTGGCCATCTGACGGGACAGGGGACGGGAGGTGGTGGGCGATCAGTATTTGCACATTGGAATTGGTGTCCTGCAAAGGGTTCGTGTGTGAAAAAGCCGTTGGGAGTTACTGGACTCAAATTGCCTGGCACCATGTACCGAACTCGACTGAACTGGACCGAACGAACCGAACGGAACTGCTGGAATCAATTCGCCACGAACACGTCTGCATTTCATCATCCGTGCACAAGATCGTTGATAATTAAGCGTCTGGCATGACCTCGCTTCGTTTTCCTCGATCCCGCATCCCCATCTTGGCACCGATCGTTTGCGGGGGAGCCATCAGAACTGGTCGGGATCCCAGGACCGCAGACCTCGTCGCCTTGCAGCATCGGGTCCAACTCTAAACAAGCCCTTGTTGCCGCGTGATTCTCCCATCCCGACGGCCTCTGTTTAGGCCGTGGCTACCGGTATAAACTTTGTCGCGAGGAAATAGGCGCGAGTGGCCGTTGGCCTGGAATATTGGCGGATGGCGGCATACGAAGGCAACGGGTGCGGTTACCGATTGGCCGGCGACGGTTAGATTGGTGTCAAACAGCCACCAGGTGGAGCAGATGCAGGTGCGCTGTCATGTAATGCCCAATTGTGTCGCCGATGGAAATGCGGTTTTCTCTGGATAAGAGAATCGTCGGCCGTTCGGCGGTATATCCTTGCAAGATGGATGCTTGCTCCCGCTCTCGCCTTCGCATTCGATGGAGGTGAGCGCACTCTGTGCAACGTCGGTAGATACTGTGTGACAAGAAGCGTGATTACAATACCCACAAGCTTGCCTGGGTGGGAGTCAGGGGTGGCTTGTTTGAGCGGCTGGCTTGCTGCACGGTTGCTTGCAGGGTCAACATTTGGAGGGAATAATCTGGGGGCGAGCATGTGAAGCGTGCTAGAGCCATGAAGAAGGTTTGGGTAACGTCTAGCAAGGGGCCGGAAGATGTTGACAACGGGATGCATGCGCGCTGATTTCCACGTGAGAAGAACCGTGTGCTGGATGGCTGGTTACCTTAACGCACGTCCGTTATGAGCTAGTGAAAGTAGTGGAAAGACCATGTTTTGCGATCCCAAGTCGAAGCGCTACTGCACGGATCTGTCACATCTGCGTGAGGGGCGCTAATCGGATCTCGAATCCGGATCCATCATGACTAAGACACCAAAAGATCAAGTCGCATATGTTGCTCCAAGTGGGTTCGAGCAATAAATTGGCGGCTAGTCGCATGACAATGGGACAGTGGTTGACATCTCAGAAGTGCTACTGGCTGGTGCAAGCCGCCGAGTCGCACCCGGTGCCGGTATGCTCAATCGTCGCAGTTGTTTATACGACCTTCCATACGGCGATTGTCGTGCCTGAGAGGTTGCCCACCGGATGGCACAGGCTTCCGAGTAGTCTACGTGTACAATTCCATGTTTCAGTTGTTGGCGGATTCACCTCGTCCAAGGCCCACACCAGAGAAGGAATGCTTCGATGTAGAAACTATATGTCAATCGTCATGGTTAAATATAGCCATGGATGCAGAGACGGAGACGACGGCTGCATGGCCAGGGAAATTCCAAGGTTGATGCCCGATGTCGCATCCTGGACGCGCTGCATGTGTGGACATACCATGTATGTTGAGTGTTAGGAAAGGATCGGCACGAAGACAGTGGATACCCTAGTACGTACTGTATGATGTGGTGGCGTAGTGGTAGCTTGGTGGAAGATGAAGAACCCGAAGAAGAGCTCGTGATGGATGAGCCAAGGCAAGAGCGGGAGCACGACGTCACGTGCACCGCTCAGCAGGTCGTACATTGTTGGTAGAAAACACACATACGAAGATATAGTGTATGCAAGGGGAACAATTGGTGGTATCCATGAGCTGCAAAGGCGTAAAGATATCCTGTCGAGAAGATGGACAGAAAGCGTGACCAACTCTAAAAGCAGAAAGCTTTCAGCGAACTTCACCCGTCTCACTTCCATCTCACTTCCATCTCACCAGCTTGCATCGCATTACTACGCGTTACCAATGTGATTTTTGACAAGTTCCCTAGGCTCGCAATAATGGGCCGCGGCTGCACCTCGAAAAACTGCGATTGGCTTACTCGCAGAAAACATGTCAGGTACGTATCTCAGTATGCGGGGCACTGCGCCGCGACCACCTCGGTATTGAAGACCATACAAGTGAAACTGCACAGCAGGTTCCACTCCAAAAGATATGTACCTCCGAGTTCTTGTAGCAATTCATCGTTTTTGCAAGCATTCGACCGCCTTTCAGCATGACATACAACATCCTCAAGCCACACTGGACACGATGGATTGCCCCCGATGCACCAGACATTCACTCCAGGTACGAACCACACGACCGACCTGTATTCTCCTCGCCATACGGACTGTTCCCGCCGACGCCGTCTGATCTCAACATCCACGAACTCTGCTTCCCACCGAACAATTCACTACCACCAGATTATCCGCTCATCGTGAATGCGGTCACGGAAGAGACGGTTACGCTTCATCAGTTCTATGCCAGATGTTGTGCATTGGCACGTGTGCTACGCTATGATGGACTGAATCCGATTAGGCTGAGAAGGAGCCCGACGAGCGACAAAGAGAATGGGGAGATTTTGGGCTTGTTTTCGAAAAATCATATCCATTACCCCATGGTTGCACACGCCTGTTTCAGAGCTGAACTTGTATTTGGCGGCATCAGTCCAGCTTCGACGCCGTATGAGCTGTGGTGGGTGTTGCGGAAGATGCAAATCACCAGCATCATGTGCCACGAAACATTACTTCCTATTCTACACGAGGCATTGAAGATGGGCACGGGTGAGAATGATAAATCCTCACCTTTGTGGCTGGTTCTGGATCCAAAGAAAGTCATCGTTCTCAGTGATAACCCGGCCTTGAACACCATCTCCGGCCATCGCACGGTCGAATCATTGGTCCGTGAGGGCTCAACGTTGCCAGAAGTCCCACGGAAACTCCTCGGAGGCGATCGAATGGCATATCTTTTCCAATCCTCCGGAACATCAGGTCTTCCAAAAGCGATGATAATATCCCATAAGAACGGGCTACACTCCGGGTTACAGGGCATGATCACCGGAGTACAAAACGCACGCTTCGCCGGTGTCGACCCCCTCACTCCTACAAAAGTCCTCGGCGTAATCCCAATGTACCACTCCTACGGTATGATTATGTGGATCCTCCGCGTCAATCTCATTCAAGCGACAAATGTCATGCTCCCAAAATGGGATATCGAGGCCGCACTCCAAAGTATCCAGAAATACAGGATTTCGCACTTGCCACTCGTACCACCACTCGTCCGTCAACTCGCTCAAAGCCCGTTGACGGAAAAATACGATTTGAGCTCGGTGGTGTTAGCCCGTAGCGGTGCAGCATATCTCCCACCAGACGTCGCATACCAACTGGCCAAGAAACTTCCCCAGGGCGCGGCATCGCCCATCCCAAGCGGCTACGGGCTCAGCGAGGCAGCCAGTATCGCAGCTCCAGCATCCCCGGGCATCTTCCAACTCGAGCCCGCATTGCCCGGCACCATTGGGTATCTGCTCCCAGGCATGGAAGCGCGAGTCGTTGATCCAGACACCCTCCAAGATGTCCCCAGAGGCGAGAAAGGCGAGCTCTGGGCCAGAGGCAATGTGGTCACGCCGGGCTACTTCAAAGATGCGAAAGCGACAGCTGATATCTTTGCCGAACCGGGATGGCTACGCACGGGCGATCTGGTTATGCGCGATGCACAGGACTGCATCCATTACCTCGACAGACTGAAGGAGATGATCAAAGTCAAAGGGTTGCAGGTTGCAGCCACAGAAGTCGAAGACACGCTTCTCGATCACCCGGAAGGCTTGGTTCGGGATGCATGTGTAGCTGGTGTTGATAATGGGAGGGGCGACGGATCGCTGTTTGTGAGGGCTTGGGTTGTGATGACTGCTGAGGGGGCGAGGCTGGGCGAGGAGAAGACGAAGGGGAAGTTGGATGAGTGGACAAGGTCGAGGTTGAGTCGGCATAAGTGGTTGACTGGCGGTATTGAGGTTGTGGAATCGGTATGCGGATCCCTGTTCTCTTCCAAACAAGACGGCGTTTTTCTAACCATGTCAGATACCGAGGACGCCTTCGGGAAAGATGTTGAGGAGAGAGATGCGGGATCGGTATCATGCTAGGCTGAAGGCTGAAGGGAGAAGTAAGCTGTGAGCGGATAGTTGAACAGATCCTTTTTCATCAATGGGAAGAAAAGCTTCCTTGAGGATGGCCTATTCAACAAACGCCTTTTCCTACACCTCTCATGGTACATGATACTGTTCGCTCGCTAACATGCCGGGATTGTATTCGCAGCACGCGGGGTAGCTGTCGGCAGATTTGTAAGCCGGTACAAACACATGCATCCATTCTCGACACATGACGACAACTGCACTCGGACACAAAGTACTTTTCATTTACCTCCATCAAATACTCCCTTTTCTTAGCACACAATGGAACCCAGACGGCCAATACACAATATTGTCTTCACCATCCCCCGCACCGCCTCTCACCTCCTCACAAAGCTTCTCAATTTCCCTTCGCAACCTTGTCTTCATCGTACTCCGAACGGCGAGGATGGGTATCTCTTTCTTCACACACTTTCTCAACGCTTTCGTAATGATCTCTTCGGGAAGAAGGTCGAAGACTGGACAGGCATCGAGAAGGAAGGACTGCGAGATTCACTACAAAAAGGCTTCGACGCCTGGAATACACTGATAGGCGAAGCCGAAGAAGAAGGGAAGGGAACGTACATCAAAGAGCACATCAACTGGCTCGTCGACCCCATCGCAGAAGCCCGCTTCTTCGGTCACTCGATCCCACCCAACCTTTCCCAACTCATCAATCTTACATGGCCACCGAACTCCAACATCATGGAAGCCATACAACACCCCGAACTCAACCCAACTCCCCTCCCGCCTTTCTTCCTTCTCTCCACTACAAAACCAACCTTCCTGATTCGCACGCCCTATCTCACCTTCCCCAGCTCCCTCCGCATCTCCCTCACCAATCAGTCCCCCAGCACCGTGCTCGGCGAAGAAAACGCGCATAGATGGGAATGCACGTACCACTGGACGCTTTCCCTCTACCGCTTCTATCTCGCCAACGCCTCCACGTCGAACCGTATGTCCTGCGTCGACGACATACAGTACCCTATCATCATCGATGCTGCAGACCTGGGGAACGAGGCCTTGATCAGGAAGTATGCGCAAGCTGTGGGGCTGGATGAAGCCGCGGTAAGGTTTGATTGGGCGGCCGTGTCTGAAGGAGAGAGGAAGAAGGCAGATCCAATGAAAAGTAAGATGACTAAGAGTATTATGGCGAGCACGGGGGTGAGGAGGGAAATGTTGGGAGCGGAGCGGGTGTGGGATCTTGGAGAGGAAAGGACCAAGTGGGCCGTAGAGTTTGGGGAGGCGCTTGCCGATCGGTTGGGTGTGTTGGTGGAGACAAGTTTGAGGGATTACGAGGAGATGAGGAAGGTAAGGCTGAGGGTTTAGTGGTAGGGTGGGCAGGATCCCGTTGGGCGGGTATTGGAGTAGGGATGGGAAGGTGAGACCAACCTTGGAATTGGGATTTTAGCATTAGGAAACGTGGAAGTGGGGGGTTAGAGGTGAATATTTCAACAACGTGAAATCGGTCGAATAGGACGGTTGATGATGTGATTGTCACGGGCGGAATATCTCATAGCCATTCAGTCATTAGTAAGTAAGGAGCCTCCAGTGGCAGTGCGGTAATTATCGGGTGGTAGACCATGTGAAGACTGTGCCAGTATAGCGGTAGCATTGGGAGGGCGCGATCCAAAGTTTTCAACCAGTCGACGCTTGGACGGTCTTGCCAAATATATTTATGTCGTCGCCGTGCACTCTTCCTCTCTCTCTCTTTCTCTCTCACCCTCTTCAGTCAATGTTCACATCGTTAGTACATTTCCCTTCTACTCGTCATTGCTATTGCGGACAGCTCTAGCTATTGTTTCCGGAGTGCAAACTCCTCCTGCTCGTCGATAACGTCACTTCGAGTCTGCGGCGTCGCCAACCCACAACATGGCCAGTTCTCGCAACACGAACAGCTCTAACGGCAGGGGCTCTAACGGCAGGGGCTCCAACGGCAGGGGCTCCAACGACATGGCCAGCCCTAATAGCGCGGCCAGCCCTAACAGCCTGGACAGCCTGGACAGCTCTAACGGCATGTACAGCATGTACAGATCTGCCACCTTGGACAGCCGTAACAGCATGGCCAGCTCCAACACCTTGCCCACCTCTTCCAACGGCAGAGCCTCTTCCAACAGAAGAGCCACCTCTTCCAACAACAGAGCCTCTTCCAACAACAGAGCCTCTTCCAACAACAGAGCCTCTTCCAACAACAGAGCTTCTTCCAACAACAGAGCCCCTAATAACACCACACCCGCATCAGCCATGACGTATATCCCGAGTCAACCTCCCGGCTCAGGACGATGCAACACCGTTGTCATCTCGCGCCCCGGTCTCTGCCCAGTGCCCGTGGCCGTGCCACGCCGCTTCTGCCTATACCATGAATATATGCTCAGAGAACTCTTGAAGGACGAAGCTCTTCGAATTCCCGGTGTGCAGACGCTGTACATGCGAGACGACAACAGGACCGTCGAGACGATTGCGTTCGACTATTACGTAGACACCACACCTCCTTGGGAAGAACGTATTCCCAATCAACCAACCACCGGTGAGATCGCACGTCATCGCAACGGACCATCGTGGAGACCAGGAAACGGACTTTCGCAGAATCCTCAGCCGGGACAGTCCAACGGGCGGGGTTCTGGGCCGCGGGGTGGCTCTAATGGATAGCGTCCTAGCAATGGGAACGGCAGGAATGGTGCTCCTAGCAATGGGAACGGCAGGAATGGTGCTCCTAGCAATGGGAACGGCAGGGCTGGTACTGAGTCTCCATCGGAGGACAAAAATGGCCGTGGATAATCACCTGATGCCTTCGACGCCGCTCAGGTGGAAATAAAAAGTCAGGACTGCCTCGTGTTGTATTGGGATACTATCGTTAAGGCGGGATACGATGGGGGGGGGGGGGCTTCAGGAGGCTGGTGATGGAGGAATAGAACTAGGTCGTTCGGAAGGGAAGGCATGCCAGTCGTATTGATACGTGATTCCCCTTTCTTATCGGTTGGAGGCTCAGACCGTCATTCTGTTATTGGGAGTTAGAGGGGTCTCTCGAGTTCATCTATAGATATAATTCAATGGTAGGCTGTCACTGTTGAGTAGTACACCTTTCCACAACCATCACATCACTCTTCCCCATTTCGCAAATTACACCCCAGGTCTCTCTTCCCCAAGTGATCACCCTGCCTCTCAAAAGTTATCCCTTGCAACCTCCCACTCCTCCTTCCTCTTCCACAGTACCAAAACACTCGGCCCAAAGTCCTGCTCTTCCAAAGTATCGCAATTAACCCCCTTCCTCACTCCCTCGTCCTCCGCCTCCTTGGCCGTCGCAAACCGAAACGTCCGCCTCTCACACACATCAAACCGTCTCCCCTTCACCAAAAATGCAATAATCCCCCGATGCGTCACCACAGCAATATTTCTATACTTCCCAGAGTCTACCACCTCTTTCAACCTCTTCCTTATCCTCTCCGCTCGCACAGTAGCATCCGCGATCGAATGCGGCGCATAATTCCACTCATCACGACACTCACCAAAATCAAACTGCAGAAATTTCGCTGCTATGTCGCCGCGAGGGGAACCTTTGTTACATTCTGCGTCGTAGCATTCGCGCAGGTCGGGCCAGATTTGCACGGGTATGGATGGTGGGGTTGGGCCTTGGAGCTCGGGGAAAATGTTGATGGCGGTTTGGAGGGTGCGTGTCATGGGTGAGATGAGAATTAGGTCAGGGGTTGGCGTGATGGTTATACCAGAGGTTGCGGTTTGGCCGGCTGGTGTGAGGGGTGGGTCGCGGTGGGGGTAGGGGCGTTGGATGTTGTGGATGCTTTCGCCGTGACGAATTAGGGTTACGAGAGGGGGTGTGGGGGATGACATGATGTGGATGTAGGATTGAAATGTTGGGGTGGAGAGTGCGAATGAGTAATGTTGTGTAAATGGAACCAGAAAATTGATGTCTAGTATAGCCGTAAATAAGCGAGGTACCTATGACGTAGTCGTACTGTCTTCTTCAAAGGGCTTCATTTGATACGAAATCCCACATTTCAATTTCAACCTATATGCATACATAGACGTGTATGTTTCGATCCATCACATCTTCGCTTCCACACCAGATCTCCTCCCGCTTTACATACAACTCTTTCCCCCACAGCTACTCAGAGTATGCACATACCTCAACTTGCCCCCCTCAACTCTGAACTCATGGCTATCCGGCAAGCCGCCTCCACTCCCTGCCGTCCCCCCAAAGTCCATCTGCACATCCACAGTCCCATACTTTTCATCAATCACATACTGTCTATTGACCAACTTGACCCCATTCGGGATCCCGACATCGCACTTATCAGTCGCCAGCCCCTTCCCCGTATACGAGCCCCCTTCGAGCCTTGCACACGGCGTCCCCCAGGGGACCTTGACGCTCTTGTCGCTGAAGATGTCGCAGTATGCGTCAGCGGCGGCTTTGATGACTGCGCGCGTGTCGCGCTTCTCGCTGGGGATCTCGCTCCATTTCTCTTGTGAGGCCCAGTAGTATGTTCCTGTGACGTTGAAGAGCCAGTCGCCTTTTGTCGTTACGATGCTGTCAATCTGGTTTACCTTGCTCGTGGCGTTGTCGAGGCGGATCTGGGTCGCGATGACGTATGGTTTGGCACTGTTAGTTACGATGTATTCGCTAAAGGCGGCGCATGCGACAACGTCGTGTTGACTACGATTATGGTTGATGGTTAGGGATTGAGAGAGAATGCCGTTCCTGATGTCCACTGTTTTGCGGTTCTCGGTGTATTTGATCGAGTCGGCGAAGGAGGGGCCACCTAGTTTGCCGGAGGTTTGGGACGTGTAGAGGTCAGTTGTTGCGGCGATGAGGAGGTCTCGAGTACAGGCAGCAGAGGTGCTTGCTGTGAGTAAGGAGAGAAAGGGGAGATTGTAGAGATGCATGGTGGCGGTTGACGAGGAGATGTTAGATGGTGAAGCGGTATTGAGGATGAGGTCGGTTATCTGCCGTGACGCCTCATATATCTTGCTGTTCTTAGGTACGGCACATATAGAACGGCTCATATGGACCCTGATGTAAATAGATCGATATCTCTCCACAACCTAAGAAGTTACTGTCCTGAGAGTCAGCCAATCCCGTAGCTTCATATCTGTATATGCCGCCAGGTGTGGGGCGTTTTGCACTACCGAGACAGCATATCAACCAGGATCCATTAAAATTATGACGGAAGTATAAATGATAAAGTATTTGTTTCAAGAGAATGGAAATTGTTTGATCATTCAGACTGGAAATAGATGAAGTAATGCGGGGGAAAACATTTGACAGGTCTCAACCACAATCCAATTGGGAGATTATCTGTATATTGATGCGGTGCACTTATTTTGCCACTTTGCTTTGAAGGAGGACAGATTCCAAGTTCATCAAGCGCGATTTTGGTAATTCACATCTCAATGTTGATGGTCGGGCTGAACCCATAAACTTCTCAAGACAGCACAATACGATGCTGACCTATGCGCACCCTGGTCTGATATATACGCACCTTCTGCCCAGGCTCTAGTCAACCAGCAACGCCAATACTCATCTGAATCCAATGCTTAATCTAAACCTAGTAACCGTTCTATATACATAATAAACGATACGACTCATTGTTCATCGCAAACGGTCGCTTGAATACGGCACAAGTAAAGCGTTCAGTCATTCCGAACGCATACCCCGGATCCGACAAACCCCATATCCACTGTTCTCCGGAGCCCACCGGCGCAAATCAATATCAAAAGATTTCGTATCCCTCATCTCCTGCTTCAGGAAAAACTCATATGCTTGCAGTTTAGAGCATGTAGAAAGTGGCAGTCCCCGTTCGCTCGCTTGTTCAAACGCAACCTTCATCAGCGCCGCTCCGATGCCATTCTTGCGTTGATCGGGCTTCACGTAGATCCACGTAAGCTCTGCAATACAAACTTTCAGACGCAAGATTCAGTTTAGTCACTTTTCTAGTATGAAATGTACCCAGATGTTCGATGTTGATCGATTCTTCGTTGATCTCTCCCAAGGCTTCAACGACTACCTTCATCACCTCGGGGCATCACCTCGGGAACTATCTCTCGAGGAATCTTACGCTGTAGCACCCTTTGAGATTGTTCGGTGCGTAAGAACGAGATGACCGACGATATCTCTAGACTCATCATCAACTACTTTGAGCGAAGTAACGTTCGGACTGTTGAATGGGCCCTCAATGGCTTTCTTGAAATTTTCATGCTGCACTGACTCGTTTGGCCAGTCGTAGAAGAGGAAGCGGTTGATGGCGAGTTGTGGTTTAGGGAATTGGAGGAAGGAGACGAGGGTTGGGATGTCGGCTTCAGTGCGGGGCTGAATGGTGTGGTTGAGTATGCCCATGATGATAGGTATAGAGGATGGTACTTTGGAGGGTAGGCTTGGTGTGGTATGTCCTCTTTTTATTCGGGGAGTTGACTTTGGTATCGTAAAAATGTGCTGCCTGTTTAGGCTGCAGAATTCTTGACCCGGTGGACGTCGTAAACATCGGAGACTTTGTGACGCAGCCAGAGTTAGACTACTGGCTACACCTACTTCGTACATAAATCTGTTTAACTTCAAGTCTTTCCACCTGCGTACTATCATCCATCTATTATTGGAAATATTTCAATAACGCCTCCGAATTATCAGCCGTAGCGCAAGCTTGTGCCCGGGCAAGATTATACTGTCTGATTGCATAGAACAGGATACTCACAGCTGTAAGCCCTGGAACTAATATCCAGAATATTACCTAATCTCTCAAACTCTGTTGGTCACTTGGTAACTGCCACCAGCTATTTGCGGCTCGTTAAAAACGTTTATCAGTACTGTAATTTGCAATCGCCACACATTGTAGTTTGTGAGAGAGAGCCAATTTCCGATCCTGATCGTAGATACCCAGGTAGTATAACAGAATTTTGTTGTCTCGCCGGAGGAGCTCACATGTTGAGCCATGCCTGAAGGGAAATAAAAGGTTTAGCGTATCGAGAGTTTCGTGCAAAAGAGTCAAAAGAATGGGAGAGTCAGGATTTTTGAAATGGTTAACTAGGCAAATCATATGCTCGTAGAATATGTGTATACGTAAGCGTTGTTCTTTTCAATAGCACCACTTAGAATCGCTCGCTGTTACTTACTAGTGAAAATGTGGCGCCGTTGGTCGAACGTAAGGTGATTGGTTAGATTGGATGTCCATGCTGGCTTGATGGCGCATATGTAGATTAGAACAGAAGTTGGGATTGAGATTCGAGCCAAAACGAGTATCACGATCATGTCCAATGTCTTTAGATGCAAAAGCGCATTGCACTGTGGCTCTCTTAGAGAGATATCAGATAACCATCATTCATCTCAAAGCTTGAAGCCAGAGCTAACTCTAGTTCCATGATATCAAAGGTTACCATGACCATGAGCCAAGATGCACAACATGCCCCAATGTTCAAATAAGGGCGGATATAGAGAGTCTAAGTTAATAGTACCTTCTAAACTCTCAACTACAAATTCTAATTGACGCTGTTGTACATAGAAAAGCTAATAGCTGAGGTAACTCAAGAACAATATATATCTACTCTCTTGGAAGGCGTGACTAAATAGACACGCATGTAGTCATATACAAAAGAACTTGAAGTTTGAGGGACCCTAAACGGATCTAAAATCATCCACAACATTCGTCCAGAAGAAAACAGTACCGGGGGTAGCCATTTAGGAGATGGAGGATAATGCAATAGACTGTGAGGCTATGAAGGCGCGAAAACAAACAACCAAGAGGAAAAAGGGGTGTAGAAACACAGATGTAGAATTAGACGCTGAGGAGGCTAAGAGTAATGGAGGCCTCCTCGAGGATAAGTACGAGGGCGGCTGCCAAGGCGCTATCCCGATAAGGATAACATGATCACGTGATGAGATCATGTGATCAGTATCTACAGCAGATAAAGCCAATCGTTTTTTCCTATATATGGCCTGGGCGGGGTAAGCTAGTGAACCTCAGTGTCCTAACAACCTGGCAGATTCTAAACATGAAAGGCACTTTCCTTGATTGATGTGAACTAGCTACGAACTCTAAGTTTATGTCTCACAGCTGCCTGCTAAGCCTTCTATGTCACGTCAGGGCCAGTGAACAACTCCATGCAGCTCTGCCTGGAAAAAGGATTTGTAAAAAGCTCGCAGCGTATTGTTCCACATTTTAATATCAATGGCCTGTCTTGACTCATCTTTTACTTCCTCAAACGAACACTTCTATATACCAACATGATACCCAAGATACTGCACGCATCGCCACTCGAATCATGAGCAGTATCATAACGGATATGTGGATCTATATATCAATCATAGTATTCGTGTAAAATTAATGAGCCAACTATCAGGGGGCGTAGACAGATGTTTATTATTAAGCTTCTTGCAGAGAGCGTATAGGACTGCGAGACCGATGGCGGACTGGCGGACAGTATAAACACCTATAGTGATAGCTTTCCTACTATTTATCCATTTATCAAAATTACATGGGCACACTATCAGCAATATTCCTCCAGAACTCACACCTCTTACCCCTTCCGCCCTCCCAGCTTCCTGCATCCACGTTCTCAAAAAAATCCAATAATCCCGGTTCTTGAAACTGCGTAACCGTCGCTCCCCAGTTCATCACAGTCGCGTACGGCGTGCCTCCCGTCTCATTTAGATTGACCATTTTCTTCGCATCCCCCGCTTCCCACGCAGGGAACGCACTGAGTGCTGTGTAGTTGCTGCCAGGAATGGAAGGGTTCTGCGAGATCACGAAGTTGCCCCAGATGTTGCGGAAAGTGGAGACGAAACTAGGGGACTGGTTTGGCGCTGTGGGTCCGAAGTAGCCAGTTATGTCTGAGCCGTGCTCACCAAAGGGAATGGAGTATTGATAGTGGTAGGTGGAGGTTTTTTTCGTATATGCTGTGTTTAGCCAGTAGGAGGGGCAGACGAATGTTGCTTCTGCGAAGATGTTCTGACATACATGTCAGTACGGCACTGGCATACTTTCACAATCAAGAAATAATAACCGTGGAGATGATCAATTGGAAGGACTTACGTTTCCGCGCTGCTGCTGCCCCGTAGCAACCTGACTCACTTCATTCGCGTTCGGCTCATGCACGCCATCTGTTGCGAATTGTACGGACACGTTGCCAATGGGATACGCATGGAGAACCTTTCCCAAATCCTCGTCCGTGAACGTAGGAAACTCCAACTTCAGCCATGCTTTCAAATCATCCAGTGTGGATATAGTAGGCGGGACGAAAAGCGGACCTTCATTCGCGTTGTTTCCTACCAAAATGCTTTCACCATTTACGGACTTTGAAGCGAGCGCTTTGCTAGGCCGCGTGGTGATGAAGGACCCATCGGTCACCGGGAGGAACGCCCATGTTGCATATGTGCCTTGAACGGTACTGATATTGTAATTTGCGGCCTGAAGTATTGCGCTGTCTTTAGCGCGGAGACAGCTAATCGTCGAGGAAGTGTTCGTGGACGAGCAGCCGGCAGCCGTGGCAAAGTCGTTGTAATTTTTTGTAGGGATGGCGGCGTTGTAATCGTATTGGGCTGGGAGGTATGGAGATGCCGCAATCCCGCTCCTGAAGAGACTCGTTCCCAGAGTCCCGTCTTTCGCGATACCAAGCAGCATCACGGCACCTCCTCCTGCCGAATCACCTGAGATGGTGACCTTGGTTGAATCACCCCCGAACTTCGAAATGTGTTTTTGTATCCATTCGAGCGCGAAGGCTATGTCGATGATGCCGGCGTTGGGGACGCCGTTTGCATGGACTCCCTCTGAGGAGAGAAAGCCGAAGGCTCCTAGCTACTTAACATCAACAAACGTTTGGAGAGGTATCTGGATTTGGTGGATCGTACCCTATACTGTATCGATACTCCGATAAAGCGCTTCTCATTGGCATTGATGATCGTACTCAGATCTTGCGTCCCATCACCAAATCCATATCCACCACCGTGGATCCACACTAGTACGGGAAGTTTCGTCAAAAGTTCCTGCGACGGTGCGTATACATTTACGAATAGGCAGTCCTCGTCTCCTGTACGCAGTGTTAGATAGGGGGTCCCTCGCTCTTAGCTAAAAAGAACGTACCTTGTATGAAAGGAAAATTCGGGACCGCGGGTCCTGCTTGAGGACAAATCGATCCAAAATCTGTAGCCAACTGTACTGTTCGATTGATCGTGGGTGTTTGGGGTTTTTCCCATCGAAGCTTGCCTGTCGGTGCTGCTGCATATCGGATACTAGATGTACGCCCTCGTCAGTAGACATTAATACGACAAAAAGCGGCAATCACAGCTCCAAGAGAATAGAAAATAGCAAATGATACCCTTTCCAGACATCCAATTTCGTCGTCTCATTATAATATCCCTGATAAACAGCGTACTCCAAGTCTACAGTCAAGCTCCCTGGCGCCGCACCCTCTCTTCTACTGGTATCCTTATCGATGAAACCCGCCTCATGCAGCTTCGGCGTCGCAATTCCAACAGCCAGGCAAAGTGCCCATGAAAATAGCGTTCGCACCATCTCTACACGAGCGAAAAAGACTGCTGGGAGGCCTGTGGCGGTGAAAACGCGCAAGACCCTAGCGTTATATACATACGCGCAATCATCTCCCTCGGAACACCTCCGTTCCTTCGAATTCGACCTATAGAAGAGATGCGCATATGTACTTAGAGACCAGGCTCAGGGTACTATTTTAAGTGTATTCAGTGCCTACTATGCATCGAGGGTGAGTCTTGTCCTATGAATTGCAAGGGAAATGGCGCTTATGCGTGGTTGCAAATTAAGCGACGAATGGGAGACGGGCGCGGATGGCGGCAGAACGGGATACGCAGCCGCATTCATGGGTATTGCTTTAGAGTTGAGGTGAAGATTCGTTCGGTAAAATGGGACCGTCGTTGTGCTGATTGTGCAAGTATATTGCTCGTAGTTTTCAAAAAAAACGCCAATGTGTCTGTGGATGGAACAGCTGATGCTTCATCGATATTTGAGGACGTTGACGTCTGTCTCAAAGGCGATGTCGTACCTCGCTTGGCACGCCCACTGAAACCAGCAGTGCAAACCGTTGCGTAGTGCAAGTCAACGCTCTCAAACCCGAAGGCTTTGGGGCGTTGTAGCGATTCATGGGTTACGTAATAGGTGACGCTCAAAACGGGCAGGTGATAGTGATGGGGAAACGATGGAATGAATTGCACTGCGACTAATCCCAAACGAGACAGGTTCATGCTGGTTTAGGCGGAGGGGCCATGAATAGCAAAAGCGAGAACGAGGGCGAGAACGATGCTATGAACATGTGTTTACTTGCGCCTATGTATATGTGGGTATAAGGCATGAAGAACTAAAAGCATATGAATATAAACAGAGTCTTTAGGTTCTTGATATAAGGAAAGCGTGGCCGGCCCTTTCGAGAGGGTGATGAAACTGCGTGCCTCAATTGGGACTTGGGCACCGTTAGCCGAGGGAGCCTCAAAGTCGACTTGTATGCTTTTTGGACTGTCCTACATACATAACGGCGGTGGTGGAATAGTCGTTGGCTTGCTTCGTTGACTTGCCTTGTTTCAACTCTGGCCAGAAGAGTAGGTAGAGGGGGGGCATTCGCTTATAAGAACCTTCTGGCTGTCTTCACTGAAACTCGGCGAATTCTCCTGGTTCCAGTGCTGCTCGAAGTCGCGGGTAACACGCATAATATGATTGCGCTGCTCGTCGTATGATTGATGCACAGCCGACGGCGCTGTGACATGGCCTTTTTCCACATCCGTGATCACGGTGCCCGCTGTCAAATTGCTGTTTTTGATTTCGAGGATCATGGATGAGTAATGGCTATTGCTTGATGCTGGGTTAGGGTTGTCGGAATCTTTGCTTCTTTTGGTGGTTCCTCGTCGCGATGAGAACGCAGGAATAATCCTGATGACAAGGGGCTTGAGGGCGGGCGTAGACGCGCAGACGATTGAGAGATTGACTTCGATGGCGGACCAGTATGCCGTGGCTGCGCCGTACCATGTGCTATCCTTGTGTTTCCCAGCCTCGGCCAGAGCGTGCAGACGGAGGACTGAGACAATGCAGACGCCCCATCCAATGGTGAAGATGAAGATCAAGGCCAGCTTCTGCTGTTTGGGGATTTGAAGAGACCAGAGGGCTCTGATGGGTAGAGTGACAACAAGCAAGTCTGTCACAACGTTTAGACCTGCATTGGCATAGTAGAGCCTAAAAGTGTCAGTGAATGTCCGCTCCAAGTCGTAGGCGTACATACCTATGCTCATTGATGCATTTCGCAGACGGCTTCTTCAATATGTTCCAAAACGCGTCAACAGGCACACAGGTGAAAGTTCCAGTAAGCATACATTCGATGCCGTATGCGATGGCAATGCCCATAACGATGTATATAGGAATCAGAGCTTTTTTAACGGCGAAGATGCGACGGTATTGTAGCAATATTGAGACTTTGATTAATGTCAAACTAGCACAATAGGCCAGGATGCTGACGTAGAGGTACTGCGATAGTTAGCTGGAGTTACTTCAAGCAGCTGAACGACTCACCTTGAGGATCTGGGTAGCCTGGATGATATCGAGGAACATAACGTGTCGCCCATTTCCCCATTTAACTTGCTCAACTTGGGCAACTGCCATCACGATCGCAAAACTCTGTCGATCATGTTAGCAGTGTTCAATCATAACGTCTACTTTGGATAGGTTACCATCGATACCGCGATCAAGTAGTCTTCGTATCCCAGTAACTTGACGAACTTGATACGGGTAATGAACCGAAGAATGACGGTAATCAGAGCAAACGCCGTAAATCCGACAACAATGCCAATGACCTTGGGTCCTTGGTTCTCCGCAGCCAAGATAGCGAGTTGCTCTGGCGGTATCCCGTCCATGGTGAGCAGAGACAGGTTGTTGACAAAGGAAAATGGAAGGATACACAATTCTCAACTTAAGACGTTAAAAGTCGGATATTGTCTCTCTATGAAGCGCGCGTTGCTAGTGTCATATATTGTGCGGTGGAATTTAGTCGTCGTACGTTCATTTAATACTTTGGGACGGTATAGTGTAGTGCAGGCTCTACCCGTTACCATGCGAAACTATAATTCCTAACAGGTTCCCGGATTTAGGCACCTGCATAGCGGGGCAAAAAGAAAGTTTTGGCCCTGGTTTACGGTTCGGCTGGCAGCGCATACGAACGTGAATCCTAATAATGTACAAAAGTAGCTTGCCAATTGGTCTCTCTACGCTCTATCTTCCAAATAAATGTAGGGTGTCCTTAAGGCAGTGAATGTCTACTCACGATACCCTTTGTCTTCTATATTTTTTCGTGGAAGACTTTTGTATAAGCCAAAGGTTGGAAGAGTACCAGAAGGTATCAAAGAAAATCAGTGTGAAGATGACGCACAGGATTTTACTCACAATCTGAAAGACATCTGCAATAGCACTTCCTGGGTAGTCCACTGGCGACCCCGCTCTTCCTCAACAACATGCAGTTGGTGTACCCGCTTTCTATTCGTACAACCCGCTTAAAAAGAATCTCGAGGGAATTGTCTATTGGCTAATTACTGTCATTCGATTCCGCGTCGCTTTTGGTAAGGGGTCAAACGTAAAGTCTGCGGTGGAAGATCGAACGGTTGACGTGTGCCTACGTACATACTGCATGGTGTGGTGGCAAGGACAATGATAGGCTCCTCTAGATCGCTGGAGAAATTAGTGCGAACCTTATGTTGTGGCAGGCGCTGCGTCATAATCTGACTTCGGCTGCGGAACTGTCATTCCTGGCCGGTTTTAGCAAGGATATCCGTGACCCAGTACTGGGTTCGTATCATGAGAGTCATGTTAGATTGCACAGTAGGTCACTTGGTGCACCCTTACGGCCGTTTTTACGGGCTCTCGTGGTAGCTGTCACCGAGATTATCCATAAAGACTGCTAGACTAGATCCCGTAGCCTCTGATGAAACCTTCTGAAGCCTTTAGAATGATGTCGCAACGCTTGATATTCTTCGCTCAAGTGTAGTAGGCCGTAGCTATAGAAGCTATGCTAAGGCAGCGCGATGTATACCAGAAGTGCCGAACTCAGCGAGGGAGTATCAAGAATACATGATCATAAATCGACAGTATTTTGACGTTTTCTAGACTTAGTTGGGGTTGTGCACTATACTTTTAGTCCAACGCCCTAACGGCCAGCTTCCCCCACGAAATCTCGGTAGGAGCAAAGCAAAGAAACGAGGCACTAATCCAACCAGGAACATCCCCACCTTAACATCCCGATGAGGTTCATGGCCTTTTGTTTTGGTAAATTGGTGAATGGAGATTGAAGTTGCGGTGATGTTCACGCTCATGCATCACCCACGCCGCAGGCGTTTCAAATTTGAAATGCGCTATTCTAACCTACACAAGATAGAAGATTATGAAATAGCAGACTCGAGAAACACACCCTTTTTTTGAATCTATTTAACGCTATATCATGTGATAAAGTATGAGCTTTATGTCCTTAATTTATGTGATGCAATACATATACAGCAGGGTATTTGATTAGGGCAGGTTAATAACTTCCCACATAGCACTTGCTATCCGATAATCTTGATCGTTTGCCTAATACCTTAGAACTCTCGTTTGGATAACAAAGTGTTCAATAATCATGGCGCTTGAAGACGCGGATTGCTCTCGATTTCCATCTATGAATATCACTGGTTTCCAATATAAATGATATGAAATTGAAAGGACGTGAGAATTAAGCAAAAGGAATTCCAACAGTATCACTGAATACTGGGATATATATCGTAACAAAGGCGCAATTCCCATATCGCAATTGCCTCCCGGATTTGACCGCACCGTCAAACCTCTATTCGACGATTCTGTATACTCATCATTACTTTGTCGTTGTTGTGTCTAGGTTCTGGGCCTTCATAGAACCCCTACTGGATATAGCTTTTACCGTGTCATGTGCAAGCAGTCCGGATCATCATAGTTCTGACATTTTCACAAAAAACCCAAATATTGTAACAAAGGATCTTTACGGTGGACCTTAATATAAAAAAGGTCTTCCTCGATTATAGAAGAACGGACGGTAGCTCATAACGACAAACTGGATATATTGCATTTAGTTAGGTGTACTGGTCCACTCAGAACCAGTACGGCAAGAACCTGAGATCAGTTTTTGAAAAGCTGAAGTCCACTCGCCGAGCATGGTATGCATAGTATCTCCACCCTCTTCTCATAGACGCTCACCGTATCAGGCATACATTTACCAATCTCGAGAAGCAAGCCTACATCACTGCCAAAAAATGTCTGATGTCAAAGCCTTCCCCACCAACCTCTTCACATTATCTGCCCTCCGGATGACGCACGTTAAACACTGCGCGTTACAGAAAGTTTATTGGGTATAAAGAGCGGGGAAGACACTGGGAATGTTACGATGCTGAATCGTGTATTGACGGCATATCCGCTTCCTGATGTGACGGTCAGGGATGTAATGGATATTCAAGGTGATCTATTGTGCTATGATTACGAATGTTATTCCAGGAAGAATATCGAGTCATTTCAACGGGACATATACGAGGACCATACAGGTCAACTGCATTAAGAATACTTCCAGATTGTTTTATGTTTAGGAATGAAGCACTCGGACTAGAACGAAAACCACAGACAAACTTGTACAATGAAGACTCATGTCTCTCAAATTTGCTACGTGAGTAATGTTTATCATGCCGTTATATGCAATGTGATTCCCTAAGCTCCGGAAAATACCATGCCGTAGAATTGTGCACCTCGTCGCTTATCCCGATGCATTTCTTAGACCAGACTGGTTTCACCAACTGAGATGTAGTCTCAACCCCGGAATTGTACGGAGCCAAACTTTCCATCGTCAGCAGAGCCCACCACTCTGACATTCGTTGACATAGTTCGTACCTCCACCTCTTACTCCAGCAGATCACCCCAAAGGTCTTTCTGTTCACTAAACGTGTCATCTTCAAGCACACCCCTAAACTGCATCTCCGCAACCAGCAAATCGAATCCCCCTTCTTCTCCCTCATTGTCCTCATCTCTCTCACTTTCGCTGTCGCTCTTATCATCAAGTACACCAAGAAACGTCTCCCCCATAGTCTCCAACTCCTCAATTCTCTCCACCGCCAACGCTAACGCCTCCCTCAACCTACCCTCCCTACCCCTACACTTATGCGCATGTATCGCAGCTTTGAGGCGCAAGTTATGTTGATGCACCCCACACTTCTCACGATCGCTCTTTTTGAGCCGTTTTATGGTGTACTTCGCTGTCTCCAGGTCTGCGGCTAGGTTTTCTTCCTTGACCTTGAGATCAGCATTTTCGTAGGTGAGTCTCCCGTTCTCGCTCACGAGGGCGTTGGTGCGGCTTTTGTTCTGAACCATTGGGGAGAACTTTAAGCAGGTGGGCGTTTTATTCTCCATTACGTGGTCTTGTGGTTTGGGCGTGTGTGCGTTCCCGGCTTTGAGATCGAGTTTTGGAGATCGGGGGAGGGTTCCAGTGGTGGCGAGGGATTGCTTTATGACCACTTCTTCAAGGGAGTATACTTTGTTTTGCAACCTGATGGCTCGAGTCCGCCATAGGTCCCGCTCTGCGCGGAGTTGTGCGAGCTGGGTTTCAAGAGGGGAGGGCTCGATGTCAGATGTGATGATGCGCTTAGAGCTTGTCGGAAGCTGCTTTGAGACCGATTGGGCAGACTTTGGACTGTTGAAGGTCATATATGACGTTGGATTTGATGTATTATCCTTTCCTTTTGATGCGGTCACGTAGTGTTTCCGGTCGTAAGGTATCGGGAGGTGTGAGACGTAATTGAGAGGGTGACTCGGACGAGGGGATTTGGTAGTTGAGTTGGCCATATTCCGGGTGTAGAGATGCGCGATGGAATTGACGGTTGTGGTTGGTATGTGGGGTAGGGTTGATATTTTGGGTGGTGAGGGTAAAGCGAAGTGCGGTGCCAAAGCAATGGCGGATCTTTTATCCAGAACAGCGTGCGAAATGGCGCAAACGCACGAATCCACTGAGTGATTGCAAAACCACAAAGTCGTGATGACGGGGTGTTCTTGAGGACACAATTACTGAGGGAAAGAGGAGGGCTGAATCACAAATGACGTATTACGCAAACCGAGTAATCAAACTGGAAGAGCAGTTGAAGGGAAAGGAATTTTCCGAAACTCTAATGCATTTCGATTATACCAACACCACAGCCGTGAACCGTGAATGACGCGCCTATACTAAATTTGTGCTATGTCTTGAAGAGGATAAACATGACGAAGAGAAGGGCAGATATACTTGTCGACCATGCTTACAATGCCAGCGCCACGGCAAAGATACCAAGGGCACTACCGAAGAAAGCCACAGTACCGGCAGGGAGAGGGCCGGCAGCGGCAAAGCTGCTTGGGGAGGGTGAGGGGGAGCCGCTAGCGGCTGATGCAGAAGACGAAGGAGAAGAGCCACCGGAAGAAGATTTGCTTCCAGAAGAAGACGTGCTGGTAGAAGCGGGAGTGGAACCAGATGCTGCGCCGCTTCCTGTGACAATAGCGACGGCCGCAAAAGGGGTGGGAAGTTCTTGTATCTCGGAAGCCTTGAGGGTCCCAGTTTCGTCGCTGTCCATCGAGAGAGATGTGGCGACGGAGCCTGATCCCTTCACAACGCAGGTAAGATCGGCCTTCTGAATGTCGCCCTTCCAGTTGCACTTCTGGTCGATAACCCACTGTCCGGGTACTGGGTCGGTCATTTGGAATTGGAATGTCTCCGAACCCTGGATTACGGTGTAGGGTTCGCATTTGATCACATCATCGGAAGATTGACGACGAGCGAGTGAGCCGGTGGGTTTGGGCATGGGCGTCAATTGGACATCGCTGACAGAAGCCTTGGCTGTCGCAGCGACTCAAATGTTAGTTTCTATTCAGTGCGCCAGGTGTAAGTGAGAGTCGTACCTGAAGTTGCAGCGGCAGAACCAGAAGTTGATTTGCAGTCATATGTGTAGGTGGTAGCACCCGAAGCCGATCCCTTCAGTGTGAGGGTTTCGAGCGGGAAGAAGAGAAAGTTCAAGTTGAGGAGCGTGGCCGTGGAGACGGACTGGGCAGAGGCCGCAGCGGCGAGCAGAACGGTGAGTTTAGCGGAATGCATTATGTGAAGTACAGTCAAAGCGAATGTGATGGGAATGTTAACGAGAGTGTTAATCTCAAGAGCAAGAAGAAGACAGAGGGAAAAAAAGTCGGGCGTAACGGGGACCGGGTCCAGAAAAGATGTCAAAAACAAGCTTTAAAGGACCGGCGTGGCACAGTCGAACGTTGGCGGCTAATGCCCTCCTTTTCCTTGTAAGGTTAATAACGGACCAACCAGAGACGTTAGCGCCGATCCGCCTCCTTAATCCGTGAAATTACATTAGCCCATGCAGTAATCCACTCGCGTAGATTTCCACACGAGGTACAATGGACTCAGCCCTAGCCTGGTAGCTAACCGCACTATGGTAAGCGCTTATGCGTCGCATTCCGGAAGTCTGTCACTTATCTACCCTCAATCAGCAACCGCGGGCGCAGCCCATAGGTACATTTGAATGCCGCACCGTACGGTGATGCAAGAGAACAGTGTGGTTGCTGGGCGAAGCGCGTGATTGGACGCAGAGCTATTGTGTCACTGTGCCCCAGGGATCATGTATTGAAAATCGAGGCTGATCGACAAGCGCAAATATAGTTGACCGTGTGTGACACCACGTGTACCCATCCAGACAGTTTCTCTCGGATGGAGACGGAAACAGTGTGTAACACGCATTTCTGTCTATCCCCGGACGTCAATTTGAATCTGATCACAGGGCGTGCGGCCAAGCTTGTGGAACGAACACAGCCCCCATTCGTATTGTGAAGTTGTGGAGCGAAGTACCCATCCCTGTCTAGGGCTTAGCTTCAATCTTCCGATACGAGAGGCCATTTCCACTTCTCCTCGCTCCATCTTTTTTTCTAACCCATGATGATGTGCTGCAAGAACAACAAACTGTGCCTTGCGATGATGATTCTATGTCAGTTTAAGCTACCGGGACGGGCGACTGAAGGTCTGACAGGCAACCACTCAGTTGCATATGTACTATGTAGCATGCAGGGCAACATGCAGATACAATTTGCCGGTCGGTCAGCATGCCAACCCGAATTACGAAACTGAACCGGTAGTATCATCCTTGGCAACTCCATGGGGAATCTCAATTTGACATCGCAAATACCTAGAGCGGAATGGAAGAACAAAAATGTGTCGCCGTGGTGTCAGGTTGCCCAGCTAGATACCTCGTGGACTTTGATGCGACAAGAGGTAAAAACGTTGCAGTTATCCGCGCATCAATTCCATCTCCATGGGAGTTCGTTCTGCGTGCGGGTCAGACCCACCCCGCATCAGACGATTACGTGCATATTATCTAGTAAATGTAGCGGTTTGGTCGTATCACAATGATCAGTGACAGTATGAGCCATGGCGTTGCGTCACTTTCTGATGTGCGGACACTACGGTAATATTTGGTGGATCTCGAGTACCGGGCGAACTCCCTACAAATAGAACGTTCGTCGAGGTGGAGCTGCACTTGTGCGGCATTGTGAAAGTCAAAATGGCGATGCTCCCATCCGCGACAGGCCACCTTCCGCGAGGCAACGAGTCGCTGTGAATTGTACCTGCATTTTGTCCGACACGCTTCTCCACCAGTACCATGGTATGGTACTAAGGTGCTTCGGGTAAGGCGTATACATACTACGGACTTCGGTTCCTAAACATGTGCACGGACGATCCTATCCTCCTGGTCTTTTGACGGACTTCGCCGCACCGATGAGTGAGAACTCGGCTCACAAAAGAATTTGAGGTGGTGAAGCACAATTGCAGCGCGCCGCAATTTCGATGTTACGAGCGCAGACGCTCTTCGCGCTGTATCTATATCAAGTAACTTATCGAACAGCACTTCGGGCATGATAACTATCTTGCTAATGTTAGCCGTTTCACGCGACTCGTATTTGTTTGTGAAATCAAGAATCCGACTGAGCTCACTTGAGTCAGTTTAGTACGCAAGGAGCACGAAAAAGAACCAATTGCAGTATCCTTGCCTACAACAAGCAATGCACAGATCCACTATAGCCTCTACCGAACTTTTGCTCCGATCAGAATTATGCTCCGGTAAGGATCCAACGCTCGATTTCGCTGACAGTACTCCTTCAAGGATTTAACCCTATGCAAAGACTCTGTGACAAATATCTTGGTATCTTGGCAGGCCGGCGGGAAGGGACGTGTGTACTGAGAACCATGTCAATGGGATATTTACTTTTGGACGATGGATCATGGGGCGGAGAGGCGGTGTTGTGGTAGCTTAGGTACAAAAGATTCGTTATCCGCGCTCCCTGAGCCGGCCGCGTACTTGTGTTTCTCACGCATACCCTTCTAATCGACGCAGCTTTTGCGTAGTCCATTCCTTTTTTTCCCTTTCACGTTCTTTTTGGTCTAGCTTGGCCGCACATTCGTTTCGGGAACTCTTCCCCAATTACACACTGTCACTGTTGAAACTCGAAACATTATTGGATAGAAGTTTACAATATGTTTTTCAACACTCGCAGCCTTCTTTCGGCTGCTCTTTTTTCACTCTTGACCATTGAGGCTGGCGCCATCGTTCTCAAGCCCATCAAGAGCCCCAACGACTTGCTTCCCGGTCACTCTAAATCCAAGCGTGACGAGTCCAACGATATCATCCTCAAACCATTGAAGGATCCTGGGCTCCTGACTGGTAACTTTGTCAAACGAGCGGCTACTGGAAACGATGCTTTCGATCCTTGCGCTCGTGCTGAGCTTTTCTGGGGCGCCTATGGTGCGTTCCTTTTCTGATACCCACAGTCCTGCGCTGACGATGTGGTAGCTGGTGACAATATCGTCACTGCCAACTTCACCCTTACTGCCAGCCAAGAGGATGAGATGATCTTGCCCATCGAAAACTTCGCGCAGCACCTCAAGTCTATCAAGTGCGGAACTCCCGGCCAAGGAATGGTTCTCGAATTTTCTGAAAAAGACCAATTCGCCTACGCGCAAAAGAAGTGGAAGTGGATTGACGAGAAGGACATCAACCACTTCGTTCTCGTCACAGAGGAGAGCCAGTGCTATGCCGGCGATGACCGATCTCCCTATGTTGTCAAGAACATTGTCTTCGACGAGAGCAAACTTACCGCCACCGTCGAAGGAGAGGAGAGGCCGTGGGCTGAGGTTGCTGAGGAGTTCGAGCTTAACGTCGGACACACTTACGTCAACCCCGAAACCGTGAATGTCACTCACCCTCAGCTTCTGAGGCAGAAGCGTGAAGAAAAGAAGATCAGCATTGCCATGGACAGGACTATCACCATGTTCGAATACAAGAAGGACTCTAAGGAGACTAAGGGTATGAGGCTTTCTGCCAACGCCAATGTTCAGACTGGCGGAGTTATGATTACCGATTTTTCAATCACCAAGAAGTGGAAGGTCATCCCCACCGGTGTCGACATCACCATCAAGCCCCAAGGCGCATGGGGTCAGCTACTTCTTACTCTTCAATTGGACGGTAAGCTCGGCAAGGCTATTGATTGGTCTCTGCAGCCCGCCATCGGTATCCCAGTCGGAGGCTTCAAGATTGCCAACATTATCGAGATTGGTCCTGTTGCGGAGGCCGGTATTCACTTCGGATCCACTGCTCTTGAGGGCGTTGCTACTTTCTCTACCGGCGCTAAGGCTAAGCTCAGGGACTCGGCGTCCGCCACCTTCAAAATGACTGATAAGTCCAAGAACGGTGTTCAAGGCTGGAAGCCGGACGTTGAGAAGGTCGCTCCTCGCTTCAGTGCTGAGATTGGCGGTGGTGTCAAGGCGTGGGCTGAGCTTAGCTTCAAAGTCAAGGCTGTTGCTCTGGGTAGTAAGTCATATCATGCTCCACTCCTTACGAGATAGCGCTAATCACATTGCATAGAATTCGGATACGAGGCTGGTATTGAGGCCGAACTCCCTTACATCGCTGCCAACATCGCCGCAAAGCTTGATACCAAGACGGGCGTGTGCGGAAGCAAGAAGGCCGTCGGTGTTCAGATCGACTGCGAGGTCGGTATCAATGTTCACCTTGAGGCTGGTCAGCCCGACGAGGATCCCGACTTCTCCAAAGACCTGTTCGATACACAGTGGCCTCTCTACAGCACCTGCATGGGCTTCGGCAAGGACATCCAAACTACTTCGCTTCCCCCAGTTCCCATCGGTGGACCCAAGACGACTACCGGAAAGAGCGCTGACACCGCGAAACCAACCGCCAAGGCCTCCGCCACCGCCTCCGTCAAGCCAACTTCCGCCGCTGCTAAGCCGACTTCTGCTCCTGCAGCCACGGCTAAGCCCTCCGTGACCTCGAAGGCACCGAGTGCCCCTGCTTCGTCCAAGCCTGCGTCTTCTGTGGCTGCCTCGAGCTCCAAGCCTGCACCGAGTGTCCCCGCTCCGGCTAAGCCTGCGTCTTCTGTGGCCGCCTCGAGCTCCAAGCCTGCACCGAGTGCCCCTGCTTCCTCAAAGGCCGTGTCTTCAGGCCCGGCGTCCGCTTCTAAGCCAGCAACCAGCGCTGCTACTTCCAAGGCCACGTCCAATGCAGCCCTATCGACCTCCAAGGTGGTCAGCGGAACTGCGTCCAGCGTCGTTGCCTCCGGAACTTCCAAAGCTGTGAGCGGACCTGCATCAAGTGTTGTTGCCTCTGGAATTTCCAAGGTTGCCAGCGGAACTGCATCAAACGTTGTCGCCCCTGGTCCTGCTAGCTCTTCAAAGGCGGTCTCTCCTTCATCCGCCGTTTCCAGCGTGAAGGCCAGCGTCACCGCTACCTATGCCGTCTCGAGCATCAAGACTAGCGCCGCTCCCAGCGGCTCAGCCTCGCTCACTGCGTCATCGAACGTTCCCCTTCAGACCGGTGGAAGCGACCGTGGCCCGATCCCAGTAATTCCGTTTTTCCCCGGTGTGAACGATACCAGTATCCCTTCGTCTACCGCACAGGCCATCTCTGTCACTTCAGCGTACGCTCCTGTCGTGGTCTCCTCGGTCGCGTCGACCAGTACGCTCCCGGCCTATGGCGCCCAGACCACATCGGCGGTGGGCCATGGCCAATACTAATGACGTGGAGGACACGCTTTTTTTTCTTGTCAATACCGTTATGATCAGGGTGGAGGACGTTGGTGTGTGTTATGACATGGGTTTGGTGATTCAAACGATCCTGCTTCAGCAATCGTCCTGGTTTATTATTCTTTGTGCGGTGATACTCTAGGGGGGAGGGTGTAATAGAAGGCGTTATATTCCCAATTTCTGCATTTTAGGTAAAGATCTACCTGGTTCCCATTCATGTCTTCCATGACCTGCGGGTGACTCGATATGCAGTGAACATTCTGCTAACCGTTGGTCGTAAACTTCTTTCGTGGACACGAGGAATACGAGATGAAATGTGGACTACGGCGTGAAGTCATCCTCCGTGTTCGTGCAGAGGAGCTGCATCTTACGGCTATAAGCGGAAAGATAATGCCAGGACCTTAGGTACTGGCATCCGAACTTTCCGCGAGATTCCGAAGGATGACCGTAACACAAGTCATGACTATACGTGGCCCTTCGGACTCATTTATCCTGCAGACATTCTGATGGCAAGCGAGACTGTGCCATCTAATCATTCGTTTATCGTTTGTCGCGCAACGATCCGGATAAAATGCGTTCGCCGAGGTCGAAGATACACTCAATTTCATCTTTGTGCGGCACATGGGAAAAACAGAGTTCTGCCCCGCTTTCTTGTGGAAGCAATTTTGAGTATTACGGGAGAAGTACCGCGTTGAAGCACTTACTTTTGAACGTTACATGAGAGGGTTGTAGATGTAGCATGGCGATATTCCGAGTGGACGAGCGATTAAACCAAACCGAAAATCACGCAAGAAGAAGATGACATCGCCATCTTCTATGAGATGCCTCATGATGCGATAGTTATGATCACATGGGGAGGGATGAAAGAAGG
Source organism: Corynespora olivacea (assembly GCA_019202945.1). Taxonomy (NCBI): domain Eukaryota; kingdom Fungi; phylum Ascomycota; class Dothideomycetes; order Pleosporales; family Corynesporascaceae; genus Corynespora; species Corynespora olivacea. The sequence goes on from JAGQEM010000035.1 coordinate 54,107, forward strand.
AAGAATGTAATCCCGCCGCAGCTCGGTCAAACAACGCTAAGACGATACACGTGATATTTCCACTAATATGAATACAATGATGAGGCTACACTGTTGATGACACTCGACCTCACTTAGAGCCTGTGAGGCAGTTCGGGACTTCCAAAATGATTCTATAATGCTTGAAGTTCACTCAGATACGCGGCAACGCCAAAGGTTGTAGCTCGACGCCTCGAAGTGTTTCGCAGGATGACGTTATTCTATACCTTCACTCACTCATCCATACTCTCCACTTATTGAGCTGCTTGATGTCTTCCATCTCGCCTGATTGGTCACGCACCACCATTTGCATGGGCAACGCAACCCATGCTTCATGGATGAACCTTCATACGGCACAGTAATCTACACTATCACCCAAAACCTTCTTTAAGGGGAAACTTACTCACGTACAGGTAGTCGGCTTCGGCAATTTGCAAAATGTTGGTTGTACCGGAATGGCAGGTGACCGGAAATGCGAGACATGATGATAGCAGTAGATGGTGTTGAGCATGGGTGTACCCCACTATGCGTCGGAGTGCTAACCGAGGTGTGTGATGTGTGGGGTAATGGGATTAGAGGAAGAGAGAAACACCCTTTTTGGTGTTATGAGACGGAAAAACATATTCTCCATTTTGATGCTATTTGGCGATGTAACCGGAGTGCTTGAGATGACACCAAAGGGAAGTGAAGTGGTTGTCTGACAAACATCGACCGCATTTTAGACCTCAGAAATAGACGTCGTAGAATGCATCGATATAATTCACGATCCTTGGGCATTTAGTCTGGTAGGTGCTGGCGGGGATGAGAAGTGACTTTACAGTGGTGATAGAAGATGCAGGGAGGTAGCGTTGACTCACTGAGGCAGTATGTTAGCCAGTGAAGTCGCAATACGTGAGGTGCTTTCAGAGGAATCCAAACTCCTCTAGATCTTTAGGAAGCTCAGTTTTGTCAAGGAGAATCATTTCATCAATGGTGATTTCTGACTGGTGGGTTTGAAACACGGTTCATTCATTGCACCTATCATTTTTAAAGTTCTTTGGAGCTACTACGAAAGCGTTCGTAGCGATTTGATAGACATCAGTTCGTTAGGGAAATCAATAGGCGGGTGACTATAAATTTCCTTCGCTTCAATCTGTACCTCTCTCACAAGCAATATATATATTATCACTTACATATCCATGGTCAAGCTAACTGACGTTATGAGCAGCTCTGCTCCAAGTGTAGGATTTTGCAGATGGCCTAGGTATTGCAGCCAACGCATTCCATACACTTGACGCCAACTCCCTCGCACCCGTCGTTCTCGTGCATCCCCCCCTCCCCGCAACCATCATCTCCTCATACATCTCCTCACCATCTCCACAGAAACCTTCTTCAGCCCCCCAACCACCCTCCCCTCGAACCTCCTCCTCATCTCCTCAAACTCCTTCCGCCCCTTCCCCACACACCTCTGCACATCCACTCCTCCCTCCTCATCAACCACATCTCTCACAGAATACTCCAACACCAAAACCTCGTTCATATGCTCCGTCATGACGCCGACAACTTCTTCGAAAACTTCCACCCTCCGCCTGAGCTCCGTCCGTCGATGCTCGGGTGTAGTGTCCGGAAGTTCAGTTAACTGAAACTGAGCCTTTTGCCGCTGTTCTTCAAACGCCGAGATTTGCGCCTGTAGCCGTGAGGTCCGCTCTTTAAGTAGGGAGAGGAGCGACGTCGCGTTTTTGATATGCTTGGGCGACGTTGCTGTCGTGATGGCTTCGAGTTGGGGGCTTGTGCGGCGCATTGGTGTTACTTTGAGGTGGTCGGCACGTGCGTCCGTCTTCGGAGGTGGCGTTGTAGGAAGATTGGCGGAAGATCGAGGTAAGGTACGGGTACGAGTAGGGTTGGGAAGGCGAGGTGAAGGCGAGTAGGCGAATGTTGCGTGTTGGACCTGTTCGGTCTCTCTAGGTATCTCTGTAGATTTCAACGGTATATCTGGAGCTTCAGGCTGTTCTTTTGATCCTGCGATCCTGGGTCTGTCGGAAATATTGTCGGGGGAGTTTGTTGCGTGTGGTAAGTCGCCCTTGCGTAGGTGCTTCTCTCTCTCACTCATATTCCTGCGTTTGCGCTTGTTTTTCATTCGCTTTTCTGTTCGAGTGAATGGCGGAGGCGCAGGTTCGTTTTCCATCTTGATTCGAATGTTCCGCTGCTTTTTCTTACGCCTCCTTTTTGCTAGCGCTTGGGTAATCGACATACCGTTTGGATCTGGTTTCATAGTGTGAGGCTTCTCCATCAGAAGAAAAGTTTGTTGATGTAGAAAATGATTTTATGAGTAAATTTTTGAGCATGCGAGGCTGCTCACCAGGTCGTCGAAGGTGAGGGTGAGAGTATAGGTGAACAACGTTCGTGTGATTACGTGATCGAAGGGGCGTATCTCGTACAAATTGCGATGGTATTAAGACGTGGGAGTTTGAAAGGGCTGATGGGTTGTTCGAACGTCGAGGCGGGTCATCGAGATAGATGGGCGAAAAAATTTGCCCGGGAAAGTGATACGTCACTTTCTCGCCGTTAGGTGAGACAACGTACTACCTGCTCATCGCGCCAACGTTAGGCAGATACATTCGATCCTCAGAACGATTTCCTAGTCAGAGAACAAAACGGTACACCGCAGTCAAATCTGCAGGCTTTTGGTTCTCAACGCGTGCAATCTCTTTCCAACCGCACTGCAGGCATAAGAGGTTGATAAACCACTTCTCACAAACAATCAAACATCCGTATCCCCTTCAAACAGGTATTAAAAAAGAATGACGACACTCCCAAGAACGAAAGACGTCCGATCGACCCATGCACTCATAAATCCACTACCCCCATAACGCATCATCATGGTCGTAATCGTCGTCACTCGATTCCACGTCTGCGTCCACATCTTCATCGTCGTCGGACATGGACGCATCGGCCGCCTCGACCAACTCCTCACCAGGCATGTGAAGCCGATTCCATATCCCGGTATCTGTTCCCGTATCCCGTCGCACAGTCTCCATGTTCCGTTCTTCTTCTCGATTAGGCTCTTCTTCTCGACGAGGCTCTTCTTCCACTTCGGGCTCTTCATCGCTGCTGTCTGCGTTCATGTCACTCCTAATCTCATCAGCGCAACCGTATTTCAAGGAAAAGTCGGTATCCTTTCCGTTCCCAGCATCCTCATCCTCATAGTTCAACTCTCATAGGGAACGGAGGTTCACGCATACCAATAGTCCGAGGTGTAATCAGGGCCCAACTCGTCTCTGTTCCCGCAAAACCTGAACGTGAAGCCCCAGCCCAGGATGTCCCACTCATTGATTATCCGGCACCGTATAGCCTCAAACATGGTTCCCGCATCGATTCTGAGCAAACGTTCATGCCCCTCATTTCTCACGAGATACGTCTTTCCTTGGACCCTGTCGTTTGGTTCGCCATCCACTAAAACCACCCATTCACGGTTCCATACCTTGAGCTTTCCATGGATCAAGGTGCCATCGTGCAGCTCGGGTAGAGGCTGGGGGGGTAGCTGTAGGATTTCAATGAGTTTAGTCGGGTCCTTGTACGTATCGTAGAAGAAATAGGGGCTAAAGGATGTCGACGAGTTAGCGACCTGGCCCTCTCGTACTTGAGAAGGCACATAGATGGAACTAAAGCGGATAATCGGGGATACTCCATCCTTGAAAATGGCAGAGAGCGTGCCTGGGCCTTGTAGACGGAAAGGGACTTACATTGGGTATCTGTCCGACTTGGGGCTCGTCGGCAAAACCTCTTTGGCCATCCAATTTCTTACCCATGAGTGCGCGTAATCCACCACCTGCTGCATCCTCTCCTCAGCCTGATAGGAAGGGGAGGACCAGGACAGGAGTGAATGCTTGGAGGGGTTTGTGCCAAGAAACATCTCGCACGGCATCCGCCTCAACCAAGTATTGAGCCGGCCAAGATCCCGTATCCCTGGGTCTGCGTGATAAGCCATCAATGGCAACATGACGTTCTTCGCAAGCTCGATCCGTTTGCAGGTATGTATGGGAACGATCCAGAACAAAGTTTGAGTCTTGCTGTCGCGTCGTTGCATTTGTTGTGATATGTAGTACCAGATGAGAAGCTGAAGAGGTTTTTAGCCTTTATGACTGCGAAAAACAGGTCCTGGATTTCGACACTTGATTGTGCCAGTCGGGAATCATCTCCGCTGCAAACGATCTTGGGACGCACCTCAATATCGCTGTTAATGCCGGCGGCAGTGGTGGGCATGGCAGGTATGATGTTGTAAGATGTGTTTTGGGATAACGATGTGGTGGGGAAAAGGAAGAATTGCACTTCCCCGTATTGCTACGAGCTACGAGGCTGTTTATGAGGGTTCATTGGAAGCCGGTTGAGTGTCGTGGTCCGTGAGTGACGCTAGTTAACAAGGAGACTAGCCGTTGTATAAGGAGTGAAGAGCCACCAACTGAGTACGCACAGTCGTGACCGATCTACAGCAGAGAGAGATATCAATGTAAAGACTTCGAATAGTAGAAGCCGGTAAGCGAGACTGGCGAAGACGTACAACACGCCTTTTATCATTATGGTTAGCGTACATGTGAAAGTGATATGCATGTGAGTCATTAGTATGTCGAACGGTACAGTATCTGCCTATTTGAGCGCTATTGTACAAATAGCCTCCCAACGAACCAAAACCCAACGGCTCAACAACTCAAGGGTCTAGGCCACGCGTAGCACGTAAATGAAGTACCGTGTCGCAACATGCACTTGAATTGCCATGTCGCGATTGGCTCCCCGATATGGTTGCACTATCCTAGCGTATAATTCTGTACATCTATTACTTTGCTGTTATTGCCAACATGCACATAGTTCCCATAGACCTGACGATATCCAGGACACATCTCCTCGGGTACCTCACCAACACGTACTCCATTCAAATCAACCCCTCACGTCGCATGCACCGTCAACCGATCAAACGCCAAATCGCACTCCCTCCAACCACGGCTCCACCTGCCCTCCCTTCGCTCCCTATCCAACTCCACCCTCAACTCCACCAAACCAACCCGATCCTCATACCTCTCCACCAGGCATTTCCCCACCAGCTCATCCAGCCTCGCACTATACTCCCGCCCAACCAACCTCCCACCACCACCAACAAACCCCATCGGCCGCAACGACCCCCTACAAAGCACCACAACCACCAGCCCCACCTGATAAAGATCCGACTTCGTCCCCGCAAAGCCATCCCGCCGCGGCGTGCGAAAATCCCGATGGACAGCCGCACCTCGCAGGACGCCGGAACCGCGGCGCTCGACCTCCCCCCGAGACACAGAGGACCCCAGATCCCCCAACTTGATGCGAAGAGGATCGGCCCCGGGACCCCCGCCGGTGACGAAAACATTGCCAGGATGAATATCCCGATGGATGACCCACGGCCAGGCCGGATTCTCCCTCCCAACCGGCACAGCACCGTTGAGCAGGAAACTCAGCGCCTCCACGAGACTCCAGAAGACGAACCAGATGAAGGGCTCCGGTAGCGTTCCTCCCGCCCCATGGCTCCGGATCAGGGCTTTCAGCGTGCCCTTTGTGCAGCACTCGAGCCAGATGTAGCCTTCGGTTCCGCGCCTTTCCCAGGCGATGAGTTTGGTGCAGAAGGGGCAGGGGCGGAGGAGTTGGAGCGTGTTCACTTCGCGCTGGAAGCGCTCGGGGATGTCGGCGGGGAGGAAGGATTTGCGGATCAGGAGGGCGCCGGAGTGTGAATTTCGGAAGACTTCGATGCCGGCGTTGAAGTTGCCTTCGGCGCGGGAGAGGCGGCCGATGGCGGTTACGGATAGAGGTGCGGATGGCGGGAGGGAGCGGTGGGCGCGCGAAGGGGGATGCGAATGGGAGCGCAAAGGGGTTCGTGGGTGGTGATGTCTGGATCGGAAACGGTGGGCTGGCATGATCAGGACGGGCCCAAGTTCGGGAGAATCAGATTCCTGCCGTCAGGGTGCGTGGCTACCAGAAATCCCGTGGACCAAAAGAAGTCGGATTACGATGCACCTTCGACTGGATCCCTGGCGAAAAGACGTCCCAGCTATCGGTCGCCGTATGATATAAACATCCGACGCGCTGGCACTGCCAGACCATGCACATGTCATATGACAACAACCCGACACGCACGTGTCTCGCTCTATTACACAAAGTGAACAACTGCAGGATGATTCATCACCAACAAGATCGCTAACCGTACAGCTAGCCTCCTTAAAAAGCACCGGTCATTAGACATACCGCTACCATCTCGTACCAGCAGCCCTACTTCATCATGTCATCCATTCATAGCGCAGAAACCGTTGCGGTAGATGGTAACAACTGAATAGGCATGCGGTGTTCGATTGATTGTGCGCTGGACGCCAACGCAAAACCACCCACGATCGACGCATCCCATGTACGATAGCGAAGCGGGTATTTCACCTCTCATCGTGTCCCGTGAGAGAAAACACATGACGGTACCATCAACACCTCACCCACCCCCAGCCAAACTTCAACACCCTCGCCGAAACGCACAACCCCACCCCCACGGCCGCACTGCCCCCCGCCCAACAAACGACTGCCGTATACCCCCCACTCGCCCTCAAGATTGCGCCCGCCAACGGTCCGCCCACCAACGCACTCCCCCCGATGGTGCAAAACGCCATCCCCAGTCTCGTCCCCACGACCCTCAAGTCCTCACACAACGCAGTGATGGTAACGGCAAACAAGCTCTGGAAGCCCGCAGAGAAGAGACCCACGAAAGCGATGAAGGCGTAATAGGACGGGGTGGAGGAGATGGCGAGCCAGCAGAAGAGGATGAGGGTGTAGAAGAAGACGCAGAGGGAGAAGGCGTTGAGGGGACCGAGATAGGTGTCCGCGATGTAGCCGGGGAGGATGCGCATGGGGAAGCCGATGCCGTTGACGAGGATAACGAGGTTGAGGGATTCGGTGTAGGGCATATTGAGGGTGGAGCGGGCGAAGGAAGCGACCTGGAGGATGGGTTAGGTCTGTCGTTTCTCTGTTCGCGGAATGGTTGTTGTGGTGGACATACGTAGTAGAAGAGGAAATAGACTGGGGGCATGAGAAAGCACAATCCTAATACATGCAGCATGTATGGCACATCCCTGAAGGCAGCCATATCCCACAGCGGACCGGTCTTCCGAGGTGGCAACCTTGGTTTCATGAAGGCAATGACGACGGCAAGGCAGGCCACGTTGAGGAATCCGAGGACTCTTACCGTCCATCCGAAGCCGACTTTGCCTAACAGCTGGCGTACGACGAGCGGGTAGACGGCACCGCCGACCGCATTTCCCGTGGTCACGAGGCCCGTCGCGAGGCCTCTGCGTTTGGCAAAGTACGTGGCTACGAGCCCCATGATGGGGATGAAGAATATGCCACCACCGATTCCCGTGCAGATTCCCTGGGTGAGCAGCAACTGCCAGTAGTTTGTCGCGAAACTCATGGTGAAGATTCCGAGGATCTGGATGGCGATGCCGACGATGATGGTGGGTCGAAAGTATCCCGCATCCAGCGCTCTTCCGCTGACTCCGCCAACCACAAACAACAGGCATGCTTGCGTTGAGCCGATCCATGAAATCGTCGAGCTTGGTTGCGGGAGGATCTCGGCGTAGTAGGTTTGGAAGGCGCCGAACGAGTTTACAAATCCCCAGGTGTTGATCACGGCGAGCCAGGCACAGAAGACCTGTATCCACGCGGTTTTCCCGCCGTCGGGTGGAGGGCCTGGGTCGCGTATTGAGCGGGTTGTGAGGTGCGAGGCCACCTTTGCCAGGGCGGCGGACGTTCGTGATTTCGTGTGGGTGAGAGGGGCACCGACTGGGAATTGTGGTGAGCCAGGGCTGTGTGGCGGTGTTTGGTCTGGTACCTCTACCTCTGCCTCGGTCTTTTCCATCTCTTCCATCCTGTCTTTCCCTCTGTGAGGTCGGTATGTGGGTGGGTGTTCTGACGCCAGGATAGGGTTGAACGAGATGATGCGAAGCGAAAGAAAGCACGCCAATTTTGAACTTTTATCCATCGGCGATTTTCTGGAGACGGAGCTTGAGTCATCCTGGCAGGTACATAAGTAGGGCGTGCATCCAACAGTGAAAGCGGAGCGCCGATTGCGGGATTCTGCTGCTCTACGCCGATACCCGATCTACCGTCGATACTTGCTGCATTCCTATTGGGCAATTCTTTCCCCCCGGAAATGTGTCGATTAAACCCGGATATGCGCCTCCTCTTGTGACCTGCTCGCATACCGCACGATGAGGTCAACGTCTCTCTCGTGCTGGCCCGCGATTGTATAGATCCACCGGTTCAGATCCTTCTTCCACCAGCGATTGGGAAGGTACGCCTCGCTGCACCGCGTCAGCATGGCCAAGGAGGCATCCAAAGAGGCACCCAAAGAGGCATCCGAGAGATGGAGGAACGTACAGCAGATAATAGTCATCGCGACTGAAGGGGAATTCCAGACTGAGCGGCCCTGGCTTGGAGAGAAACGCGTCGGTGCCCTCGTCCACATCCTCCTCGGTCAGGTCGACATGCTCCCTCTTGTTCCCCTTGTTCTTCGCATGTCGGCGGATGGAGCGCACCGTGCTGTCTAGATGCACCTCCAGGATGCGCGCATGCCACAGCGAATTGCGCAGCGCCGCGCGCACCGTGGCCGCGTTCCTCCGCACCAGCTCCTCGTTCCACGGCGGCGCTTGGCCTCGCGGAAGCATGGGAATCGCCTCCCCCGCATCCAAGCTGTCCTGCCAATGCGCAAAGTCGAGGGCGAGGTTCAGGTTGTTCCACAGGAACAGGCACGTGAAGCAGCTGCAGAGGAGCTGCGGGTCCAGGGGCCGCACATGCTGGTAGTACCGGTTACGGTGGATGCCCAGCCCCTTCTGCCTCTTCTCGTCGAGCAGCAGCGTCTGCACCGAGGGCTCCACCGCGTCGAGGAACTTGGGAAGGGGAAAGCACTGCGCGAGAAGCGTGTACCGCTGGCCTATGATGCTGTCGCCAATCACCGTCGCGTGCGCATCGACCAGCGACCGGAGGCGGCGGTTGACACGCCTGAAGTTCAGGACGTCATCGACCGTGACGAGCTTGAGGCATTCGAGGATGAGCTCGGTGGGGCATTTGGCGAGCGTCGGGATGGCGTCGCGCCTGATGTCCCGTTTGTTCTGCTTCTTCTGCTGGCGGGACGTCCGTTTGGAACGAAGCGGGAGGGCAGCCGTCGTGTCTTCGAGGGGCTCCTCATCATCCGACAGGGGACATGGTGCAGACAGAGTGATGTGGTTCATAGGGAAGAATGGTACCGGTGCATATCTATTGGCATGTATCCAGTGGTGGAACAAAACAAGGTGGGAATTGTTGTCAAGGGTTGGGAGAGATGCGATGCCAGGATATTGCGATGCAGGTGAATGCTTGTGAATTGACTAATCCGCCACCGACCATTCAGCAGCATCTTCGGACATGCGACGGATCATCGATGTAGAATACGGAAGAACGTTGATCGGGATCACGTCCATGGCGTACTGTTGTATAACAACAAGAGTGCAAAAACAGATGCGGACCGTTCCGCCCGCGGATTCGCCCGTTACCGAACAAACTCCGATGGCGTCATGAATGCACCCCGAATTTCTAATCATAAACTCACTATCCATCGTCTAGTCTGCTATATAGACTTCTCCACACGCCACCCCCAGCCGAACTCACCCGCAACCCAAATCTTCAATCCAAGCCAAACTCTTTTCTTCCACTGCATGCCTCGCGTCCTTGCACGCCTCATCCGATCGGCAGCAAGACCTCAACCACAGCATTCCTACATCCCAAGGGCATCTAGAACCATGACAACGGCTACATTCCGCCACATCGACACAGCATCCTACGCTGGACGTCCCTGGGGCAAAGTAGACGGCCCAGGAACCTCGTACACGCTCAAAGACCACCAACGCACACTGCACAACATCCGAGGCCAAGAATCGTCCTTCACCATCGACAATGCCGGCTTCGCCGTCTTCAACCACCCAGCCAAGGAAAAGCTCTTCACGGACGAAAATGCAGTACGCAATGGGTACTACGCCGAAGTCGAAGCGATGCTCCGAGAAAAGCTCCCCGGGATCAAAAAGGTGGTCATTTTCGACCACACCATTCGGCGGAGGAGGAAGGATGCGCCTCGCCAGCCGGTGCAGCAGGTCCATGTCGACCAGACCCCGGGCGCCGCCGAGGTCAGGGTACGGAAGCACCTGCCCAAGGAAGAGGTCGAGGAGCTGTTGAAAGGAAGGTATCAGATTGTGAACGTATGGCGACCGATCGAGAACCCTGCATCGGACATGCCACTCGCGGTGATAGACTGGCGCTCCACCACACCCGATGATTTCATTCCTGTCGACCTGCTCTACCCCAAACGCGCCGAGGACGTGGATCCCGATGATGACCGTGGCAAGGAGGTCTTGCCCGATTCGAATTCGTACACGAGCACGGCGGGGTACGAAGTCAAGGGGGAGACGCTGGGTGTTGCGCCCAATGAGCGCCATAAGTTCTATTACATGAAGGATATGTCGCCGGATGAGACCATGTTTTTGAAGTGCTTCGATTCGAGGGGGGAGGGCATGGCGGAGGGGAGAAAGGGGTTGGCGTTGAGGACGCCGCATACTGCATTTGTGGATCCGCAGACGCCGGCCGATGCGCCGGGACGGCAGAGTATCGAAGTCAGATGTTTGGTGTTCTACGAGTAAGAGTAGTGGAGATGTGTTAGGTTGGAGGCGACATACGAGCTGCAATATGGAAACGACTTCTGTTGTCGATTAGCAAAAAAGAAGAAACGCCGGCGGAGAATTCTGGGCGTATGTTGTTCTAGTGTAATCAGTTTTCCGGCCTTTTGGCACGTACACATGTCTTCGGCTGGTGGGGTGTGTGGCGCTTCTCCTGTCTTGCATTCACGCCTCATCTCGCCGACCAGCTGGACGAACGGACGTAAATAACAAATGGCAACGCTCCCAGACCAGAATGCAGTCGGATAGCAGCCACGCATGACCTGGCCACCGTCCAGCGTCCAACAGGACAAACATCCCCTGAAAATCGATATTCCACGCCCTACCAGCACAGCTCTCCCATCGCCCCTACACTCACCAACGAAGACAGCACCGCGACCCCCCCTGAGCGAGGCGACGAAGCAATATGACACCAACCAAGCACCCAAGAAGTACATATACAAGACCGATCAAGAGACGAACATCCATCCCCCTTCCCTGACAACCTCACCTCCCACCAAGCCACCATGCCCCTCGCCCGTCCCCGCCCACACTCCCTCCACATCCCAATCCCCACGCCCACTCTCTGGCGCGTCCCCCGCCCGCCAACGCCACGCCGCGCAACCCACCCACCATCAGGAGCCGTATCCGACACCCCGCCGCCTGTCCCGCCCGTTTCGTACTGGGAGCCCGATTCCCCGGAGCCGGTGCCCTCGCCTCTCTCGCCGCTGAATCCGTTCCTCTTGCCTCCGCGCCGTGGCTCGGGAGTCGTGATGAGGGACCTGCCCGTCGTGGCACCGCTGCTTCCGGCCTCCCCGCTGTCGATTTTCGATCGCGCGGCAGCGCCTTCGGCGCCGGCGTTTCCGGGCGTGGGGAGGAGGGGGTCTTTTGTGGCGTTGTCGCCGCGGTTTCTGTTTCCGAGGACGCCGCCGCCGGTGCCGGTGGGGGAGGGGGTGAAGGTGGAGATGAAGGGGGAGGGGGGGTTTGGGAGGAGGCATTCCGCGGTTCTGAATGCGAGGGCGGTTACGCTGGCTGAGTTGGATGGGGTGCATTATCAATCTGTGTACGAGGTGCTGGTTGCTGTGAGGGACCAGGTGTTGTTGGAGATGCAGGTGGCGAAGCGAAAGCAGAATGGTGCCATGCTGGAGAAAGAGAGTGGGTTGAAAGATGGAGATGTTGCGAAGAAGGATGGGGTCGTGAGACGTCGGACGAAGACGGAGGAGAAGGAATGGAGGAGGGTGCTGAAGGAGAAGAGGTTCAAGATTGTGAGGGATGGCGATGCTTCTGCTTGAGGTTCGACGAGTTGAGTATGGTTGTGTAGAGACGTAGATTGCTTGGAGATATATGGTGATTTGGCGATTGTTTTGAGTCTTGGTGATGTTGTTCGTATTTGTGGATGTGTAATTATTGGCGGGATTTTATTGGATGGGTTGGGGAGGCGTTTGTGTTCGTAGCATACATAGTAAAGTCGCTTGTGAACGTGGTGGCTGTACAGATATATACTTTCGCGATTTCGTAATTAGCCTCGCTGTAATCGATCGCTCATACTCCCCCACCACCATCTCGCAGAACGCGGCTGAGATCGGGTGTTGGCTCGGAGTGTTGCTCGCTAACTGGCCCTATCCAGTAAGATATGTTACGCGGCAGACGAAAATATGTTACATCTCACAGCATAGCCATCTAGCCGTACTGTAGACGGAAGCCTAACGCTGTTGTTAGGATAGTATTAAGCAGTCTACTACTTAGTCAGTATAAATTTCCTATACCAACCCAGGGGAACGTCCGTGACTATAGTGGCCATTTTTCTAAACGTTCCATGACGATGTCTCTGTTCGTGTGAAGCGATCCATGCACTACTGCCTTCCGGCCTCATCAACAAAGAGAAAATCGCAGTCCGTTTCCGGAACTTTGCAACCAGAGACGTGTTTCAACAAAGATATCTTTACCAACTCAGACACCGTAATAATGAACCCGTCGAAATCGTAGTACCTAACTGTATCCCGAATTTCCTACCTTCGTTCCATCTTACCGTCGCCTTCTGAGACGACAGCTATCACACGATGACTTCCCGCCTCCGTTCACCACGGCGCCGCAGCCAAAACCTAAAACCCACCGACCTGTCCACGTTAACAGAAAAAGACATCTCCCACCTACTCCGTTCCCGGCGACATTTCCGCGCCGAAGCCACACGCTGGAAGAAGTCCTACAATTCCGTCCACAACGTCGCCCTCGTCCTCGCCCTCGCCCTCGTTCTCTCCCTCCTCGAGAAATTCACAGGCACAACACCGCCGCATCCCCCCGACCCCGGTTCCTTCGTCCCCACTTCCAATAAATCCGTATCCATCAGAGCGCACGAAGACACGCCTTCCAGACCCCTGATGACGCCGCAGAACCCGATCCTGACATTCAACCCGCCGTGGGCTCCGTACCGAGAGCACAGGCACAACCACATCTACAAACAGCAGGACTGGGACCACGAGCTTTTGATTCCGACCAAGAGGCCGGAGATGTATTTTGAGCTACCGAGCCTGTACACGGATAAGAAGACGAACCTCACGCTTGCGCATTTCGGATGGATGCTGAAGAATCCGTATCACGCGTTGAATCTCGACCCGTCGTGTCGGCACTGGTTCGCGAATGGGAAACTCACGCCCGAGGAGGTGGAGGAGGAGGGGGAACGGGCCCGTAGGGATCTGAAAGCGTATGTTGAGGAATACCTTATCGCTCCCTGGCTTCCTTCTAGCTCTCTTTGCTCCACGGATGTACCGACCCATTTTGACGCTGGCTTCTGCAAATTCGCCGCTGCGCGCTTTGAACGGCATTACAAGGATTTTGTCAAGAATCCTCGCGACGCGTTGAGAGTGTGGGAAGAGACGGCTTAGTTTGACGCGACGGACAAGTCGAGACTCGTGTTGGAGGGGAAGGAGATGGATGAGAAGAAAGAGACGGTAGAGGTCAGGTTGGAAAACAGAGCGAATAGACGGATGGGAACGATGGCAAAAAGTGATCTGAATGGTGAGGAGAAGTTCATGCTTGCAACTCGAGGATAAGGAGTTCCGGATAAAACTCCCGGATGTTTTTGAAACAGACAAGAAGCATGCGAAAGTCTATAAGGAATTTTTGATCGCAGCCGGAGGTCTTGTGTAACTGGGGAGCAGTGTATTTTTCTTTTGTAATCGAAGCGCTACTGATTATCCCAAGTAGATAACTCTAATAACACGCGCGCCCCCTCAATCCAACTTCTCTACCAGCCCATTCCCAAAATATCGCCAGTCGAACACATTCCCACATCCCCTTTCAATGCACTCAAACCCTTCTCACGTCCACCCCAACACAACTTCAAACTCAAACTCCTTCGTGAACAGCGCATACTCATCCCTAGTCCTAGGCCCGCAGCTTCCACTCCCCAATCCATGATGCTCAGCATCCAGTCTCAACACCACCTCCTCCCTCTTCTTCCTCCACAGCTCATACGGATGTGCAGCTTCGCTTACGTCCTGCATTCTATAATGGCCCACCTGGAAGTTGAACGTCTTCCTCTGCCTCTGCTCCGCACCCGTCGGCTCAGCGAACTGAACCAAGAGCGAGGAAGACGAGGACGGGGAAGAAAGCGTGAGCCATCGTGTATCCGTCCGATTCGAACTTTCTTGCGGCACTTCGTAGTCGACCCACAGATCGTCCATGGACGAAGCGCTGTGCGTGCCTATGAGCTGGGAGAGCTTGCTGTCGCGGTAGCTTTCGTTTGGTCCGCGGCCGAACCATTCCACCTTTGAACTTGCCCACTCTTTGGGCAATTCCAGGACGAAGCCGATACGCGGTATTGTTCGAGGGAGGTTCTCGCCCTGCGGCTTGCCGGCGACGCGGATGCTGAGTGTGCCGTCTCCCTTGAAAGTGTAGGTTACCACACAGTCAATTGACCAAGAGAAAACTGGAGGGGCGACACGCTGGTTCGCTGTGATGGTGAAGGTTTTCGGGTCTATCTGGGTAGATTCGACTTTTTGGGTAGAGGGAAAGGCGAAGGGAAGGTAGGCGTAGTTCCAGTCTTCGCCGTCAGAGGGGATGTCGTTGTCGGTTTGAGCGCGGTAGATGCTCAGCTCTGGAGGGGTGGAAATGAGCTCGGTAGAGTCATGTACAAGTGAAGATAGGTGACCGCGAAGCGTGTTGAAGGTCCAAGTCGTTCTCGAGTTGCTTATGGTGATGGTGTTGCGAGTCGATGTGTTGATTTTCAACTCTTCGTCAGAAGAAGATGACTCTTGAACGGGTGAAGCGGTGGTGATTGGTATCTGGGCTGTGGCGATCTCGAAACCTTGCTCGAGGTACGGGGTGGCTTCTTTGAGGCGGAAAGAAAGGGTGGCAAGTGTTTCGTCCCCACTCCCAGGTATCGAGGAAAGATCCAGCTCGAAGGTTGCTCCAGGGCCGACACCAGACGGAATATCTAGGGTACCGGTGGTATCGTTTGGTCCCGAAGCTGAAGCTACTGTGTAGTGACACGCTAGGTGATCTAGCACAATGAAGTCATACCTGTTGATGAACTTGGCTTTGCTGTCATTCGCCTCCAGGAGTTGCACCGGCTCAATGGCTTTCTTGTACTCAATCAATCCAGAGTTGGGCTTATGATCCGAGTTCAGAAGACCATCCATGACAAAGGTCGCATCGTGCACCACTTCACCAAAGTCACCGCCATAGCCGTAATATTCGTCTCCGGTTTTCTTGTCTTTGGTAAGAAGACCATGATTTGCCCATTCCCATGCAAAGCCGCCTTGGAGCTTGGGATACTTGTAGAAGGCGTCGATGTACTCCTTGATGTTTCCAGGCCCATTACCCATAGCGTGGATCTTCATCAAAAGTCAGCGTACAAATGCGATGGTGCGGCGGGAGAACTCACAAATTCGCAAAGCACCAGTGGCTTCGTCTTACTCTGATCCTCCGCAAACGCTACAATCTTCTCAATGGACGGATACATCACCGAGTACATATCCATTGTCTCCGCCTCTCTGTCTGCCTCATAATGAATTGGCCTACTATCGTACTGTTTGATCCACTGGTACATCTCCCTGAAGTTCTGACCATAGAACGCCTCATTTCCCAAACTCCAAATGATGATGGATGGGTGCAGTTGGTCGCGCTTGACAAGCTGCTCCGCACGATCAATGTACGCATCCTTCCACTCTGGGTTATCGGTTGTCCACTTCGAAGCATGCGACTGTGTGAGGAATACGCGCTCGCCGAACGGCAAAGCGCGTTTTTCCGGGCTCAAGGTTGCATCGGCGATGATTTCGAACCCGTGGCACTCGAGGTCTGCTTCGTCGATGATCCAGAAACCCATCTCATCGACGAGGTCGTAGAAGCGCGGGTCGTTGGGTTGGTGAGAGGTGCGAATCGCGTTGACATTGTGACGCTTCATGGTGAGCAGGTCCTGTTTGAGGAACTCTAGAGGGACGGAGCGGCCGAACTGGGGGTGATGTTCATGCCGGTTCACGCCGCGGAAGACGATTCGCTGGCCGTTTACTTTGATGAGGCCGTCTTTCATCTCGACGTGACGGAAGCCGACGCGGGTGGGGACGAATTGCTCGCGGTTCATCGAAACAATCAAAGTGTATAGGTTCGGGCTTTCGGCGGTCCATTTGAGTGGGTTCCTGACGGGTAGAAGTACGATGCAGCTTCCGTCGTCTCTCACCGGCATGACCATGGAGATGACGGTGTTTTTATCGGCGTCTAGTAGTTTGGCTCGCATAGTTCCAGAGCCAGTGCACTTCAGGCGTATCGTAAGCTTTGCATCTGTGAAAGAATCGTCGTTGAAAAGAGTCTGCACGTGCAGATTGTCGATGCGGTATTCCTTGGGAAAGCCGACCAGATAGACGTCACGGAAGCTATGCAAGTCAGTTGTTTTCTCCCGATTGAATCCGTAGACCTCTCACATGCCACTGAGCCACCACTGGTCCTGGTCTTCAATATACGATCCATCACACCACTGGTACACCCGCACAGCCAACGTATTTTCTCCCTCTTTATTCACAAAATCCGTAACATCAAACTCATCTGGGTTGCGGCTTCCCTGCGAGTACCCAACCTCTTTTCCATTGATCCAAACATGGAACGCCGAATCCACACCTTCGAACCGTAGCCTGATTTGATCGTCTCGCATCTCTTCAGGAACCGTAAAACTCCTCACATACGATCCCGTCTCGTTATCCTCTAGAGGAACATTTGGAGGATCAACCGGAAACGGGTACTTGACGTTCGTGTACTGTGGACCTTTTCCAAAACCTTGGAGCTGCCACATGCCAGGAACAGCAATGTCGCTCCATGACGAAGTGTCGAAGGAGGAAGCTTCGAACCCTTCTGGAGCCTCAAACGGGGAGGGGGAGAGCTGAAACTTCCAGGTCCCGGAGAGACTTTTGGTTTTTGAGTTTGCTATGTCGTAGCTAAGTGCATCGTATTCGGAAGCGTAGTTGTGGAAGTAAGCACGGGGTGGTAACGTGTTCTTGTGGAGAATTTTAAGATTGTTCCAATCTGGCTTGTTGGGTGGATGGGTAGAAGTCATTGCTACAGCAAGTGAATGTGTAAAATGAAGCAAAGTGGAGGATCGCAAAGGAGTTGCAGTGAGTACCTCGATGTATTCCGTTTGACGTGGGGCCAATGTTCGCTAGTGGGTGAGTTGTCCAGTTTTTCGGTGTAATGTTAAAGCGGCGGGGAACCCCGCATATGCCATTCTTCGGTCGCGATTCCCAATCAGGAAAGCCACGTGAATATGTTCTAGCGCCAGTAACTGTATGAGTGGACAGTCTTGGTTGAGTAGAACCAACTTAGTCTTGGATTATCTTGGTAAATTAGAAAAGCGAAAGTTGGCATAAGGTAATCGTAATGGCCAGACACGATGGATGCTTCCTCCCTTACGATAGCTATGACTTGTCGTCAACGCTTCATCAGTTTTGTGGCCCGTTGTCCCGAGTCCCATTGCTCCAAAAACACGACTTCTCTACATCTTTTGCGGTCTTGTTGTTTGATCCTTGGATAAACAGTGCTGGCTCCGGGTCAGTCAAATCAAAACAGATGGGTCAAAGATGGAGTAGCCTGATATATATATATTTCGTGTGACACTCTCTTCTCTCCACCCAACCTTATGCCCTCCTCTCTCCCGCGGGTCCCCGCTACCCAACTTTTCTACACACCTCTTCCCCTGCACGCACGGTGGCATAGGCGCAAGCCAAGATCAATTCATACTCACTTCATCTATGCATTACCAGTCTCTTCGGGAATACTCTAATCTAACCGCTCACACAAAAAACTTCGTTCGAGTTGCGAGGAAACAAACCCCCACTCCATTCATACTGCATCCGCACTCCCTTCCTCCCCCATCCCCCCAACCAACTCTCCAAACCTTTTCTCCACCCCCACAACCATGCCCTTCAAGTCCCCCTCCCAGATCCATTTGAGCCTTCCCTGCATCCTCCTCACCACCTCCTCAATCCCCAGGGCCCTTCCCTCCATATCCCTCAGATGATACAGCTCGCCCGTTTCCTCCGCGGTCCGTACTTGCTCCTGCGCCCTCGGCCTCCTGACTTCGTCGTACGCCTGAAACGCCGCTTCGATGGTTTTGCTTCGCTCCGGGCTGGGTGAGGAGAGAATGGAGGAAGGTGTCGAGTGATATAGGGCGCCGAGGACGCGAGAAAGGAGAAGACTGTCTTCGAGGCCTTGGCCGGCGCCCGCGCCTTGGTGGGGGCCGGAGGCGTGGGCGACGTCGCCGAGAAGGCAGATCAGGGAGGAGTAGTAGGTTGGTGTTGTGGGGTGGTGGAAGATACCCCAGCGAACGGGTTCGGCCCACTAGTTGATTGTTCGGTCAGCGGGGATTTATGAGATCCATAATCAAGTTCCATTTTCCCCTTTCGCTTTTATTTTCGTGAACCATGCCTCCGGATGCTATTTAAAAAAAAAGGCGGGAACTTACATCCAACAGCTTCATCAACCTCGGATCTGGCCCAGTATGCGCGAAGTCATTAACCATGTCTTCCCTCTTAACCTCCTTCTTGAAGTCGCTCTCGGTCCACGGTTCATCGTCTCTCTTAAAAGCAACCATGTTTATCTCTCTTCCTTCAGAAATAGGATACGTCGACAAATTCGCGTCTTTACTCATGTACATCTTCGCATCCGCCGCCAAATCCCCCAGTATTCCCCTCGCATCCTCCATCGGCACGATGGCCCGATAGACGTATTTTCCGGTATACTTTGGTTCCACATGGTCCGAATATCTCCCACCAAGTACTATGCGTCTTGAGAAACCTTTTACACCATCACAACCCACGACTGCTGCGTGCTGCACCACCCCTCCATCTTCGAATTCCAATGTTACTATATCGTTGGTCTGCCGCATATTGCTGACCCTCTTGTTGAAAAGAACGGCTTCGCGACGAATGAAGCTCGTCATGATGTCCAGCAGGTCCTTCCGATGCGCACCTGTCCTTTCAAAATTCGGGGCTCCCCATTCCCCTTTCCCCCACCATGGCTCTCCCTCGCCAAGGGCAACCTCCATTCTCATGGCTTCCATCATCACGTGCCGTTTTTCGGGCTTGAGATTGCCGGTAGCGATGTCCATGTATTGGGCGCGGAAGCGACTGTCGATGAGGTCCATGGCACGGAGAGCATTGGGACCCAGACCTACACCTGCACCGACGGTGGAAAATGCTGGGGCGGATTCATAGATTGTGAAGGGGATGGAGAGGTGGGATAGACCAATGGCGAGGGCGAGTCCACCGATTCCGGCGCCAACGATGGCGATGTTGAAGTCGGAGGTGGGAAGCGTTGTGGGCGCCATTACGATGTGGGGCTAAGGCTGGATTGTTAAGCCGTGTTGATCTAAGCCCTGTGCTTTGCGACGTGAACGTCCAAACTCGGTCGGAAAAGACGGATAAAGCAACGGAAAGTGATGGTGCACGGCAACAAGCTCCAGACTCTCTCTGAGATTGACTGCCGCGTAGTGAGTATCGATGATGGCGTCGTTGCTTCAGTACCCATCATAACGTGCGGGACTTATTGCTGCACGTCAGCCAGCACGCAGGATCGCTTTCGTTTAGCCTTACTCGCGCGGCTGCAAGTAAACGCGTTCTGCAAATGGAACAGCTCATTTAAGTTGAAAAACTCGCATCTGAGGATGTACCGGCGGGTATTGGAGGAAGAGTGTTGGTCCGAGCCCATGCTATTGGGAAGTCCTGATGCTGGGTCGAATAATGGCGGGGCGCAACAACCGGGTGCAAAGATCCGATCGATACCGTAGGAGGGGCATGGAGTGCGGATACGTGCTTCCGATAGACCACTCAGCCTGATTAAGTGATGGGCGGACACGAGTCCTGTGCGACCGCAATGCTGCACTATGATCGCAGTGTTAGGAGCGATCGGAGGGGTTGTTGTTGTTGTTGTGTACAGAAGTGGGTTCGATGTACAGTACATCATCGTCGGACACCAGTGCCGATCGGGCATGTCCAATCACGTATGTGTTGGGCAGATCGCGACACTCTCGACCTGATACCGAAGAGCGAAACAGTATAAAGATATGCAGTCTCGATGGTGAACAACCAAGTCCATGGAGCTGGTGAAAATATCATGTATTGATACAGGTCCATTTAATTCGGACCATGGCCAGGGCCTGGAGCGTGACCAGGCTGGGCCTGAGGCATGCCCTCGCTGCCCAGCAAGCTCCCCACGTCATTCCAATTCCAATCCTGAATGTTGTTGATCGTAAAGTCCATGAAGGACATCTGGGTGTTGCGATCGAAGCGCGTATGCGAGTACTGCGGCCCACCAGCGAAGTCGGTCTCCGGGTAGAAGCGGCCAGGTGCATTATCCGCAAACATGTAGGCGCCACCGTTTGTGGTCGAGGTAGCAAACTGGAAGGGGGCGGATCCTGGAATTGCTTGACCCATTTGTCGAATCATGTCTGGCTCCGGCTGCGGTCCCACCTTGCTCGATGAGGGTCTGCTGCTCATCGAATCGACCATGGAGTGCAGCTCTGGGACGATGGACACGAACTTCTCGATGGTGCCGGGCATGTGCGGATTTCTACGGTGCCGTTGGGCCAAATCGGCGAGTTGGGATAGCAGGATGCGGGACTCGGACACTTCGTTGCTCCCGGTTTTTACGTTGGTGCACACGAGATCCAGGACCAGTACGGAGCCGGCGGTTAGCGCGTAGAAGGCGTCCCACCAAGTGATGGGGTCGAATTTCCGGATGCTGTCCAGCTTGAGGAGGATGCGTGACAGGGCTTTGCCGGACTTTGTGCACGAGTCGGCCATGGCGGTCAAGGCGGTATTGGTGGAGTCTGTGCCTTCCTTGGAAAGCGATGTCGCCCGAGCGAGCAATGCTGCTCGACACAGGACGGCGATTGTGTAATGGTACAAGGCGTGGAGAAGGAGTATGGGTCGGTGGAAGGAAGGCGGCGAAGCGTCCAAAGCGTCCATGCAGAGATGTTGGGGAAGGCCTCGGTACCACCGCTCCAAATCGCGCATCACCCCCGCTGCAGGCGAAAGCGGGCCGACATACGACTCTTCGCTGGCGCTCGAGTGGGTGTTCTTGGGTGCGCGGCAGACGGAGCCCAGATGCACCACCATCTGGTTGAAGCATCTGGAGTAGTCGGGTGGGCAGGAGCTGGCCATTCCCGTGATGCGATGGTTCGGGCAGGCGACCTTGGAGCCCGCCTGATTGATGGCGCTCGGGCGGTCGTACGACGAGACCTGCATCTGCTCGAAGGCGCACAGCGTCCACCACAGGCACTTGCGGATCTCTCGGGCCAGGGGCGGCTGCATCGTGTTGGCGCTGTCCTGGTGGAGGCCAATGGCGAAGGCTATGCGAACCGCAGTGCCCGTGAGGTTCCAGCAAGCGTCTCGGTGGTTCGTGTTGTGGAGATGGATGGCGGCCAGCAGCAGCGCCTGGACGGCCGGCACGTTGGAGGTGAAGATGACGACGGGAAGGAGGGTCTGCACCCTGCGCCACCACTCCTTCTCCTCGCCCTCCGGGGCCGCGACACGGGCAACACGGCGCGCGAGCAGCAGCACGCACAGGAAGCTGCACAGCCAGGCGGGGTCGGCCTTGGCTCGCTCGACCGCCCATGCCTCGTACGCGTCGCGGAAGGAAGCCTCGTGGAGGACGGGGAAGTCGGGATGGATGTGGTCGAAGTAGGCGCCGATGAGCGACTCGTAGGTCGGCGTCTGTTGCGCGGCCGCTGCCGCCGCCGCCGCTGGTCCTCGGCCGCGCTGGTCGGTGGGCGAGTGCGGATGGCGGTCGGTGTTCGAGATGGCGCTGGCCGTGGACAGCGTGCGGTGGTCGGTGTTTCCGCCTGCGTCGTCCGCCCCTTCCGCCTCGGCCGCGTTCTTGCCGAAGAGCACAAACTCGCGGAAGGTGCGCTGCCCGCACAGCGCGCGCAGCTTGAGATGGAACGAGAAGGAGCTCGACGGGCCGATGTACTGCACCTGCCCCTGCTGGTCGGGCAGCAGCGACATGGCCTCGTCGCCCTCGGTGCCGCTGTCGCTCTTGTGTTCGCCGTCGCCGGCGTGGGCCGAGTCGGGCAGCGCGATCCCCAGCGAGCTGCCCAGCTGGCGCATCTCCTCCAGGCTGGACACGTCGGCCTCGGGGAGCAGCCCCTTCACCAGCGACTCCAGCAGCGCCAGCCGCTGGCCCAGCCCCTCGACGCTGCCGTAGAGCCGCTTCTTGCGCGGCTGCGTGGTCAGGCACTCGATCCCGTGCACTCTGCAGTAGCGACACGCCGACTGCCCCGGCTCTTTTCTGCATTTCTGCTTGCGCGACTTGCATTTGTCGCACGACGTCTCGGTGCGCTTCCGCTTGTCGAGGGGGACGCGTCGGGATGCGGCCGACGTCGCGGGCGTGGACATCGTGGAATTCGGTCGACAAGGCGCGGCGGGGCGTGGGGAGCAGGTGGCATAGCGTAGCAGACAGGGCCGTCCACCGTGACTGAACGTCTCTGCAACAGCCACCAGGTCGCAAGGGAGGCTGAAGGGCTGGGGGCGGATGGACGATGCAATGCATGCAAATATACATCACCATTGTATTCGCGGGCGCCGGTCTTGGCCAAGCGAATTCACATCGGTCCAGATTGCCGGATGAGCAGTCGCCACGTGCTCCGCATCATTTCAGTGCTTCTCCAGCAGACACCCAAAGCCCTTGATCTGGTCCCTGATGCCGTGCGTCCTGTATGCGTGCCAGACCGTCGCCGTGTTGATGGCAATGACCGGCTTGCCCAGCTCAAGCTCCATCTCGGCCGCGATCCGCGCGCAGAACAGATTCGTTCCCGCCTGGACCAACGCATCGACAGTCGGCCCGTCCACCTTGCGAAACGCGTCTCTCAGCTGCTCCGGCTTTACATCTGCAATTGACTTCGCCGTGGGACACTCGAGTCCATGGACGGCCGCCACCTCGAAACCCACCTCGGTCAGGTATGCACGAACCTGCTCGTCCCCAACCCTTTGATACGGCGTGATGACCCCAATCCGCTTCGCGCCCAGCACTTCCAACGCCCTGTTGCACGCTTGAGCGCCCGTCGTAACCTCCATGCCGCCGGAGACGTCTTTCATCAATGCCTCAAAATCCGCCGCTCCTGCTTTGCCTCCCCAGAAGGTCTCGGAGCTCATGCCCATCACCATGAAGTCGGGACAGGCCGTCAGGACACTGGCTACCGCAGCGCCCATCTCTTCTCGCAAATCCATCAGGAATTGTTCAAACACCTCGTCGCCGTCGAGATTCGGGTTCCTGATCAAAATGCGGCCGCTATGCCACGAGATGCCAGGGACGAGCATCTGCGCATACTCGGCTTCCACGGCGACGTTGGTCGAGGGCAGAATCACGGCGAAGGTGCCGCGTGGTGCGAAGTGATAGTTTGGCATCTGATCGACCGTCAACCAATGGTAGATTCGATTGCTACGGACCTGGAAACTCACGGTTCAGAGAATACGGTTTCATCAGCACGCTCGCATGCTTTTTCTGTGCGACTCCCACGCTCTGCCAGACATCTTATTCCACCGCTTATCTCCCAACCAGCATCAGCAAGACGGTGTATCCGACATGCGCTGCATCGCGCATCTCGTATCCGATGCTTGCACGCCGCGGCGGGTGCAGGTAGCCGCTACCTGTCCCTCCACTCTTCATAACCTATCAAACTCAACCAAGTCCCCGGGTACAATCATGCTCGTATATCAGCGACTCGTATAGATCCCGTCCGACGGATTCGTAGGGGGAATCGTGCTTCACCATGGTAAGATGCAGTATTGCAGTGGCGACATGCTTTCTAGACGCCCTTTCCCGAACATGCGTGATTTTGGGAGCAATTCCTCCCCACCAACCGCACCCTACGCCCTATTCAAGACACCCAACTATGAGCAGGTACAACCTGTCATTCACAGCCAGATTGCTCGAACCAGCCATACCAGCCGGCTTCTCGCGGTCCAAGTGTACTCGAATGGTGGGTCGGCGTTAGCGTACAATGGAATACTTTGCTCAAACGGGAAATCAGCTCCCCGGCAAAGCTCCATGTCGCGCCACGGTGCTCAGGTTTGGTTCGCGATTTCAAGACCTCCTCCACCACGGCGACGATTATCATGATTGCGGCGGGAAACACCCCGCAACGAGGCCGTCGGGAAAAAAGAGTTATATAAGTGGAAGCATCGTTGAAGGGGCGCATTTGCTCACTTCCATCTTGCTTTACTCCCCGCCCAACCTCTTGAAATCTCGTGCCTTTTCTTCTGCGTGGTGTATTGTCGATAGAGAGCATAATGGCGGCACCATCGTACCTCATCGTCGGCGCCGGCGTCTTCGGCGTCTCGACTGCCTACACCCTCATCCGCAAATACCCCACCGCCCACATCACCATCATGGACCGCGACGCCTTCGACGCCGATTCCCGCGTCGCCGCCTCCTGGGACTGGAACAAGGTCGTCCGCGCCGACTACGACGACCTCATCTACTGCAGGCTTGCGCTCGAAGCCCAAGACATCTTCCGATCGGACCCCCTGTACAAGCCGTACTTCCACGAGTCGGGCATCTACTGGATCTGTCGGACCGACTATGCGGGCCAGGTCGTCGATAACTACAAAACGTTGGGCCGCAAGGCGGACCTGCAGGCCATGACTGTGGCCGAGGCGAAAAAGTTGTATGGCGGCTTGTTCGAGGATGCGGATTACAGGGACGTGAAGAATGTTCTCGTGAATCGGACGAGTGGGTGGGCGAATGCGGGGGATGCGTTGGTGGCGGTCACGAGGAAGTGTGTCGAGCTTGGGGTCAAGTATGTGGTTGCGGATATCGAGTCGTTGCAGTTCGACGGCAGCGGCGCGTGCACGGGGGTCAGGACGGCCAAGGGCGATGTCCACTCGGCCGAAAAGGTCATCCTGTCGACGGGAGCGTATACGCCGAGGCTCTTGGAACAGGCGGCGAGAGCGAGTGGGAAGCCGGATATCAGTGCGGGCGAGAGGATTGTGGCGGGAGGTATCACGACGGGAATGACGACGTTGGACGACGAGAGTTTTGCGAGGTTCAAAGACATGCCGGTGGGTGTTCAGGCATATACGGTTGCGGCGGGTGAGTCTTTTCTTACCTTACTCCCGTCTCCACCGCACCGCTCCTTTTCCACCGAGCCCCTCGCTGACCCCTCACGAACAGGCCCCTTCATCGGCAGTCTTCCGCCCACGCGCGACCGCGAACTCAAATGGTGGGGCCAGAAGATCTTCAGGAACACGCAGAACATCCTGGGGAAACTGATCTCCGCGCCGCCAGCGAAGCCGGATTACGACCAGTGGAAAGTGTCGAGCCAGTTGAAGCAGGACATCGATTTGGCCAACAATGTCTTCTACGGGAAGAACGGGGCGAGTTGGAAGATGGAAAAACACAGGATATGTTGGTACGTGTCTGTCCTTTATTTTCTCTTCATCTACCCCGACTGACGAGTGCCCCCCTCGCACACACAGGGACGCCTTCACCACGTCCTCCGACTTCATCATCTCCCCCCACTCCGGCGCAAAGGGCCTCTACGTCGCAACCTGCGGCTCCTTCCACGGCTTCAAGTTCTTCCCCGTGCTGGGAAAGTACGTGGTGCAGATGCTGGAGGGCGAGTTGGCGCCTGAGTTGGGGGAGAAGTGGGCTTGGGATCGCGAGAGGCCGGATCCGAAGGAGAATGCGGATTGGCCTAGGTGGGAGATGAAGGACTTGGTCGATGAGCGGGCGAGGCTTTGAGGGAGGGGTTGTGGATGGCGGACGGTATTGGGGTGGGAGATGGTTGTGTGTGTGTGTGTGTGTGTGTGTGTGTGTGTGTGTGTCATGGATTAGGAGTTCTCGGCGCGTCGTATATTTCTTTTTCGTCGTGGAGTCGATGGCGCAGATACATTCATCCGTCTTGAAGGAATGAACGTCATTTTCGGCATACGAAAGAGTCTCCACATTTAATACCCATTCTATTCATCCCTACAACAGAACGATGGACCGGATCGGGACCGGGTTCGCACGTGACATGGACATTTGAAACGAAGCTCGTCGTCTCATTGGCGGAGGAATCGCAACGCCCCACCCAGAGCAATAAAGTACAAACATGCCCTGCCGTGGTTCTTAACCCGCTTACTCGTGGACACGAAGCTACGGGAAATTCTTCTCTAGATACCTGGCAGAAACAAAAGTGGTCGTCATGGTTTCGACTTCACCACCGTCGACAGCCCTTCACATTCATTTCCCTCCCATCTCGACATCATCATCGTCATGATATCTTTTCCTCGCGTCCTGGCTCTGGCAGCCGCTTTTTTGAACCTCCCATTCTCCTCCTCGGCCGCCAACACCTCCGGCGATGGCACGAAGTACATGGTCGTCTTCGGTGATTCCTACTCCAGCACCGGTTTCTGGATCACATCCGGGTACCCATCGGCGAGCAACCCCATGGGAAACGGCGGCTCCACGACCTCGGGGGGATTGAACTGGGCCGGCGTGGTGACCCAGCAACTCAACACCTCCCTTCTCCTCACCTACGACTTCGCCGTCTACGGCGCCACCGTCGATACCTCCCTTGTCCGGGGCAACACCCCCGATGTCCAGGATCAGGTCGGCTACTTCAATCAATACCTCGCCAGCAAACCTTCGTACGCCCCCTGGACCTCGGATAATCTGCTGGTCGCCATCTGGATCGGCATCAACGACGTGGGGAATTCTTTCTGGGACGGCGTTGCTTCGCCTGTTGGCAGAGTCATGGACGAGTACTTTGATTTGATGCAGAACCTGACGGATTCGGGCGTGGGTCGGTTTGCGCTGCTCACCGTGCCGCCGTTCCAGAATGCGCCGAGCTTTTTGGACCAGGGTCAGGCGTCGATTGCGAATCTGAAGTCGAATATCACGGCGTGGAATTCGGCGCTGGGTACGAGGCTGGATGCGTTCAGGAGCGCGAATGGTGGTGTGTCGGCGCAGGTTGTGGAGACGGAGAAGTCGTTCGCTACGGCGTTGGGGAACCCGACCAAGTATGGGGCTGCTGATGCGAAGTGTTCCAATGCGGATGGGACTACGTGCTTGGTACGTTGATCAACGCTTCTTCCAAAGGCTTGTCCTCTGTGCACCACGCACCACCTGAATACGAAGTCCGTTTGCTAACTTTATGGCAGTGGTACGATGGGTATCACGCCGGTCAAGCTATCCATAAGCTTGTTGCGCAGGCTTTTGTGGACGCGCTGACTGGATCCTTCTTTTGAACCTGGGAAGGAAAGCTGTAAATATCTTCCTTGACGCTAGGTGACAGAGCTTCTTGTACATACCTTTTCGCTTTACACGTATATATCACATCTTCATCCATCAACGGACAGAAACGACACTGCGACAACTTCCACCGGAGTCTTTGCAGCAGCTCACATCGACTTCGACTTTGAAAGCACGATGTGGATATTTGCTTCCCCGCCGTTGTTCCAGACTTTGGCGTTTCGTCATCTTCATCGGGGAGTTGGCTGCAGCACGACGTAAATAAGAAATTGGTGAAAAGGTGTTGGATCACAACAGCAGTTGTGTCATATTAGAGCGCGTCCCGCTGGTTACTACCCCCCAATTCCAGGACACCTCACATATAAACTCTTCACCTCCAGATAATGCTCCATACTATCCAGCAAGCTCTCTCTTCCAGTCCCACTACCCTTCCATCCGCCAAACGGTAGATCCCAACACCCTGTCGGGCTCGTACAATTGATCCCCACCATTCCGCTCTCCAGCTTCTTCCCTACTCTAACAGCGCGCTCAAGATCTTTGGTGTAGAGGGCGGCGTAAAGCCCAAACTCGGTGTCGTTGGCTTTGGCGATAGCCTCGTCTTCCGTGGTAAAGGTGTTGATAATGACGACTGGGCCGAAGACTTCTTCTTTGGTCAAGCGTGAGGCTTCAGGCACCGAAGTGAAGATTACGGGGTGCACGAAGAGTGAGTCCTTTTGCGAAGGATCGGTCGAATCGGGCGCAGTGTCGATTGTTTTTCCAGCTTCGGATCTTCCGATGTCGATGTACTTCTTGACCGTTTCGAGCTGCACCTTGTCCGCCTGCGGTCCATGATTCACTTCCCCATCAACCGGATCTCCCATCTTTCTGCTCCTCGCCAGCTTCGTGAACGCTTCGATGAACTTCTCCTTCACACTCTCTTGCACATAGATCCTGCTATTCGCCATACATGTCTGTCCAGAGTTCCAATTGATGCTGTGCTCCGTCTCTTCGGCCGCTTGCTCGACATCTGCGTCTTCAAAGATAAGCGCTGGGGACTTCCCGCCCAGCTCGAAGACAACCTTCTTGAGGTTGGATTGAGCGGATGCAATCTGGATGGCGCGGCCCGTGCGGGTGGAGCCTGTGAAAGAGAGTGCGCGGACGCGCATGTGCGAGGCAAGTGCTGCGCCGGAGGTTTGGCCATGGCCCGATAGAACGTTGATGACGCCGGGTGGAAAGCCACATTTCTCGATCCATTGGGAAACCTTCCAACACTAGACTCTTATATCAGTACATGACGCGTTAAGATGAATGGTATTGCATCAAGCCATACCGTCAAAGGTGCCTTCTCGCTACTCTTGACAACGACGCAATTCCCCGCGGCGATAGCAGGCGCAACTTTCTTGGAAAAGAAGACCAGCGGCGCATTCCATGGGATGATGATCGCCACAACGCCAAAGGGCTGCCTCAAACTCATGTTCAGGAACCCAGGCGTGTTCAAACTCGTGTGACCTTGCGGATACGCGGCTTCGGCGAAATAGTTGAAGTGGACAGCGGCGTACTTGGTATCGAAGAAAGTACCGACAGGCCGTCCCATGGCAATCGCGTCGAGCTTTGCAAGTTCGTCATGCTCGGCGAGGATCAAATCGGCCATTTTCTTCAACGGCTTGCCGCGTTCGCCAGGCGAAAGGGCGCTCCATGCTGGGAATGCGGCTTGCGCGGCATTTACCGCCGACTCTACATCTTCACGCGTGGCTTCGGCAACTATTCTACTTATCAGCCCTGACATGGCAGCAGTACGTCATCCGTTTCATACCTTTCGCAACACATTCGCCTGTATGTGGCGAGAACAGATCAAAAGTTCCCTTATCCGAAGCAGAAACGAGTTTGTTGTTTATGAGAATCTGCGTCTCGATCGGCGTCGTCATCTTGGAAGTCGACGTCTTTTGAGGTGCAGCCTCTGGGTCAGCTGTGGAGAATGAAAGTGGTTCCAGAGGTCGGTCCGATCATATGGCGAAGTTTGAGCGGATATGTCCGAAACCGCGAGGCAGTTTGGTCATCAATCTTGGCTGATTGTTGGCGAAAAGCAAGGTGCTCGGCTACAGATAGCCTGCTTATAGACGCGAGGATGCGGCGCGGATATGCAACAAGACGATTACAGACCTAAATATATTGAGAAGCCAAGGCATTTAACCGCCACCTTGGTTCGCGACTAGCAGGCGCGTTAATAAACTTATAGGTATCACTTAATCAGGCACTGTTGTCCAGAAAGCTAGAATAAATCGGCATCAGTATTTAGACCAGATTATGGGTTCACTGTGATCGCATCTAAGAAAATTTTCATCTGATCGAAGAAATCGCAGGTGATGATCACGTGAACACGGAAGTTATTCGTGGAGTCCTGCATTCCAAGAACCAGCAGCATTTCCTGAGCGTTGTCGATCGTAACTGGCGTAAACTATCACAGAACCAGTATGATGCGATTGAATATCATAGCAAGGTGCTGGCTCACTGTCTCGTACCAACATCGGAAACACCAACCTCAACGTTTCCTTCCTTCTTCTCCGAACCCCCACTTGTTAAGCCTTGAGGCATAGTCTCCACAACCTTGGTACCATCAATCTCAAATCTTACCTGAACACCTAGTCCCGGAGGGGGTGCCAGTCGATTGAAAACATAAAACAACAGCGCCGAAACCCCGAATCCAAAGAAGTAGCTGATCTGGTAGAATCTCCTCCACACCACGTCTACCTCCATCCCACTCACGGCATTCACGAACCCTGGAAGCGCCGGCCACATACCCATCAGATAAGCGAGCATTGCCCTCCAATTGACACCAAATGTAAACCAATAGATCCCACCAGGAACATACAACTCCGGAATATTCCACATCTGCTTTCTCACAATCCAAAAATCGACGATCAAGATTGCAGCAGCTGGGCTCATGAAGACGCCAAAACTACTCAACACAGTGATGAAGGTCTGAGCTTGCGTAAGAAAGCGCCAAGGGTTCGCGAGGACACCGAGGATGCTGAAGATGATGGCGCCGCGACGTTGCGTGACGTATTTCGGGATCAGCATCGCGACGTCCATGCCGGAGGAAACGCAGTTTTGTGTGTAATTCACAAACACGGTGACGGAGAGAAGCCCGATGCCGGCGAAGAAGGTGGCTGCGCGACAGGTGGCAGTGTAGTAGTTTGCTTGAATCCATTGAAGAGATATCAGAGGGTTCCACTCCAGCGTACCGTAGCGCTCGGCGAAGGCAGATGTAGTGATGATGCCTACAAGAGCAGTAAGAACTACTGTCACGGCGAGAGTGATGATTGCGGGTGTCGAAGTGTGGCGGCGCCTCCCGTAACGTGTCCAGTCTGATACTCGGTCTGTGCCGCCAGTATAGGTGCCGGCCACGGATGTTATGCCTTGAATGACACGAAAGCCGGTCTCGGCCTTCGTGAGTGTGATAGCGGGCTCGACTAAATTTCCGGGACTACCGCCGTTGGCCTAGGTACTCGTCAGTGTCGTTGTGAAATACGGGTGAAGCAGAAGGTTTACTTACCGCTACAGCCCAGCCCATGATTCCGAGAAGTGTGGCCGTCGCGATGACAATTTGGACTTCGAGGAGCTTTTGAACTTTCCAGGCGGGGACAAAATAGATGATGGGAAAGTAAAGGATGATGAACAATACGAAGCCGATGAGACCAGGAGTGGTGATTCCAGCACTATCGATTGTCAGTGACTTGCTTGATGAATACATTCTTCTTGGAAGACGTACCTGGCGGGAAGTGTGTTCTTCATGCGCAGAAAGCTCGGGAAAATAGCATTCAAGATTATCACAAATGACTGCCCCCCAAAAAACATCTGCGTCCCATAAAACACGAAAGACTGAAACACATTCAACATGATGCAAAAGTAAGACCCCCAGAGACCAAATGAAGAGCGAGCCAGCATTCCGTATCCAAGGTGATGCTTCGCACCTGGCGTCCCGTTGAGATACGCGGTACACGATGCAAGTACCATTCCTACAGTCTTGGGAAATTCAGTCAACATTCACGCCGGGCAATTTCGGGTTGTCGGAACTCACCACTGCAGCCATTGCCTGAGAGGCAGTCAACCCAATCCCGATCAAACTACTCCCAATCGTGAACGACGAAAGACAGACCCCACAAGTCCCCCAGTACGCGACGAAAGCATAAACACCATATGTGCGCTTGTCATGAGCAACGGGATAAACATCTCGATTTCCCCAACGGTCCGTTTGGATGGTCTCAAACTCGTCGTTTGTCGGCTTGACTTCGATCTTCTGGAGCAAGTCTTGGAACCCCATAGTGTAGTGAACCCAAACAAGATTTTGGGGTGTGAGGTGAGGATGGAAGATGGCACGGTGGTCCCTTGTGACCACCATTCTCTCGGTGCCCAGTTACTCCGGCTCAACTAAGCCTATCCCGGAACTAGCCAAACAAACAAGTAGATTTCCTTCGTAGAATTTCTCCAATTCAATGCAATTCTCACATCAATGGCCAATCCGTGATAGACAAGGGTATTCCTTAGCTCAACATCTTGCACTGCCTCCCACCCGCTGATAACATCCGCGCATTTGATTCCTGGATACGATCCATGAGCGCGCGGCTAAGCCTGCCTATCGAAGAACACCCATGGAACGACAAGGTTCACGACAGGGTTTCGCGAGTTGCGGCATGGAAAGGAAACAAGCAGCCAACCGAGCGGGGAAACGGCTGTTTAAACCGTAGGATCTTCTGCACGTCGCTTCGAAGCTTCCTATCATCTGTCTGAAGCCCAGAACAGGCTGAATGGTACATATACGTACATGGCGTGCTCGGAACCCAACATGCGGTCGACATGCATCTGTCACAGAGCTAAACCGCAAACTTACTCCGCAGATGGTCCCATAGTTGCAGTTCACCCAAACAATCAACGTGTGAGTTTGGCCATGTATGCAGCTATGATTACCTCGCACCGTTATACTACCGTCCAAACAAGAGCTTTAGGAGTCACGTGGACTTATCAATCTCCATCAACCAATTAGAAGGGTCGAAAATAGGTTTCAACGAATAGGAAGGCCAGCGGCAAAGGCGTC
The DNA here is from genome assembly GCA_019202945.1 of Corynespora olivacea. Taxonomy (NCBI): domain Eukaryota; kingdom Fungi; phylum Ascomycota; class Dothideomycetes; order Pleosporales; family Corynesporascaceae; genus Corynespora; species Corynespora olivacea. Next base: position 86,633 of record JAGQEM010000035.1, read on the forward strand.
ACTTCTAAACCACCCGGGCGCTTGAGTACCACCCGTGGAACATACACCTTGACTCAACGAAGTGGTTCGAGAAGACCATGCAGAGTAAGGAAATTTTTAATTGAACCACGTGGTTATAGTAGTTATCCCACAGGATGGAACGACTACTACGTACTCATCGCCTACTAGGAGTTTTTCAATTGGCTCAGGAGATTTCAGCGCCGAGCTAGCGCAGCGCTCTGGTTATCATGGATGGAGCATCTAATTCATAAGATGAGTGGTCAGTCATCGGCTTTCCAACGACAAAATAAAATACAACCCAGGCCTTCAATGACCGAGCCAATGAAGAACACATACGACTTTGTCATTGTGGGAGGTACACATTTTGCCCTCCTATCCCATGGTACACTAACCCACACCACACGCAGCTGGCGCATCCGGTGCCGTCCTCGCTTCCCGCCTCTCTAACCTCCCTTCCTCACCTTCCGTCCTGCTTCTCGAAGCCGGCGGCACAAACAGCTCTTCTGCACACCATTCGGCCGCAGAACGTTTCGCCGTCGCCTTTTCGCCCAATTCACATCTGAACTGGCACTACAAGACTACGCCGCAGACTCAGCTTAACGGCCAGGAAATCGACTACTCACGTGGCAAAGGACTGGGAGGTAGTACAGCAATCAACTTCTGCGGCTGGACGGTGGGGCCGAGGGATGATTATGAAGAGTGGAGCGATGTTGTGGGTGATGAGAGGTTCGGATGGGAGAATGTGAAGAGAGTGCTCAGAAGGATTGAATGCCTGGATGAAAAGATTCCGGATGAGCGGTTCAAAGCTGTGTTGGGTGTGAGTAAGGGTACACACAGTACCGAGGGGAATTTGAGTCTGAGCTATGGAGAAAACTGGAGTCCAAAAGTCGACGAGATTTTCACGGCTGCTGAGCAGAGCGGATATCGAATCAATGCCGATGTGAATGATGGGGATCCAATTGGGATGGGTATGGGGTCTGTGTGTTTTACGAAGGGTTTGAGGGCGACCTCTGCGAGCGCGTATCTGTTTAATCCTCCGGGAAATCTTACCATTGTGACTGACGCGCAGGTAGGGAGGGTACTTTTTGACACGCATAGGCGCGCAATAGGCATCGAAACGATTGATAAGCGGACATTCAGAGCAAAACATGAAGTCGTCATCTGTGGAGGATCGTTGAACACGCCTCAGATACTCATGCTCTCCGGAATTGGACCCAAGGAAGAATTAAACAAACATGGAATACCAGTCGTGCAGGATGCGCCGGCGGTGGGAAAGAACTTGCAAGACCACTGCATTGTCGGCCTTTCCATGCTTCTACGAGAAGATGGAAGGGAAAATGTTCCATCTGCATCAAACACGCAAACCCCCACACCGATGGGTTGGTTTAAACTAGACAGTGTGATTTCCTCCGCCCAGTTTGAGAAGCTACCAGAGAGAGTGAAGAAGCACATGCGAAAGGATACGGTTCCAACTATGGAGTTCATTGCCGTGAGTGGGTTCTAAGATTAGCATCAACATCAGAAAAAAGCTGACAGAAATGAATAGGACTACTCAAATGCAACGCCCACCAGCGTATCCGAAAGGACTCAGTGCTCAAGTTGCCTACTCATGAACCCTCAATCCCGCGGCACAGTGACACTCCATTCCCCCAATCCCTCCGACGCGCCCATAATTGATCCAAGATTCCTCACCCACCCGTTTGACAGAGCTGTCATGATCGCCGGTTTGCGCGAGGTGATGCGCATACACTCTGCCCCAATCTTCGCCTCACAGACGCTAAAGCTTTCCGAGCCTGGCCCCAACGACTCGGACGAAAGCATCTGGCAGCATGCCAGAAAAGGTGTTAAGAGTGGGTGGCATATGAGCGGAACAGCGAGGATGGGTAAAAGTGCGGATGATGCCGTTGTTGATAACTCATTCAGAGTCTTTGGTGTGAAGGGGTTGAGGGTTGTGGATTTGAGTGTGTGTCCGTTCATAATTAATGCCCATACTCAGAGTACTGCTTATGTACTCGGAGAAATCGGCGCCGAGATCCTGGCAGAAGAGTACGAACTTGGTGAGATCATGATCTCGGGGAAACCTGTCACCGCTTTGAAGTAAGCGAGTGCCAACAACAATAATCCATGAACCAAGTTCCTGAATTCTAGATTGAACACGCATGTCGTCAAGCACCCTTATATATGTCTTCTGGAAAAAACAGGATAATCCTCGAATAAGCGGTGGCAGCGATATCGATAGACAGGATTTCGGCGTGCCTTGCGGATGAGATAGGGCGAAGACACTGGAGAAGTGGGATTACGCTGTGTCGTTATGATGATAATGACGAGCACTGAGAGATGTTCACAAAAAGACCATGCTGGAATCTCTTGACCGATATCCGTCATTTCGACATCCCAGCGACGTTTGTGTATGTCAGCGAACGATCCATGGTTATAAACATGATAGATACTTGGGAAGCACGAGACGTATAATTAACTTTTTAATCACAAACCCGTGGGATCCCTACTCTTTTCCATCAAGCAGAACAGAAGATTCTCAAGAGTAGCAACATTAAACTGGGTGACACGAGCGCATAACTAGAAAAGTTCACTCTCGACTTTTAACCCAATCATCCCACTTTCTCAACCCACAGGAGTTTCAATATTTGCAACGCTATCTTTTGGTTAATCTTTCGTACGCGCTCTTGCAGTGTAATCCAGCCATTTCGCGCTCTGTAGATGCTCCGCCGCATACAACCTGAAGCTCGATATTCAAAGAAGTAGTGCGGACATGGTAGGTACAATGACCAAGGAAGGTAATCTCATGTATGAAGGAGGCCTGTACTGCGCCTCGAATTACTACGCCTCGAATTACTACGCCTCGTTAACACCGAGGGGACATGCTGGGGTTATAGATTGTACTTTCCCCACCTTGTAGTTAGCCTGATCTGAAACCAAATGAAAGAAAATCTGTTCTATGTTTTATAATTAATAGGTGCTACCATACTACTCTTGCATGTTCCGGCGATCTGATGTAAGCGAAAAAGGATGAGAAAGCATGCTATCTTTGCATGATTACGGCTATTCCGGATCAAAAGGACGCCGTGCTTGATATCGGTTGGTGAAGATACTTGAAGTAAAAGTCCCGTTATCGATGGAGTCAACTATACGACGGAGCTCCGTAATTTGTTTTCGAATTTATTGCATAGGTTCTCAGCTCTGCTGAGTTTCTACCCCAGTATACGTCATTACCACGAAATAGCAACTACGCACAACTATGCTGAGTGTCCGTACAGGGTAATATCTGATGTCTGTACGGTCATGTGACGGCTACTCTCACATGACCAAGAGCACCGTGCGCAACCGTTTCAGGTTGCGTATATCCTTTCATCCCACCCGTGCGTAGATAGATCCTCTTTACACGGAATTGATCAATCATCTTTGTCACCCCCTGAGCGCGCGCATACCGTGATAATCAACTGTGATTACCACAAAGCCCATTCAACACTGAGAATGATTTAAGAAGGCCATGATGTAGAAGCTTGTGGGAGTGCAACTAGACTTTGCTGTAGGGCAGAGGCCCGAGAGAGGCTACTCCGGCGACTACAAAATACAAGCTCCTTCGGACCACACAACAACATTAGCAAAGTGAAAAGAAGAATTTATCAGAAAGCGCAAAGTGAGGAAGAACTTGGTAATTTCATCAAGATACAAATGAAGATTTAAAGGAAGTCCCACACAACATCCCCAGCAAGTCCCCCCTCCCCATCCCCCCAAACGCCAACTCTAAAACGCCAATTCCCGACCCAATCCCTCAATACCCCAAATCACACACGGTAACATCCTCCACGAAATGCTGCTCCCTATAGCCCCTCGTCCACCAAAGATACCAAGGTATAACATTCGTCTTAATCTTATGCCCCAACCAGCCAGCATCATTCACCGTCCGCACAACGCCGCGACTCTCTTCAAACGCCGCATCGATCCTCGCTCTCCTCATTTTCTCATAAGCATCGAAAGCTTCCCTGACAGGCGGAGCCTCGGTTCCATCCTTGAGATGCAGGGTGCGTTTGTCCATCCACCTCGCCAAACACCTCGCAAACAAGACGCCGTCTTCGAACACGATGCCTGTTGATTCGCCTTGCGGCGGCATGGCGTGCGCCGAGTCCCCGATCAGCATGACGCGATCTGTACACCATTTTCCTCCCTTGCTCAGCGTGAACACAGGCCAGAGATATAAATCCTCGGCGTCTTGGATCAGGTGTTCAATAAGCGGATTCGCTGCATCAGCATACCGTTCCAGCATATCTCTCCTCGTCTTCTCTGCATCTTTCCCTGCCGCTTTCCATCCATCGCGCGACTCGATTTCAGGAACCTGCATGAGCGCGCCGATATATATACTTTCTTTGGCCGAGTCATGGAAGGAAGTCAGGAGGATGCCGCGACGACCGAAGTTCATCCCGGTAGTGGAGAAGTGGACTGGTTCGTAGCCGTCGGCGGTGGAGGCGTCTTTCCGTCGTGGTGCGAAGCCAAAGGCGTTGCAGATGCCGGAGTAATTGCTTGTGCGGGTGGGTTCGACGTGTTTGAGGCGGGCGACGGAGTGTATGCCATCGCAGCCGATGAGAATGTCTGCAGTAGCAGAGCTGCCGTCTTCAAAGGTGAGTGTGACGCTGTCGGAAGTCTCCTTGATGTCCACTGTCTTCTTCCCGCAGATGAGTTTGATGTTTTTCTCTTTCTCGATCGCCGCCAGTACACCTTTCAAGCTATCACCCCTTGTGATCCTCAGCGCCTTGAACGGCGGAGTCCCAAGTCCCTTCCCTTCTGGACCTTGGAAGCTGCTTTCTGCGATTTTGGCTCCGGAATAAACGTCGAAGACTTCAACCGCCTCGCATTCTTTGCCGTAATTTCTGGCTTGGATTTCGTCGAGGGCGCCGAGATGGGAGAGCAGACGGAGAGCGTTGGGTGTGAGGTTCACAGCTCCTCCGATTGTTGCTGGTTCGGGGCGGACCTCGAAGATGGTGACGTTTGGTGGTGGGGAGTTTGAAGGGGCGTATCTCGTAAGTGCCAGAGCAGTCGTCAATCCAGCTATGCCACCACCGAGAATGATGATGTTGAGTGGTGTATGTGGACTGACACCACCATATATCGGTGCTGTAGAAGATGTGCGACCCATTGTGAAAGCTCGACCAGATATATAAAACTACCGAAAGAAGAAGCGACAACTCAAAATCGTACTCAGTCACTCGTTCGACGCAAGTCAGATCTCAAACAACACACACACTGTTGAGACGGTATTTTGTGATGAAGATGGAGTGTGTTCTAGCGTTAAAGTACGTTCTTGAAATTGTGCAAGCTTGCCTTCGGCTTGCAATGGGGAACCGAAGGCGTGCCGAACAGTCGTACACCATTCCCAAAACAGAAATGACATACTTACGACACCAGATCCGTTGTGCCAAGCCACGCGCCTCGCTCCTACAACAGTGGATGCGCTAAGCCGCGTGTTTCACTCGTACGTATGGTATTCATTTTCTGGAGATTGTTGTTCCGACATGAACGGCGAGTAGTCTGCCAGGTCTTAGATGAACTCGACGCTACGAGGCCTAGACAGGTTAACTAGATGTAAAATCGGTAACGCTACGCGCGTAAGAGTAGACAGCAATCCTAACGTGGAAGCGTACTGCTCGCGCTACTGTTTCTCGATCCACCTGACATTTACACGGAGAGAAGTTGTAGTCTGGATCGTCCAGGCATTTTTCCCAGTCGATTTGAAGTATGCTTTCTTTTACTCGCACCTTTCTCAGCAGGATACTTCGGGGTTCTTTTCTCGCTTAGCTGCTTGCTGATGGTAGGATCATTACTTGCCTGACACGCCTGAATGCAAGGTCTGACTGGTAACCAGCAAGCATATCCTTCACCGCTTGCTTGGTTATCACGTCTTCCGCTCAGGTACGTCGAAGGCTCTTGCATATTGGTGGGATTTGTGACAGTAGAGACATTGTCTCGTGATGGTGGTTGCGGTGGAGTATGCGTCCGAATTGCTTAGTTCGGCACTTGTATCAGGCAGGGCCATGCATTTTTGCCAGCGTGTGTGGTGGCCTACCACTCGTGTTCGGAGGAGAAAAAGCAAGGTGGAATTTCGGGTAGCTTACGTTTGGAAGTCGTCTGGTCTAAAGGCGGAAATAAAGAGGTCAAATTGAAGGACGCTGTGGTAGGCGAAAAGCTGCTTCTCACACATTCGTGCATGAGAAATATTCTCCTCCACTTCCGCCTGGGAAGTGGATGTACCGAGGCTGAAGGTCAACGACATGATGTTACAGATCAGGGTCCGAATATGGTAAATGAAGCCACGGTAATCATCTGTAATCATCTCCAACAACCCTGCAACCCACCTCACATCGTATCCTGTTCCGCTTTCCTCTTCGCCATCAATTTGATAGCGCGTTGGCGGCGCTCATCTCTCAGCGAGATAAAAATCTGTGGCCACGGTCAGCACGCTGCTCGCCCTCAACCCATCGTCGCCATTCCAACTTCCAACACGGTACGTACCCAAAACCAAGCCGCCAGCTCCAAGAACCCCCATGAAAATACAATGCTGTTCTTCAAATGATCTCCTGCGTTGCTCGTATACGCCTTCCCACTTCCCGCAAACATGCCCCCCTCCTTGAAGGCATAGCTATACCCGGTGAGGCCAAACAGGAACAACAGCCGAACGGGTGCCTGCGTGCCCCAGTATGACTCGAGTGCTTCTTCTGAAAGAGAGAAGGACGCGAGGTCGTTGATGCCCAGGAAGGCGAAGAGGACGGCGATAAAAGCTGTGGTTGCGGAGGGCTTGAGGAAGTCGCGGGGTGTGGGCTGCGGGGTGGTCAGCGTCCGTGTAGGAGAGGGGGAGATTTCCGAAAAGGAAGAGGGGGAGGGGGAAGCTTTGTACCAATGCCATTGCTTCCTGGAGTAGGAAGACGATGTTCTGCTCCGCAACGAGGCGTGGGTTTCTGAGGAAGATGATGGCCAGCGTGATGTGGAACAGCGATAAGCTGCGAATGAGCGTGTACGTTGATATAATCGCCATCTTCACAATCCAGCCCAAACCCACTCAGAGTACAACAAGTTGAGTTTCAATTTCAGCAACAAGAAGGAAGATGTGCCGGCAATTGCGTTCAGAGTGTTCCAAGGTGAGATGACGGCTCCGCATAGGAAATTCAAGCGAGCGAGTAGGGGTTACGATGGTCAGAGCTCCTGCGCCATGATGTGATTGCTAAGCTGCATGTACTCTAGATACCTACCGACGACAGCCGTACCTTTGGCTCTGCATTTCTCTACCATCTTATTTCGCCATGAAGGAGGCTGCGGATTCGTACGTCGATGAGAAAGCGGTGGTAGCTGCGAAAGGGGCAGAGAGACGACGCCGACTCGCATTAAATAACCGTTCCCTTATCGTCATCACTCTCTTCCTCTTCGCATGCGCATTACGACCTCTATCCGGGTTGTTCACCGGCAGTCAAAGCCGTAGCACCTGCTCGAAGCATTTGACGTATGAGCAGCGGGCCCAGAAGATATTGACGGAGAACCCGTTGATCGGTCAGTCGTACTATGCACCCATAAGATCAAATAACGGTGCTGACATGTTCAAGACGGACACAATGACCTCTTGATAGCGCTACGATCGGCGTACAAAAACCACATCTACAGCGAAGAGTTCAAAGAAAAATTTGAGAATGGCGGTTTCCTCGGTCACGTGGACCTCCCACGGCTTGATGCTGGGATGCAAGGCGGCGCTTTCTGGAGCGCATTCATGCCTTGTCCGCCGGGGAATGGAACAGACTTCTCCGATGCGAAATACCAGCCCAGTACGTCTTCTCATCAATCCTGTCATGTGTTCATCCTAACAATCGTAGTCGTCCATGCAACCCTCGATGCCCTGGACCTTTTCAATCGCCTCAGTCTCCAATACCCAAAATACTTCACCCTGACCCCTGACAGCTATTCCGCCCTCCAAGCTTTCGAAGCAGGCCGTCTTATTTCTCCCGTAATCATTGAAGGCCTCCACCAAATCGGCAATTCCCTCTCCACCCTGCGTCTCTACCACAAACTCGGCGTCCGGTATGCGACCCTGACATGGAATTGCCATAATAAATACGCCGACGCGGCTCTCGAATCCAACGACGACTTCAGCGCACGAGTTGCGACACCGTACTGGCACGGTCTGAGTCCCGATGGCCGCGACCTTGTCAAGGAGATGAATCGTCTGGGCATGCTCGTTGACCTAGCGCACGTGAGTACAGACACGATGCGCGACGTGCTCGTCGGCAACGGAACAGAGGACTGGAACGGCAGTATCGCGCCGCCCATTTTCAGTCACAGTTCCGCGTTCGCCGTGTGTCCACATCCAAGGAACGTTCCCGACGACATTCTCCAACTCGTCAAGCAGCGCAACTCGATTGTCATGATCAATTTCAGTCCCGGCTTCATCTCCTGTGTTCCTGGAGAGAAGCCCGGAGATCTGCCAGAAACATATCCACAGAATGTGACCATGGCACAGGTTATCCGGCATATCAAGCATATCGGCGAGCTTATCGGGTACGATCATGTAGGTCTGGGGACGGATTACGATGGGATTGATTCGACGCCCGCAGGCCTTGAAGATGTGTCCAAGTTCCCTGATCTAGTTGCCGAACTTCTTCACCAGGGCATCAGCGACGAAGATGTCGCAAAGATAGTGGGAAGGAACATCCTGCGAGTATGGAAAGAGGCTGACGAGGTCGCTGCAAAACTCCAAGCGACAACGAATCCGTTGGAAGATGAGCTTACGAATCCCTGGGCTTTTGAGACAAAGGTTGGCATGTGAGTTGAGCGAATGACTCAGATACGTCTTTTAGAATCGAAAAGGGGAGAGTTCGGCTTGGTATTATCGGGGATGGTTCGATTTCTTGCGTGATGGTGGGGTCATTGTGGACACTCCGCTCTTACACGAGGTACGGGTGTAGCCGGGTATGCGCGATGACAGGACGACCACACCTTGGCGACGCAAACAATACGATCTCTTTCGAGCAATGACAGGTCAGCTTAGACCTCTATATCTAGCGGGTTTTAGCTACAAGATTAGAGGTCGGCAACGTCTTGGCGCCAGAAAAACTAACTGAAGACGTGTTCATTATATAAGCGCCACGGTTGGTAAATACCAGCGACGGGAGCCCATTACGTCCCGGTTTTAATTCACTTTCAGCCTCCCAGCCGCCTTCACCCTTGTTTTCTCCGTGCGTACATGGAGCTACTGTCCTTCCATCCTCCTGCGCCATTTCTCAACTCCAGCACGAAGGCAAGTTTACCTGTACACTGTCTATACCAAACATACCTTGATTATCCGTGCCAGGCTATGTATGACCTCGCTTACCGTGCCGCATTATATCTCGCGGGTCCCCACTCCAACTCCAACCGCCTGGGTAACACACCACCATTCCCCTCAAAGCCGCTCACAAATCTTCTCACCCCCTTTCCCGAATCCGCTTCTCGTGTTGTTGATTTCAAGGCCCCCGTATTCCACAGCTCCGTATCAAAAAGCAAGGTTCCAATTTACATCAACCAGCGGACTAACGTACAGAATCAGAGCCCCCACAAGAAGATGCTGATAGAGAGGATGACTTCGCCGACCCTCCTAAAGAACTCCTACTCTACAACTAGGCTACAGAACCTCACCCGCTACTCCACTGTAAACAGGCGCGCTTCAAGTCGAGTTTAGTAGTTTTACCAACGCACGCCTTGGGAAAGTAAGTATCAAGAGAATGTCTACTTTTTCAAGTAGATACTCCAAGGATCTATCAGTATGCCTGTTATTTATTCAGTACATGCCCGGAGTATATTACATATACTTCAAAGGAGTTCTATAGACGCCAAATCATCCAGCGAGATAGTACATCTAACAACGTACTGATTACCATACACAATACCACATATATATACGGTTTATCTCAGCGGTAGGTATACCCAAGGGTCAGGTTAGGCAGCCAAGAAGTATCCCAGGACAAAGGAGCAAGCATCAGCCCAAGACAAAGGACGCCAAGACAGGGAATGAATAGAGGGGGGGGTAGGAGTATAGTACAGTCACTCGATGGATAGGTCAAAAATATTCATTGATTACACGAGTGAGCTTGCAATACAAAACCGGTAGATTTCAGGACCGGTACCGAAGCGACGGTGGCTTGGCGGTCGGTGTAACCACTCACTACTTACAGTGACCGCTTCTTTACCTGGATTGTAGGATGTTGCGCTTGGCTGGCAGGCAGGCAGGTAGTACATTCCCGCTTGAATAAATGCCGACCGTGTAGCTGCCACCTTTACTCACTCACTCACTCACTTACTTACTTACTTACTTCCAACACACATCCCCCTCCCCTCCCGATCTGCTGACCCACCAGAACCCACTCACGATACAATCCAAGCAAGCAAGCAAGCCCGCAGTATCTCCAACCCCAACGAATCCCCCCCATTCCAACCCCCCCAAAAATGGAAGCCCCCCCACCCCACCGCCTCAAAACAAGCATAGCCATCATCGGCGCCGGAGACGTCGGCTCCACGCTCGCCTACACGCTCCTCCACGACTCCATCTGCACCGAAGTCATCATGGTGGACCCCAAGAAAGAGCTGCTGGAAGGCCAAGTGCGCGACCTGGGCGACGCAACCTATGGCGGCCGATCCGGCACGCGGGTCCGAGCCGGGACGCACCGAGACGCCGCGCACGCGGACATTATAGTCATCACGGCGGGCGCGAAGCAGAAGGAAGGTGCGTCTGCACATGATGATCTCCCTGTATCTGCAGACACGCACGTGACATGATCATGACAAGACATGCAACGACGACAACAACAACAACAACACCAACACCAACACCCTCCCCCCATGGACAAAACCAAAACAACATGAATAAAGGGAAAAAAGAGCTAACCCCACCCCCTCCCCCTTGACAGGCGAAACCCGCATCTCCCTCCTCACCCGAAACCTCAAGATCCTCCACTCCATCCTCGCCCCCATGCACCCCCTCTCCCCCACCGCCATCCTCCTCCTCGTCGCCAACCCCGTCGACATCCTCACGCACTTCGCCCGCCGCCTCTCGGGCCTCCCCGAGTCCCAGGTCCTGGGCACGGGCACGAGCCTCGACTCGGCCCGCCTCCGCGGCGAGCTGGCGCGCCGCGCCGCCGTCGCCGCCAGCAGCATCGACGCCTACGTGCTGGGCGAGCACGGCGACCGCCAGTTCGTCGCCTGGTCCAGCGCCTCGGTCGGCACCACGCCGCTGCATCGCGCCCTGCCGCCCGGCGCGCTGACGCCCGAGGCCAAGGCCGACATCGAGGCGCATACGCGCGGCGCGGCGGGCGCCATCATCTCGGCGAAGGGGTGCACCAACTACGGCATCGGGAGCGTGGCGGCGTCGTTGTGCAAGTACATCCTGTTCGACTCGCACACGGTGAGGCCGTTGTCGTTTTACCAGCCGGAGCTCGGCTGCTGTTTGTCGATGCCGGCGGTGCTGGGGAGGAAGGGGATTGTGAGGGCGATGCATGCGGAGCTTGATGAGGGGGAGAGGAGGTACTTGGAGGAGTGTGCGGGGAAGCTCAGGGAAGTTATCGAGGGGGCGGAGAAGGAGTTGGAGGGGTTGGAGGGCTGAGGGGACGGGATAGGCGTGGAAAGGATTGTACAAGGTGGGAAGGAAAGGGATGGTGTAGATGCTGCTTATCCTACAAAGGTATGTTACGACTCACGACCATGACAGCGACATAGATGGACCGGTAGATCATCAGGAAGGGTTCAAGTTGAAAAGAAGACGATCCGTTCCGGGATGCCGATTACGAGCTTTTGCATTGTACATGACTGTTTTCAACCCCACTGCTTGCCCGACGTTTGACACACCGTATGGGGTGGGACTTGCAGTTAAGCTACACGGTTCATCTTATTTGGGTTGGTCCTGTGCTGCCGCCAGGCCCACACTCTCCTCCTCAACCCTGACCCCCCCTACCCCCTCAACCTCGCTATCCCACGCACTGTTCTCACCGCTATTCACCCCACTGGCCCTCTCCCTCTCCTCCTCCAACTCCTCCTCCGCCTCCCAATCATCCGCAATCTCCCTCTTCTCTTTCCTCTTCTTCCTCGTGCTCCCCAGGCTGAGCACCGCAAACCCGCCTTTGCTTCCGAGCGGCGTGCCCAGCTGCACGTGTCGCTGGGGAGCTCCTGCCTTGGCAGCAACCTGGCTCCAGCCCGAGCCTGCCGCGTCGGATTCCATGCGTAGGATGTTGAGGGACGCGTCGAGGCGGGCGAGTTGCAGGGTGCCGATTTTCTGCGAGGAGAGGGCCTTGGATAGCGCCGTCTTGATATTTTCGAGCATGGACTGGACGTCTCGATCCGGGAGGTTCACTCGGGCGGCAATGGGTGGTTTGAGCACGACTTCCTCTGTAGGAAGGAAGCTGATGTCCAGCTCCAGGGGGAAGGAGGTGGCGGGCAGGGCTGATTTGAGGACAGAGCGTACTTCTTCGATGGTAAGGGCGAAGCGCGTGTTGGTGATCAGGAAGGCGTTGTACGGGTCGGCGGAGACGACGCTGGCCTTGGGGCGTGAAGGGAGGGTTGTGGCTCCTGCAGTCGCAACGCGCTGCACCTGCCGGATCCGTACGCACTCGGCCAACGACTTCATCGGCGCCATGACAAACCGCGGTGTCTTGAAGATGGCGACATGTCGGTGAGGCTCGGGGTCCATACTCTCCGAGTCGAACCCAAAGTCCTCGGCAAGCGAGTGCAAAAAGGCGCGGTGCTTTCGCTGCATGGGTTTGGATCGGAGACGCCTGGCCTCGGAATCGGCCGCAAACAGACGGAGCTCCTTCTCCTGTGCGGCAGCCCATGTCGAGCTTTGCTGGTACATGTTGAGCGTGTCTGCAGAATAGGGTACATGGTCGGTCTGATGCTGGGGGTCGACATTGAGAGCCAAGGCCAGTTTGCGGTTGCGTTCGAGGCGACCACACTCATCGTCGCACCTGAGCGTCTTCTTGAGGTTGCCTTCGGAATTCTTGGAAGCCCCGCATTTCGCTTCCTGTTTGATACGCTGGCATTCGCAGGTGATGAAGATCTTGTGTTGGCAGGGCTTCTGCTCCTTGCATGGCATGGGAGAATGGCAGAGGGCCATGCACGGATGTCCGCAGGTGTTTAGGTCCTTCCCACAAGGTTGTTGGCAGGGCTCCTCGCATCCTCCGGGGCGATGGCACTGCTTCTGGCATTTATGGGCGCCACACCGTAGACGCTTTCCACACACGTCCGCGCATCGAATCTCGGTAAGCCAGCATGGTTGATTCTTGAGCGTGTTCTTCCCGCATAGGCAGGACTTTGTGGTGAGAAACGGACACTTGGGACATGCCTCTTCGTCCTCGTGACAGTTGTGAGCCACCTGCGGATGACCACATTCCTTCGATCGTTCACATTGAAAGTCGCATGGTGGAGGTTTGGTGCCGCACGGCAGAGGTGGCTGAAGAACCGTCCGGCCACAATCACAGCTGATCTCGTCGAAGATAGCCTCACGGCACGTGCCGCAGGGGCCTTTGTGACATAACTCCTGGCAAAGATGGTCCGGATTGCCGCAACGCAGCGGACGACCACAGCTCCGAGTGTCGATGTGTTCAGCCTCGAAACTGCTGCCATGCTGATGGCGAGCAGAAGAGTCAAGGGGTCGGGGTTTCCGTCGCTGGGACTGGCGTTCGGCAGCCTTTCGTTCGCCGGGACAGCAGCGCTCTCCGCACTCGTGCCTGCCACAATTGAGTGAAACGCGGCAGACGCGCATGCAGTACGGTGGTTCCTCGGTGCCCTGGTGGCAGACCGTCGTAGAGGTGGTGCCTGAGAGTGACAGTCAGCAAGTCTCATTCCGAGGTGTCCGCAATTTCGTTGAGGTGACCTACGTCCGCATCGACAAGCGATGGAAATGGTCCGCAAGCAAGGGGAACAATTCCCTTGGTGGCACAACTGCTCGCAAGGATGACCGCAATCCAGAGTCTTCGCGCAAGGTTTTGAGCAGTTCGGTATCGCATCTTCGCATGTTGTTCGTATAGCGCCCGAGATCTTGTTCAGAGGAGTCTTCCCACAAGGACAGTGGGAAACGACGTCGGGGGATCGAGGGCAATGTGACGGCTGGGCGTCTTGCCGATGGCAAGGCTTTTCACAGGCGTGTTTGCCGCAGTCGAAGTTGCGCCCACACGTGTTGGGGCATTCGAACACTCCCACCCAGCTCTCAACCGTGCCGGAGCCGTCTTCTGCGGCATGCGTTCGACCGCTGTTTCGCTCGACACCTTTGTCGCAGCAGAGGATATCCCTCTCGACCTGTCCGCAGTAGCAGCGAGCGGGGACGCGGACCTCACATGCCCCGCAAGAGCCTTGGTGACATGGCTGCGGACAGTAATGCTCTCGGCAGGGCATGAGCCGGCCGCAAACGTCGCCGCAGCTCCAGCCGTGCTCGTAGTCGGTATCGACACATGGTCGCGTTGTCGACTTCGCCCCGCAAAAGCAATGCTGTGTCGGACCCCTTTGCATGCATGGCGGGCATGGGCCGGCGTGGCACGCGGTCGGGCATGGATGGGGGCATTTTTTGGGGAAGACGCGAGGCCGGGAGCTATGGATGGGTGGTCAGCTGTGATGCTCGGTGATGTGCTGCCAAGCGTTGAATCCCCAGCACTCACCACGTCTGCCCGCACGAGAACGGAGGTAGGCCGGGCAGCGACTTGGGCTCCAGCTCCTTCTCACACCAACACGAGAAAGCGTGCGGCAGCTCGTCCTTGGGCAGGTTGCAGCCCGGACATCTCCACTGCCTGGGAGGCGGCAGCTCTCCCTCGGGCGCCTGTTGACTCGCCGCAGCCGATCCCTCGTTGCGCGACCACTTCTTTATGCAGCCGAGATGGAAGACGGTCCAGCAGGTTCTGCACGACCACACGCCCTTCGCGTGCCTCTTGATCACCTCGACGCAGATGGCGCACTCGTAGTGGCCGTTGTCTATGTCTTGGTGGGTCCGAGTAGTGACATCGGGCGCGTTGGATTTGGGGAGCTGCGGCTTGCGGGGGCGTGGCGGGCGAGGGAGCAGAGGCTGTCCCGGCTCGAGGCCAGTCGAAGGGGAGGTCAACTGCCCGCCAAACTGCCGGCCGCCAGCTTGTCGCGCTGCAAGTCTCGCCGGGCCGGCGGGTCCTCCTCTTCCTCTCCTGCTATTGTTTGGAGGCGGTGCGGGTGCATTCACGGCTGGCTGCCCACGGCCTCGTCCTCTGCCCCGCCCACGGCCGCCCCGTGCACCACCTCGCTGCGATGGCCCATCCGCCTGGCCTTGTGCCTGCTCTTGCTGGGGGGGTTGCTGTTGCTGCGAGGGGCCCCCGCCACGGTTTCGTCGATTGCCGTCCATCGACTGCGTGTTTTGCGTATCCTGCCGACTCTCTCGCTGCGGATGAGTCGATGTGAATGCAACAAAGTAGCCATGTGCTGTTGCCGTCCATGTGCCACCGCAGCGGTGCCTAAGCCATCTACACCGAGTGCATGTGGCGGCGGTGCATGGATGCGAAGAGTCACAGCTGCTTTGCCGTCATAGGCGTCGCCCGGCCGGTTGATCCTCGGCCTCGCCGAACGCCTGCAGCTCTCGCCATCGCCTCCTCCTCCTCTTCCAGCAACTCCATCGCCGCCATCCCGATAGCCAACCATGGCCAAAGCCAAAACACTGGTCGGCGCCCTCGCCCTGGCTTCGATGCCCTCCGCCCTGGCTTTCCGCAACGCCTCGCCGCTCTTCCTCTTCTCGACCGCCGAGTGCGTCTACAGCCCCCCAGGCCTACCTCTGCCTCTGCCTGCCCACGCTAACAACCCCAGGCTTCTCATCCCCGGTGCAGACACCGACATCGCACAGCTTGATGACGTGACGGGCCGGATAAAAGATGCGCTCAAGCGCTGCCCGACCAAGACGTACGTCGTGATGGAGCAGGACGGCGTGTACACGGACGACTATCGCGACAGCCACTCGACCCCCCGATTGAGCCACTACCTGAGCGGCAAAGAGGCGAAGGTGCGAAGCACACTGATGGTGCCCGAGGTCATTGCAAAGGCCTCGCCGGTTGACGGCTCGTTCGCATCGCCGGCGCGAGATCTGTCCGACTACATCAAGAAGCAATGCGGTGCCGAAGTGGTGCACGTGGTCATGAGTGCGCCCCGCAGTGCGACAAAAGACTCGCTTCGGGACTTTGGTCGGTGTGCTCTCCAATGGCTCCGACATTCCGCTGACAGACTGCGCAGACGCCAAACTCGAGGACCGCGTCGTCGATGTGGCTGGCTCGGACGACTACACCGTAATCTATACCACCACCCCACCGCCTGAACACAAGCCCCTCCCTGCATCCGCCAAGAAGCCCACATACGAAATGGAGAACCCCTTCGGCGATGCCGTGCAGATGGAGCTGAAGCGCGATCTCACCTCCCACCGACGAGCCCCGGCATCCGACGACGGCGGCCTGTTCGAAAAGTACCAGTACTTCTCCCCGGGCATCTTCATGGCCTTCCTGGCCATCATCCCCCTGTTCTCCATCATCTTCGTCGGACTGAGGGCCCTCACGAGCCTCGAGGTGTCGTATTTTGCCTTTAGCAAGGAGATGGGTCCGGCTGCCCAGCGGAAGCAGTAGTCGCCAGGAGACGGATGCATGTAAATCTTGTACTTTTTTTTTTTCACGTTGGGTCCGTGGGCATGGGAATATGGCGTTTGTGTAGCTTCTTTTTCCCAACGTGGGTCTGGTGTGTTGAGTGCGAATACGAAAGCCCCTGCTATGACATGTCGGGATTTTATTTCTCTGGTGCAAAACGAGAGCACAAAGCTACCTTTGAATTGTGGTGCCACCAAACGTCTCGGTGAGCGAGGGACAAAATTCGCAATAGACAATGGGGGGCCCAGCTTCCGTTTCACATCCGCCCTGCTACGCCACCTGCTAACATGATAACATAACCCCACGTCACAACCTACCTACCACTCTGTATTCTCCAGCTCCTCGGCGTCGCTCTTCTCCCACGGATACTTCACCGCCGCCTTCTCGACAACCTCTCTGTGCGCCTGGCTCCGCGGCGTAATCTGCGTCGCATACGGGACAGGATGACTGATGATGCCAGGCTCGAACTTGACCTCGGGGAGGACGTCGGATGGCCTTACGTCGAACACGGCGAGCGACTGCGCCATGGTGATGAAGAGGGCGTTGTCGGCGACGTGCCGACCGGGGCAGATTCGCCGCCCGTAGCCGAAGGTGAAGTTGCGGGGGTCGGGCTCGGGCGTGTGCGTTGCGGTCGCGAGGAAGCGGTCCGGGTTGAAAGTCAAGGGGTCGGGGTAGACGGCCGGGTCGTGAGTGAACCACCTGCATGCACCCTCCACCGTTGGCAAAGCGCTGTCACGGGATCGAGCAGGGAACGTACCATGTGTTGGGCAGCAGGAGTGCGTCTTTGGGGATCCTGTATCCGTGGCATACATCCTCTGCCGTGCTCGCGTGGGGGAAACCCATGGGCGTAACGGGGTGCCAGCGATGCGTCTCGAGCATGACGGCGCGGATATACGGGAGGCTGTCTTTGTCGCTGGCGACGGGCAGCCTCGTCGCGGAACCCAGGACGCGGTCGAGTTCTTCCTGGGCTTTCTTTTGCACCGAGGGGTAGAGGGTCATGGCCAGGAAGAAGGTCATGATCGAGGATACCGTCTGCGGGATCGTCAGCAGGATATGCAAGGATAGGTTGGACCGGGACCGGCTCACCGTATCGGAACCACCGAGGAACAGGGAGAGGGCGGTCCATTTATGGACGAATTCCATTTCGGCGTCGGATTCCGTGCTTTCGATCGCCTGGGATAGGAAGGAGGGGTTTGCTCGGTTTTCGCCCATCTGCCGCTTCACGAACGCGTACGGTTGTTCGACGCATTGGCTCAGGATGGCACACATCTCGCGCCCCGTCTTTCTGTATCCGGTCCCGAGAACGCCGTCGGGGAGGTACTTCACTGCGACAAATCAGCCACCGCAACCGTTCCGCGGTCTGCGCGATCGAGCCCTACAGAACGGGAACATATCCACGGCCCATTTCCCCGGCACCGTCGACTCGGTAAAGGTCCGCATTGCCCTTCCAGCTATGTCGACGAAGGGATCCCAGCCATGGCTTTCGGCCGTATAGCCATACGTGATCTCCAAGATGACGCTCCCGGCTTCCTTGTGGATATGGTCGAAGAGGGCGTCGGGCGTCTCCAGCAGATTCATGAGGAAGTGGGCAGCTTCTTTTTCCTGGACCCGGTCGAAGACGGACAGCCAAACGCCGGTGCTCGTGACCTTTGTGATGATCTTGCGGTGCACCTTCCAGTCGTCGTTGTAGGGGATCATGACGATGGAGTTCTTCCAGCCCACCAGATCGCCGCTGAAGGGCAGGTGGGCGCGCGACGAATGGATGGCGGATCGGTCGCGGAGGAGCTCGAGTGCGATGCCGGCATCGTTGATGATCACCATGGTCTGACCCAGGACCGTGACGGAGCTGATGGGGCCTACCGTGTGCGTTATCCGCCGCTCAGCTGGCGCTCTCGTCGGGGAAGCGAGGACATGTACTGACCATAGAGTTCCCTGTGTCGTAGCCAGTGGTGGCATTCCAGCACGCCGGGCTTGGGCATGTCGTTGACATTTCCGAGGAGGGGGATACCTTTTGGGCCCGGGGGTAGAGATTCCCCACCCCCTCTAGCTGCTCCGAACCGACGGATCGCACACGCGACCGCGACGGCAAAGACGGCCAGACCGACTGTGGCGGCAATAACCATGGCGACGTTCAAGTAGGAGCCGTGAAGCCGGAATAACGTCGATGCGAGAAACCCGTCAAAGCAGCCTTCCACTTCCCAACCGCCAATTGAGAGAAGAAAAAAGCCACCTACCCGTGTCGGAGAAGGCGAACCAGCTTCCATTATATATCCCATGTCCGCAGACAAGAAGTCTCAGCGCGACATCTCACCTCCGCGGTGCCAACACGTCTGATCACCGCGACATGGGCGTGACGAAGGCTTCTTTCGACCCTTCGCTGCAACTCCGACGCATAGCACGTGCGGAGCAACCTGTCAGCAGTCTCCTATAGCAGCCAGCCACCCGACTCCGTACGTCCACGATGCCGATTGTTAGTCCAAGTTCCAAAAGTCCTAGTACACAGCATGCACCGTCGTCAAGGACTCAGCCAATAGGACCATCGCTGTGCAGACCAGGGTTCCGGCGCTAGACGCCCTTGGGACAGCGATGTTGCCCGATTGCGGGATGACGACCGTCGACGCGCGGGTCTCCGATGTACATATGCATGCTTGGCAGGTATGGGGGATTCGAGTGCCGATGATGCGGTAGTAGTAGCCGGTGATGCAGCAGCGTAGGTAGCTATACTGCCCTTGGGCCGCCGCCAGACCTATCGTATTCGGGAAAACGTATCGGCGTTCATGACCGAAATCTCGCCGTTTCACCATCACCGTTCCGGGCATCGAGTGCTCCCATCTGGGCTAGGTAGACTACGAAGAGTAGGTAGTACATGTCGGGAAAGGCAAAGTCATGGTATCGAAGCGAGGAAGTGGAAGCTATTGCATATTGTATATACATATATATATATATATAGAGAGAACAGGAACGACGTTGATCGCAGAAGAGGATCAAAGGTGCGGTGGTGGTGTGTAGAATGCTTCCCACGTCACCAACACCAACGCCAGCATTCGCGATCCATGTCTCCATTCCACCACCGCCACCACGCGGAGTAGATACCTTCGATGATGCTCTCTCCCCCACCCCCATTATTACCACCCCCTGACAAAGCCCTAAAAAACGTCCCACCATCTACCTCGGGGGGGGGGGCGGGGGGGGGGCCG
>JAGQEM010000035.1:106491-177755 GCA_019202945.1 Corynespora olivacea
CCACCCTTAAATCTTAGCCTGCAACGCAAACACCTCCCCATTCCACCCGCTGCCCCCCCCCCCCCCCCCCCCCACCCGAGCGCCCACCAGGCCCAGCACCCACCCCCCCAACCCCCCCCCCCCCCCCCCACACGACACACAACCCCCCCCCCCCCACCCTTAAATCTTAGCCTGCAACGCAAACACCTCCCCATTCCACCCGCTCCCCCCCTCCCTCCCCGTAACCTCGCTAGGCACACAAGGCACATCCTCCACCTCCCTCTCCCCGCCACCCCCCTCCTCAAGATACGCAAACTCCCTCCTCCACTCCCCCAACATCTCCACCGTGACATTGCTCCCCCCACAAACCACAACCACCACCTTCTCCTCAGCCCTTACCTTGCGCCCCAGCGCCCTCTCCAACCGCCCGCCATAGCACAGCGCGACGCTGACCCCGCACGCCAGCTCCACCATGACGCGCTCGTCGTCGGCCAACCGCCAGCACCCCATGGCCGCCTCGGCATCGGGGAGCACGACGCTGCGCACGTTTGCGCGCCGCGCGTACTCGAACGTCGCCTGCGTGACGCGCGCGCAGCCGAGCGAGGTCGCCTGGCTGGTGATGGCGGGCAGCGTGGTGAGTTGGTCTGCCGACAGGGCGGCCGAGAGGGAGTCTGCGCCCGCCGTCTCGAGGGCGAGGACGGTGGTGTGCGGGGTGAGGGCGAGGGAGTCGAGGGCCTGCATGATGCCGTTTAGGAGGCCGCCGCCGCCGACGGAGCAGATGATGATGTCGGCGGGGGAGGAGGTTTGCGTCGTCATTTGGGAGGCGATTTCGCTCATTAGGGTTGCGTTGCCGCACCAGATGTCGGGGTGGTCGAAGGGTGGGGTGTAGATGGCTGCGTTGCCGGCCTGAGGGGGGTTGCGTGTCAGGGTTGAGGTGAGATGAGTTGGGATGGTTGCTGGGTTGGATGGGGTTGGAAGGGAGGTGAGGTGAGGTGAGGTGAGGGGAGGGGATGGGAGGTGTACCTGTGGCATGACTTCCTCCCTCATATACCGATCCGCATCCGCCCACGCGTTCCCATGCTGCAACACCTCAAAAGCGCCCGCAGCCTTGATCTTCGCCACCATGAGCGGTTTGATCGTCGTGGGGAGTACGACGGTGCACGGCAGGCCGAGGGTGCGCGAGGCGTGGACGGCAGCGAGGCCAGCGTTGCCGCCCGAGGAGCAGAAGATGTGGGGAGTGGTGGTCAGGGTTGGGGGCAATTCTTCGAGCCGGCGGAGGATGTAGTTGCCGATTCCTCTGGGCGACGTTAGGATGCGTTCGTTGCAAGAGGAGAGGAGGGGATGGGGGAGGTGAGGTGGCTGTGGCTTACCGTGATTTGAAAGAGCCGGATGGTTGCAGTGTCTCGAGCTTGAGGAAGATTCTGCTTCTACGATTTAGAACTCTCCAATCGCGTGGGATCTGGGGCTTCGACGACGTGGATGAGTTGGGAGGAGGGAGGGGGAGGGGAGTAGGAAGAGTGTGACCGTACCATCCCGCAGCCTGAGAAAGCGCATACGACTCCCTCAGCGGCGTCTCAACCCACGGCCTTGCCGGCTGCTGGCGCGACGATTCAACAGACTCGTGGACGGCCATTGCGAAGGTATCCACCCGTTCCTCGTTCGACGAGCTACCGTGAAGAATAAGAAATAAAAGTAATTCGGTCGAGGGGAAGCGATCAAAGACGTCTGGGGTTGAACAAACAAAAGCTCCAGACGGTAGATGACTGCACCTCAACGGATTCGAGACGCAAATCGTTATCGCCTTCGACACCAATATATACTCTCTCACTGTTCAGCAACGTTCGGCACCAATCCCGATCAAGTCATACGGACAGTTGTCTCAGCGAATGCAGTATCTCTTACCCTATAACTTCCTATCATTACCCTATAACTATTCGGATAAGGCGTAGTCGTTTCCAGTCAACGCACCGGATCCATCCAATGTGCAAGCATGACAATACCGCGCGCTGAGGTCAAACTCGCGGGTTCTTGGTCCAAACATGGTTTGGCTTACCAGACGTCGGTTATTGACGGCGTCGGCCCACGCTCCATCATCGTCGTTATCGATGGATGCTTGGCGCAGCCTAACAGAAAGTAGCTTGGGCCGGGAGATGCGGGTTTGCCGGGCGAGGATTTTGCGGGGAGATTATGCGCGGTGATGGCGGTGCTGGGGTTGACGAGGTTCCTGGAGGAGCGGCCATGTTCTAGAACGATTGTGTGATTCGTCGACGTCGACCAGTGTGACGATACAGTGGAAAGGTACCCAGCGTAAGGTCGGGAAACAAAAGTGGCGCATCCGTCGGGAAAGTGCGAAAAAACGGGCATCACTTGGTTGGATCCGAGGATTCGGAAGGGGGGGGGGGCCGATAACGATTGCGATGAATCTGCAGCGGATTATGCAACCAAGGTGAGCTTTCAAGTGTTGTGTAAAGGAACCGTAACTTGCTTATCCGTCATGCGAAGTTTGGTATATTTTTTCGGAGCTTCAAAACGCCGTCCGGGTATCAATGCACATGTTCATCCCTCCACAATCTCCATGTTTTGCTTTCTCCCCCACACCCCGAGCGAGCTTATGCGACCACCTCGCTCTGGTCAAGCAGAGCTTTCCGGAAGTTCCAGTAATGAGCCCTGATAGGATCATACTTTGTCGCCAGCAGATCCAGCGCTTTCCGCGCGTCCTCTTTCTTGTCCTCCTCTTCCGCGTAGATGTCGGCCAGCAGGTCGAGAGCATGGGTCGAGCAAATGTCGTCGGGACGACGCAGATCGGCGAACTCGAGCGCAAAGTCTTTGAGCGTCGATGAGGGCAGCTTCGCATGACGCACGATGCCTTTGAGATAGTTCCACGGGCTCTGGTTCTGCGGCGCCTTGCGAATCTCACGCTTTGCATACCTGAACCTCGTCAGCATCCCTCGTCTCCTCTGGCTTCTCTTTTTCCACTTTTCCAAATACTCACTCCAGCTCCCTCCTCACCACATCCTCGTGCAGCTCCCCGCCGTCCCTCCCCCCAACCACCAAAAACCAGCGATGGTTCCAGGCCGAGTTATTCCTGACATCCGCATCGATCATGCCTTCTGTCCACGCCAACTCGTCTTCATCATCGAACAGCGCAAAGCGCTTGACCAGCCATTGCCGATAGCTCCACACGTGGTAGTTCTTTGAATCCTGCTCGAGCATGGTGGAAATGAACTCGGGCTCGCCCTTGGGAGAGCCGATGCCGTCGATGATGGTCTGGCGGTGGTGCCAGATCTGGTAGTTTTTGAGATGTTTGAGGGCGGTCGGGTTGAGCCAGGCGATTTCGTCGTGGAGCGAGGCCTTGAGCTCCGAGAGGGTTTTTGCGCGGTAGAGCCTGCATGGTGCGATCAGCATCGTCTGTGGCTTTTCATCTGTGGACATGGACATACCAAACGGTGTAATGCGCCGGATTCATGGAAATGATATGCTCCGTGAGCCCCAAGACACGCTCGCTGAACTCGTTCTTGGCCATCACGGCCCTCAGATAGCCCATGGCCTCGCTGTACTCGTCGGTATACGCAATGGCCGCCAGCGGATGGAGGCCTCCGTCATCCTGCGGCAGCGGCTCCATGTCGGACCATTCGGCGTCGTCGTTGTAGAAGATGGGCATGTCGATTTTGTCCTGTTTTGGTCTGTTTTTGATTCTGTTGAGAGAGATTGCGAGGAGAAGTAGGAGGGGGGGGGGAGGGGGGAGAAGTGGTGGCGGGGTGGGAGCTTCGGCGAATGGGAAGGGCGGGGGTCCGAACAAACCCATGCTTGGCGGACATCTTTCATCGAGCGTCGACAATGCTAAGCAGGACGCAAACGTATATTTCCGCGGCCATGTTCTCGCCAGGTTGGGAAATGTCGAAAAAGAAGCCGAGATATCTTTTTTCCGCCTTGTTCTAGGTTTCTGCTGAACGATATACTACAATTGTCCAATAAAACGCCATCATCATGTGCAGACGTCAATTGATGTATGTGAAAACAAGTCAAAAGTTGGAGCCAAAGCGCGAAAATGTTTGATTTCAACCCTTCACCTCACCGTCATCGAGACCCACCCCTCCCCTCTACAGTCTCAACGAGCCGAGCTATTCAATACCATACCAGGCCAAGCCACTCTCTCATCATCGTCGCCAGCCCGGCTAAGCTCAAGACGACACAACCATCCATGGCAAGTCGCATGGCGAGTACGACAAAACACGACGCACACCACTCGCCTCGAAACGCATTCCATTCCATCCCAGTCCGATCCCTGGCAGTTGGACATGGAATGCACGACCTACCGCCCGCGACCCGCAACGCCTTTTGGGGGGGAAAAAAGGAGGGGGGCAAACGCCATAGAACACCTTGCTCTCGTATAGAGATGTCATATCGTTCCGGTCCCGATATCTCACGAGCACACCCAATCATTGCTCGTTCGTAAAAGTGCCTGCCGTGAAAGAAGCAAAAGGACGCGCGATTAAAAAAAAAGAAGAAGCTATGTACAATGGAGAGAGAAGGGACGGGCGGGGCGGAGACGACGAGAGATGCAAGCAACGCCTACCCAGCGGCGTTACTGAGCCCATCGACACGCTCAAGACGGCGGACCTTGCTGAACGCGATTGATCTGCGCCTGCTGCATGCCCGGACTCTGCTGCTGCTGCTGCTGCTGCTGCAAGTTGGGATTCTGCGGCGTCGCGCTCCGACTCGATTGTATCGCGCTCATGCCACCGGGGCTACCGGCCTGCTGCCTCTGCTGCTGGCTCATCTGCTGCTGCTGGCGGACCAATTGGGCCTGGTAGTTCTGGACCGCGTTCGGGGAAGGACTATTGGCTCCCATGTTGCCGCCGTTCTGCACGCTCTGAATATACATGTTGTGGCTTCCCATCTGAGGAGACTGGGCGTTGCCGCCAGAGGAGCCTGCCGCTGCATTCATTGCCTGTACGCGCTGTTTAGCCAGGAATCGGGAGAGACTATCAGAAGCCGCTTTTTGGACCTGTTCGGGGGACCAATCCGGATGTTGTACCTTGTAGTTGTTTTGGAGCTGGAGTAGCTGAGGCATATGGCCGCTGGAAAGGGGGCGCGCAGGATTCTGCATGTTGGGAGTGGCCTGATTCATCCGCGGAGATCCGGCATTGTTGTTGGACATGGCATTCATGGAGCCGTTCATGTTGCCGTTCACGTTCTGGCCATTCATGGCTATCATATTCGCGTTGGGCATACCGTTCATCCCCATGTTCTGGGTCAAATTGCTCGCCATGTTGATCTGTTGCTGTTGCAGCTGGAACTGGTGTTGCTGGTTAGCGTTATTGAACTGGCCTCTTTGCATTGCCAATCGGACCTGGTCTGGAGGAGCCATTCTTTGGTTGTTCTGCATGCTGGCTTGCATCTGCGCTTGGGGTACACCGGTGGAGCCCATGGACATGGCATTCATATTGGCATTGGGAAAGTTGGCCTGCATCGCCTGTTGACCGTGCTGCGCTCGAGCCGCCATGGCAGCAGCATTGGCCGCATTCGCGCCGAGACCCTGTTGATTCGCCATGTGAGCGGGGGAATTGGCAACGTTGCCAGGAGTGCCATTGCGCTGTTGCTGTTGGTTGACGCCGTTGCCCATGCCCGCTTGGGTCAATTGCGCTTGACGCAACGCCATTTGCTGTCGCATGTCAGCCATGGACGGCAACCGCACCGCTGGGGACCCACTCACCCTTGCGTGCATCTCCTGCTGCATCAGGATCTGCTTTTGCTTGATCTTCTCTTCGCGCTCCCATTTGAGGCGGCTGAACTCTTGCGGCGTCTGGATCGAGTTCTTCGGTGTTTGCGGTTCGTGCTGTTTGCGGAGGAGGGCGGCCTTCTGCGACTCGCTCTGCTTGTGGGCGAAATTTTCACGCTTCCTGGCCAGCTTTCGCATGCCGTCGATGATGGCAAGGTGCCTGTTCTCTCTGCGGCGCTCGACACGGATGGGCTGCGTCGTCCTTCGCCTGGGTTGGGTCGAGACCGTCTGTCCGTTCTGCTGTTGCTGCTGTTGGAGCAATTGCTGCTGAGCCTGATGCTGCGCGAGCACGGTCCGCTGAGCTTGTTCTAGTCGGCTCTGGTAAGTACGGAAGTATTGCGTCTTGGACATTTCAGCTGGCAAACCTTCCAACTGTACCCAACGCTCGAAGCATTCCCAAGGGGTTCGCCGCCCCGAGGCGGATACGAATATGGAAGGCAACGCGAGCTGCTGCGCAACCAGGGACCAGTTGAATGTGTACTCCTTGACCAGAGCGCGTAGCCTCTGATCCTCATCCCAGAGCCATTGCGAGGAATTCCGGTTCTCGAAGAACGATACGGGAGGCATCGGAAATTCGGTCGGTGGCCTGAACTGATGTGCAGCTTGCAAGCGATCACGGATATGTCGATTGTCGGGGTTGAACAGGGCAACATCACTCATGTCCGGCAGCAAGTCGTTTCGGTGGAACAGCCTCCTTCCAGGCGTG
Organism: Corynespora olivacea; assembly: GCA_019202945.1. Classification (NCBI taxonomy): domain Eukaryota; kingdom Fungi; phylum Ascomycota; class Dothideomycetes; order Pleosporales; family Corynesporascaceae; genus Corynespora; species Corynespora olivacea. The sequence goes on from JAGQEM010000035.1 coordinate 112,959, forward strand.
GAGGGCATGGAGTGCTCGGCCGAAGTTCCGGATCGGCTCGGTGGGGTGGAAGGCTCGTCTTCGGAATCGTATTCGTACCTGCTGCGCTTTCTCGGAGGCCCTCGCACCTGCGAGACGAGTTTCCCGGAGACAAACTTGGAGACGGGCAGTATGGGCGGATCCACAAAGGAAGGAGGGCTCACGTCGCTGGATCCTTCCAGCAAAGGCTCGTAGAGCGGAAGTTCTCGAAACAGGGCATCGCTCGCCGGAGTGCGATCGATCTTGAAGACCACATCGTTGAAATTGAGCGAGAAGAGGTTGGCTGGGATGCTGGCAGCCCAGGGGCTAGGGGGCTCATCGTCCTCCGGGAACGACTCGCTTTCCGTCTCGTTGGCACCAGAGTGCACGAGGTCAGGGGTTGGCGCGTCGTTCATATCCTCGTCCGCCGAACTCATCCGTCGTGCCGTCTTCGGGACATGGGACTTGACCCGCAACAGGGCTCCGTCATCAGCGCTGCTGTTGACGTATTCGGCGCACCACGCAGCAAAAGTGGCCGCGAGAGATTTCTTCCATTTCCTCTCCTCCCGGAAATCCGTCTGCATCCACTTCATCTCGGCGAGCAGGTGATCCTGATGGGTAATGGGGCGTTCGGGCTCCAGCGACTTTGCCAGCTGCCGCAAAGACCAGCGATTCGCGTTTTGAAGCTGGTATACCCGCTTGAGGATCTTGTAATCCTGCTGCTCCCTCAGCATGGCCAGCGTGCCAGCCGTTGTGAGCGTCTTCTGTGCCGAGCCTACCAGCTCCTGCAGAGGTTTCGATCGCGGAGCATGGTGTGCCTGGTACTGGAAGAGCCCCTGCAGATAATCCCTGCCCGAGTCCTGCGATGCGCCCTGGAGGGAAGCATAATCTCCACTGAACAGCTGCAACACCTTTGGGGTCCTGTTGAGACCACCCGGTTTGGCGAATATGACGGTCGAGACCACCTTTCGTTTGTGATGGCGGAACGGGTGTGCAGGACTGGTGGAGGTCGATGGATTGCTCGATCGTGGCGTGAGTACCGGCTTTTCATTCTTCTCTTCGATGATCTCCGAGACGGACTTTTGGCGAAGAGCGCCCGACGACACTCGTGTGGTCATGCGATCTTGGCGGTGCTGCGCAGGCACCTCTTGCTCCTTGACGGGGGTGGGGACATGACCCATGTCGACGTCGACGTCGACTTCTGCGGGTGGTGTCGGATGCTCGGGACCCAAAGGCGCGTGGTCTGCGCCCGCATCCGCAGCTTCGGACATTTCGTTCCCAACCGTCGAGGGCTCCGGTGCGGTGGTGGTGGGCGTGGGCAACGAGTCGGCGTCTGCCATCTGCTCGCTGGGAACCGGTGCCTCGACCTGGGTTTCGCGCACAACCTCCTCGGCACGGTCCGTCAAAGCGGCTGGCCCTGCAGGTGGCGCGGATTCCGGCTCACTCAACCGACTTTTCCCGTCCCTTGCAAGCCGTATCGATTGCTCATCTTCAATTTGCTTCTCCACATCATCGGGTGCAGGGCTTTCCTCACGTGCCGTTTCCCTGGCCCGCTGCATCTGCTGCTGTAAAGCGCGCTCGTGCTCGTCCTTGGCTTGCTGGGCCGCCGGGTCCACCGCGACGATGCCATTCTCGGTCGGTGGGGGGGGAGGATCGCGGAAAGACTCCGAGTCCGGGCTTGTGTCGGGCGAGTGATGGGCCGGACGAGGGGTTGCCTGCGAGTAAGGGCCGACGGTGGATGAAGGGGAGGATGCTTGGTCGGTTGGGCCGTTCGTGCTCGGCAAGGCCAGTCTCTCGTCCTCCTTGCGTTCCCTTTCCGCGGCCTTTTCCAGCCTTCTCTCCGTCTCTTGCAGCCTCGCTTCCTGCACCTCTTTGGGAGGTAGATGCACCACCTTTGGCTTCTCGGGTGACCGCCGGTCCGGGGTTGAGCGCTCCGACAGGGCAGCGACGTCCATGGAAGACGGCGGGATGATGACGATGGGGTCCGCCGAAGGGCCATCGGGAACCGAAGCTTCCTGTCTGGAGTCTTGCACGGCAGGGGCCTCGACAGGGTCCGCAAGATCGGATGGTGGTGCGGTGGCGGTGGGCGGGTTGGCTGCCTCCTCTTCGGCGCGGGGCGTGCCAGCGGGCGACGGCGCCTCTACCCGGGGGGAAACCGAAGGTCGCTTCGAAGGGGCAGGCGGATCGCTTTGGGCCGGTTTGTCGGCGGTCTCGGTCGCGACGGAGGGCGAGACGGACGCGGCGCGCAGCTGGTCCTCGAGACTGGGGCCGAGGGCCGATGACGGCGACGACGGCGACGACTTGACCAAGGCGGACTTTGCAGGCTTCGCAGGCGACTGGAACGGCAGTGTGGATGGCAGCGATGGATACGGGGTGATGACGGGGAAGGGTAGCGATTCATCGTCGAAGCAACGGCGTCTGCAGGGCCGTGGTCAGCACACACGTGACGTATATATATATATATATGTGTGTGTATCCATGCAGAAATACGTGACGGGGGAAGAAAAGCGTACTTGGTGATGTCGTTGGCATCGAGAAAGCGGGCCTCGGAGTCGTCGGGCGGCGCGGCCCAGTCCAAGCGCACCTGGGGCGGGTGCTGGCTCAGCAGCGCCGTGTAGCCATACAGCTCGCGCAACTTGCGCTTGCGCGACGACTCGCAGTTCCTATGCACGGCGATATCAGCACCACAACGCCCAGAGCGCACAATCCGAGCGATTTTCCCGTGTCGCATCGCGGCCGCAGTCGCAGCGGCGCGCGGTGCGACGGGGAATTCGGCGGCGACTTACGCAATCTCAGTCTTCTTGTCGCGGCAGTACGCATCACGAGGACCGTCGAGGGACATATGAGAGCCGGCGAGTGGAGGCCGACATCCGCTTTCCACGAGTGCCGCCAACGTGATGGTTTGAGGGGTCCTGGGGGCGTGGAGGGGGATGGAAGTCGAGGGCTTGTACACGGCTCTCGCGATCTGTTGGGGGACGGCGTCGTGAGAGAAGGAGAGCTCGCCCGGGGCGCCCACCGCCCGCCGATAAGCCTGGGCCCAGGCCGGACGCGGGCTAGCGGCGGCGGCAGAATGGCACCTCGTCCCAAATTTCGTGCTGGTCGACGGCGACGGCGACGGCGACAGCATGGCCAAGCGGAAACGAGACACGGCCGGCGGCGCGCACTCGACGGACACAACCACCTTCCAGATCATCACGGGCTCCTACGAGCGCGTCCTGCACGGCTTCACCGCCGCCATACCGCCCTCCCTGATCGCGGCACCCGCACCCGCACACCACCTCGACTTCGCCGACACCTTCCTCTTCCACGCCCACGCCTCCGCCATCCGCTGCCTGGCCCTCTCGCCGCCGTCCGCGGAGGCCGCCAAGGTGCTGCTCGCGACGGGCAGCAACGACGAGCGCATCAACATCTACTCGCTCGACAAGGCCCCGCCCGCGCCGTCCGGGGCGAACCTCAACGCCGCCTTCATCCGCGAGAACGCAAACAACAAGGAGATGGGCTCCCTCCTGCACCACGCCTCCAGCGTCACCGCCCTGCACTTCCCCTCGCGCGCGAAGCTGCTCAGCGCCTCCGAGGACAGCACCATAGCCATCACCCGCACCCGCGACTGGGAGCCCCTCTCCACCATCAGGGCGCCCATCCCCAAGGCCCAGGGCCGCCCCAGCGGCGACACGGCCGCGCCGGGCGAGGTCCCCAGCGGCGTCAACGACTTCGCCGTGCACCCCAGCATGAAGCTCATGGTCAGCGTCTCCAAGGGCGAGAAGTGCATGCGGCTGTGGAACCTCGTGACGGGCAGGAAGGCCGGCGTGCTCACCTTCCACCGCGGCATCCTGGCCTCGGTCGGCGAAGGCCGCTTCGCGAGCGGCGAGGGGAGGACCGTCGTGTGGGATGCCGGCGGCGACGAGTTCGCCGTCGGGTTCGAGCGCGGCGCCGTCGTCTTCGGCGTCGACTGCAAGCCCAAGGCCAAGATCCTGCCCGTCCCGCGGACCAAGGTGCATCGGCTGCAGTATCTGCCCTCGGACGCCCACCCGGCCACCTTGCTGGTCTCGACCGACGACGGCCGCATCATGCTGTACGACACCAACTCCACCACCACGGCACCGGACGAGGACGGCGCAAAGGGGGACGACATCCCCTCCTGCAACCTCATCGCCCAGATCGGCGGTCCGGCGGCCGGCATCACGGCGCGGGTCAAGGCGTTCGAAGTCCACCCGCTGCCCGGCGCCGACCCCTCCGTGTTCCTGATCATCGCCGGGAGCAGCGACGGGACGGTGCGCCTCTGGCGGCTGGACACGCGGCATCTGCAGGAGGCGGCCGAGGTGGAAAAGGCAAAGGGCTTCACGGCGAAGCAGGTCGGAAGCCTCCTCGGGACCTACTCGACCGGGACGCGGATAACGTGCCTGAAGGCGTTTGCCATGAGCGGCAAGCCTGGAGACGACGCAGAAAATGATGAGAATGACGATCATGATGGTGTTGGTGTTGACCATGACGACGATGAAAAGGACGCGTCGAGTGGTAGTAGTAGTAGTAGTAGTAGTAGTGACGAGAACAGCAGCGTGAGAAAATAAGTAAGCATGGACGATACTACATGGGTACCAATTATCTCCATACCACACACACACACACACACACATACGCCATTCTTCTCAAACCCCCCCTCCCCCCAATGAAACGTTTACGATCCAACACCCCAAAAACCAATAATCCTCTCCACCCTCCCTCCCTCCCTACAAATTCCCTCCCTCCCTACAAATTCATCGTGACCGTCATACTGTTGCTGTGCACCAGCAAACACGGCGGCAACCCCAAGCACAACACCTCCAGATCGCTCACATACTTGACGCTCTCCGCCTCGCTCGCGCTGGTGCCCTCCACCGGGCTCGGCAGCGTGGTGAAGACGACGGCCGTGTCCTCCGAGTGCGAGCGCACCAGCTCGTTGAGGATGAGGTGCTGCGCGCGGCAGGGGAGGTCGTTGAAGGAGAGGGGGATCGAGGCCTGGAGGGGGAAGCCCGAGGCCGGGGCCGGGGATGCCGGGGATGCCGAGTTGGACGTCGGCGCCGGTGGTGTTGCGGTGGGAGAGGGAGAGGGAGAGGGAGAGGGGTGGTAGGGGGTTCGCAGAGGGGAGGAAGAGGAGGCGGAGGCGGAGGGCGGGGTTGCGGCCGTGGAGGTGAGGGGTGATGCCGAGGCGTGGGCCAGGGGGGGGCCTGGTGGGAGCGGTGACGGCGATGAGGAGGCGAGGGGGTCTTTCTTGCGGGTCGCGTCGGGGGAGGCGACGAACATGATGGAGGGGCCTGGCGTCTCTTCGGGCACGACCTTGGTCCGGGGGGTAGGGTTCGAGGTGAACTTCGGCAGGGATTGGTGGCGGATGGTGGGTGGTCTGGCTGCACTCGTCGCCGAGGAAGACAGGCGGGCGTCTATCGAGCCCGGGTTGTGCGAGGCTTTGCCCTTTGCGGTGAAGGGGAGGGCGCTGTCGGAGGTTATGGCGCCTGGGTGCGGTTTCAACGGCGTGACCGAGTCGCTGGTGGGTCGGTTGGGGCGGGTTTGCGGTGACCCTCCCCAGAGCGCTTGGCGGAGGTTGAGGCGTTTGGATAGGAATGGGATCCCTCCTGTTGCGCTGGTGCTTTTGCTGCGCCTGATGGGCGTCATCTGTGAATCGCTTTCGGAGGACGACGACGCGTCGAGGTCGTATTCGCTCAGATCTTCGCTGCCCATGATTTCGCTTTCTGTGGTGATGGCTTCCTCGTCGCTCGAGGACGAGTCCGTGTCGCTCAAAAGGTCGATGGGGAGTCGTTGGGTTCGCATACCCGCTGCGGTGCCTGCTCCGTGGAGATTGCCGAGGGACGTCTTTCGACTCCGTTTTAGCATCTTGCGTAGTTGCTTGAAGCGCTTGGGATGGGACTCCCGTCGGCCGTGTTGGAAAGAAGCGGTGGGCCAGTGGTTGACGGCTTCCAAAAGGTCATTGGTGATGGCGAGTTCCTGACTTGCTGTCGTGTTCTGCGGATGCCGTAGTTTCTGGATGTCCAACCACCACTCTTCGTCTTCCAGAGCGTCGTCGACATCTTGCGCAGCTTGCGTGAAGTCGCCGCCATGGCGGCCGTTGATGATGACTTCGTACATCTTCAGGCTGCCGCTTGCTAGCCAAAAGACGAGAACCTCGGCCTCGATCCTCAGGTTTCGCAGGAGTGTAGTGACGCGTGCCCGCTCTTCCTCCACATCGGTCTCGTATTCCACAAATACCATCACCCTGAGCTTGTACGTTCGCTTCCATGACGGAACGGTATGGAGAATGCACCCGAGCTGGAGGATGAGCGTGTATGTATCAAAGTTCGTGGTCAGCACATTCTTCTTCGAGGGACCATCGCCGGAATTGGTTATCTCTGCTGACATCTGAATCGGCCACATGTCGATATACTTCTTACCTGGCTCCTCCTCCTCCTCCTCCTCCTCTTCTCCCACTTCGCCTAGCCCGAAGGCGCTCAGAAATCTTTGCTTCTTTGTGGGTTTCGGCGTGGGGACCTCCAATTCGTGAAAACCTTTGGCAAGCGCGACATTGATCTGGAGTCGTAGTACGAGGTCTTCGACCATCGTGACGTAGCTCTGTACCCCTACTGCATGCTCGGGCCTCATCGCGTCGGTGGGTAAGATGCCCACGAGTCGTTCTGCCTGCTTCCTCTTCGCCGCAATTGCTTCTATGGCTCTCCGTGATATGTGATGGTTTGCAGCCTTACTGGTCGGTCGCGATGGTTGTGGTGAAGGAATGCCAACCAGAGGCTTCGATTGCCTGAGCTCACCCAGGTTGTAGAAGCCCATGACGGCAATATTAGGTCTCATTCCACCGAGACCTGCGCCGAGCAGAATGTTTCTCGCGCCCCACTCTACCGTCGGAGCGATGGCGATGTTGACGAATGCCTTGATCTTTGAAAAGTCGATATATTTTGTCCAGGACTGCTGCTGTTGGCGGGCTTCGGGCACTGCGGCGCCAAAGTCTTGCGACACGATCACATGGCCAAGGACAAACAAGGCACCCTTCTTCAAAGAGTTGCAGAATTGAATGAGCTTGAATTGACGACGGGGATCGTTGACGAGGAGGAGAATTTGCGGTCTCCAGAACTTGACATGCTCTTGCCGAAGGCGTAAGAGGTACTTGCGGACTTGGTGATACTGGGAAATCGTCAGCTTGTGCGGCACCGTCGTCACAAATCAAGGAGACGCAGGATAGCGGGCGGAGCTTACAATCAGACTTTGGCTCACATCTCCCCATGGCTTAGGAGGCGTTGTGTAGTGAATCAGCAAGAAGACGATGATCAAAAGCGCGACACAGGCCGAAGCATACACGCCATCCACGAAATACATGGTCGCACCCGAAAGCACCGCCCCCAAAGCAGCGGTTTGCCAGTTGAAAAAGTGAAAGGACGGTCGAAAATTGGGCGCGGACCCGATCTTGAGAAGGAAGCAAGCGAGGTTCGTTACCAGGAACGTCATCAGATAAGTCATCGTGATGAAGGAGGCAATCTGGTTGATATCCGAGAGCATGGTGAGCTGAGCTAGAAGATAGGTGAGAAAGATGGCGTAGGTGGGATCGTCCGACCTCTGCGTTCCCTGGCCGAAGGCTGAAAGGCCAGGGAAGATATGATCTCGGGCCAAAGCTTGAAGGAGCTTGGCTGAGCCGATGACGCCCATCAAAACGGAGAAGACGGCTGTCGCAAACTCTCCGAGGAGAATGATGACTCCGGATAAGTTGGTCTGAGAATGGTCAGTCCAGAGGATCTTTCCGTCCACATCTTCCGCTCACGTGTTTCATCAGGATTGCAAAGGTCCATCGGTGTGGGACTTACCAGTTGAATGATGTTGGTATTGTTGCGTAGCGAATCTCGCGTGACCGTCGATGCAATGGCAAGGATGACAATGGTATACGAGAAGAACGTCAAACCTAATCCGTAGAGGGTTCCTGTGGGTGAAATGTCAGCTCCACCCCCTTCCGTTTTGGTTCCCGGGAGTTCCTACCTTTCGGTATAGCTTTGGAAGGGTGCTTCAGGTCACCCGACATCGAAGCACCACTGGTCATGTCAGTGGGTGAAGCTCATGGCAGCTCGAGTACTCACGCAAAGATACCTCCGGTGGCAGGGAATAGGACGCCAAACATATCCTGGAATGTCTCCTTGTGCGGGTGCTGAGCACCAGCGGCACCTCTGGTGAAATGCGGCATGAGGTTTTCCCGTAACGTTTGTGCGCTGAGGCCAGTGTAAACAATTCTTTCCTTTGCATTGGAGAATGGCGAGACGACGAGAGCAGAGAAAGGAATGCTGAAGGTGGCAACAAGCAGGAGGACAAGCAGTCCGTTGCTGCATCTCGCAAAAAGACCACTCCCAGCTAAGCAGATGCCTGTACAGGTCAGGAGCACGATGGTCGCCCACAGGAACTGCCACCAAAAGCCCTGCAGCATCCACTGCGACCAGCCTCCCGTCTCGGCACCAAAGTTCTCGATGAAGCAGTCAACGAGGCCAACAGCATTCAGACTGGTGTTGAAAACGAGTCCGAGGTAGAAGACAATACCAATGGACCCTCCAAATTCAGGCCCCAGACTACGCGAAATCAGGTAGTAGGCGCCTCCCCCACGGACAGTGCCGTTGGTAGCGATAGCAGAGATTGACATGGTGGTCAAGAGATTGATGGCATAACAAGCAACGAGCATACCTACCTGCGGTCAACACACTACTACTCACTACCACTACGATCATGTCGGGATGATGGTGCCACTCACCCATCATTCCCACTACGCCGGTCTGTCCCAGGATGAAGCCGAAACGCAAGAACATGAGAATGCTCAACACGTTCAGCGTCGTCGGCACGAAGACACCAGCAAAAGTACCAAGCTTACTGGTGCCTCCAACAGGCCGAGGAAAGGCTCCCGGTCGCGGCTTCGCAGCCTCCGAAGCCGAAGCTCTCTTAGCCTCTGATTCGGCAGACTTTCCCGGCGACAGGGCATGGAGCGTTTGAAAAGCTCTCGAGAACCAGCTTTGGTTAGAGCCGCCTCCACGATCCACGTCTTGCGTACCCTCTCCAGCGCCATGGTGCGATGGACGTTGAGGGGCCGGTTGATTGGCCAACAGGGGCGTTCCTTCATCTGGAGAGGGCAACGGGAGGATGGAACCACGCCGGTTCAGGCGCTCAGCCTCGTCAGCAGCCGTTCGAGTCGCGAAGTTCGAGTGAGTCCTCGGCGGCATCCGCCTGCGTGCCCGAGTTCCATCCTGGTCGGTCATGTTCGCGGGGGCGGGTGAGGATATCTGGTCACGGGTTGGGGTCCGCGCAGTGGCTGTACCGTCTCGGCGCTCGGCGGCAAGCTGTGCTGTGGGTGAGTTCGCATGGATGGTCCTTCGCGGTGGGCGACATTGACACCGGAACGGAAGCTGGATTACAGGTCGTCCCTGTGAAAGAATGACGTTGGGAGGGATGCTAGAGGTTGCATGTGTCCAGCCGGGCTAGCGTGGAGTACCAGCTCAACATGTGATCCATCCACCCCACGTGCCCCACGCGCCGCCGTCCTATCCTATCTCTGGTCGGCTGCGCGAGTGACCTCAGACGTCGGTGAACCGAGCTCAGGTTGTTGTCTTGTCTTGTGCTGTGCTGTGCTGTGCTGTGTTGTGCTGTCTGCTGCTTCTCGCCCGGAGTCCTCGCATCTCCGACCGCCTCATTCTGCACCTTCATAGGAGCATCTCTCAGTTTCGTGGACGGAGCCACCGGACGTGTGCCAACTGCTGCCTGTATCCTCGCCAGCAAGCGTGAATTGGGACCCATTTCCCATTTCCCATTTCCCATTTCCCAGCGCCCAGTTCCACCGCTCGATTCTTCGCCGCGCAGTTGCACAGCCAGGGAAAACCCGCAAGCATGGCGAAAGAGCAGCCAGAGGCGACGGAGCCCAAAGCCATCCCTTCGTCGTCGCGCGATGGCTCCGGACCCAGCTCACCGTCCATTTCCTCGTCCATACCGCGAGCTCAGTCGACAGCCCGGCTCGACTCCCCATTGCCATCCTTGCGACAGATCCCCACGCCGGCCCAGCTCACGTCCGATGAGACGTCCACGGCGCAAACCCCGCTGCCCGGACGCGACGAGTCCAGGGCATCACTCCCGCGAGGCGGCGAGTCGACGCTCTCCTCCGCGCTGAAGGAGTCGTTTGGCAGGAGCCCGCCGCGGTTTGGGACCCCGCCCATACGATCGCTGTCCCCGGCTGCCGAAGCCTCCTCCGCCCGTGGACCGCCGAGCAACTTTGGCTCGTTCGATGCGCGGAGTCGATCGCCAGCCCTCCCCGCCGAAGACGCGGAAATCGTCCGTCGTCACTTGGCGGGCCCGCCGCAAAAGGGCTCCTACTCGAACCTGTCCGGCCAATTCGACTCGCCCAACGCCTCGCACGGCGGCTTGGGGGGGAACGCGGACTCGATCTCGCGGGGCAGGCGCGGCTCGTCCGACTCCGAGGAAGAGTTCAACAGCTTGCAGCTGCAGGGCGGAGACATCACGCGCCAGATATATCGATGGACCGAGCAGCAAGAGGCCCTGGAGCGCCAGAAGATGAAGCGCAGCCAGAGCTTCGCGGCCGATCGCGTCGTCTCCGAGGACCCGACGGGCGCCGTCGACCAGATCTTGCAACCCGGTGGCTTCCGACGAAACTTCATCCGCCGCGCAGCTGCCAGTCCTTCGCCGGCGCCGGGGCCTTCGGGATACGGCACGGTGAACCAGCGGCCGCAGCCCGCCGTCTTCACCAACAACTTCCTCGAGTTCCTCACCCTGTACGGCCACTTCGCCGGTGAATCTCTGGACGAAGACGACGAGGATCTGGGCCCGGACGAGTACTTCTCGTCGGACGCCTTCGACTCTGGAGAACATTCCGAGGACGAGGACCGGGACTTCGGCGAGTCGAGCGCTCTCTTGACCCCTGGCCGGCGGAAGAGGAGAAGGGCCAAGACGACTGGCCATGGCAGCCCTACCGGTGCCGCCATGCTGCTGCTCAAGTCTTTCGTCGGCACCGGTGTCCTGTTCCTCCCCCGAGCCTTCCTCAACGGAGGCATGCTGTTCTCCAACCTGGTCCTCTTCGGCGTGGCGGGTCTATCGTACTTCTGCTTCGTCCTTCTCGTCGCGACCCGACTGGCTGTGGAGCACTCTTTCGGCGACATGGGATTTCACATCTATGGAAACTGGATGCGGAACCTGGTCAACTTCTCCCTCGTCGTCTCGCAGATGGGCTTCTCATCGGCGTACATCGTCTTCGTGTCGGAGAACCTGCAAGCCTTCGTCCTGGCCGTCTCGGATTGCAAGACGCACATCAGCATCGGGTTGATGATCTTGATCCAGATGGTCATATTCCTTCCCCTTTCGTTGTACCGCAACATCAACAACATCCAGAAGCTCGCGCTCGTCGCAGACGTCTTCATTGTAGCAGGTCTCGTGTACTTGTACTATTTCGATGTCTTGACCATTGTGGACCAAGGCGGCATTTCCGACATTGTAAACTTCAACAAGAACGACTGGACGCTATTCATCGGGACAGCCATCTTCACCTTCGAAGGCATCGGCCTCATCATCCCCATCCAAAGCGGCATGAAGAACCCCAAAAAGTTCCCCAACGTCCTCGGCCTCGTCATGATCATCATCACCGTCATCTTCATCAGCATGGGCGCGCTCTCGTACGCGGCCTTTGGCTCCAAGACCAAGACGGTCATCATCCTCAACATGCCTCAAGACAACAAGTTCGTCAATGGCGTGCAGTTCATCTATTCCCTCGCCATCCTCCTCTCCACGCCGCTGCAGATCTACCCTGCCATTGAGATCACGAGCCAGCAGCTCTTCAGCAAGACGGGCAAGTACAACCCGTACATCAAGTGGAAGAAGAACTTCTTCCGCTTCCTCATGGTCGGTATCTGCGCCCTGTTGGCCTGGCTCGGCGCAAATGATTTGGACAAGTTCGTCTCGCTCGTGGGGAGTTTCGCCTGCATCCCGCTGGTGTACATCTACCCGGTACGTATTCCACGATGCAGACATGCTCTATATTGATGCACCATGACGCATATCCCTATATACAACCTGCAGCTAACCATATCAACAGCCGATGCTGCATTACCGAGCCGTCGCACGCACCACAACCGCTCGAGTGGTCGACATCCTGATCTGCGTACTCGGCGCTATAGGAATGGTGTATACCACCACTCTCACGATGAACAGTTGGGTGAAAGGTGGTTCGCCGAAGCCGCCTGGGTACTGCGACAGCAGGGTCCCCCTCTGAGCGGTTCCCACCTTCTCATGTACACATGTCGCGCACGGCGTGCTTTGTCCGAGGCATTTTAGCGACTGCATTGGAGGTTCGAAAACGTGCTTGTCATTCTTCTGTACAATAGTTACTGCATCCGCGTCGACGGCCTCGGCGGCCCCCTTGGAAATTGTATTTAGAAAAGAGTCGTGTATGCAGCAAAAGGGCAGACTGGTCGTTTGCGATCTGCATATTCACAGAATAGACCGGGTGGTTTCGTGTGTTTCGTGTTTCGTGCTCACCTTACCATGAAGGCTGCGAAGGCATAACTATGACCGCATATTCGGACCGAACGGAGGGCTTTACTTTTGTAGCTCCATGTACTAGTATATATTCTATATACATGCCATACTGTTCAGGAGAATAGCGAAACTCTATCAGGGCGAAGAGTTTTCGGCGCTACACTACGATTCCAATAGCCCCCTCATGCAGAGATTCGACCCTCGCCGTCAGCTGGCCCCCTGTCAGCCATTACATAGCGTGCTCACGATATTCGCCACCCGCCAGAGAGCACCCTCACCGGCGATCTCTCCTCCTCCCACAATCAGTCACCACGCAGCCAAGTCCATTCCAATAATTCATTACAACACGACCGACGGCTCCAAAGCGGCCCATGGGAGTCGAGCCTCGTGCCTAACCACGGCTCTGCACGGAATGGTTACGCGTCGATGCGCGAGGGAGGGAAAAAGATCCTCACCACCATCATCACCATCACCACCACCACCGCGTGCATTCCCTAGCTATGTGTAGTGTAGATACCAAGCGTGCAAACGCTGGAACGCGGGTATCGATTTTTTTTGGAGGGACGTTTGGACGGACGGCCAAGACGGGCGTTGCGGCTGAGGGGTTTTTTGGTACGACCGTCCGCTCAGCGGGGCTGGACTCCACGATCATCCGCCCTTGCTCCGGTTCGTGGGGTGGAGGGGCGGGCTGCGAGGGGTTGGAAAGTGGCTAGCGAGCCTGATGATCATGGTGATGATGATGATGAAGATGATGATGATGGCAAGCGAGCAAAGGGGATGATGTCGTGGCTGCCATCTGGCCATGTTGACAAGGGCGGTCAACGGACAGACATGTCGGTTGAGCTGATCTACTACGTCCCTAGCTACCTACCTACCTACCTACCTACCCTGGTTTTTTTTTGACAGCGGGCAGCCTAATGATAAGCTTTGGGGATAACGAACGACGCGGTGCGCTGGAGAGAGGGTGTGGAGCTGCGATGGAGGCTGGGAGGGTGACTTGTTCGGAGGGCCAGCACGTTTGGCGACGGTGGGCGGGTTGGGACTCACCGCAAGCTCATCCACCCCCCCTGGTTGGTTGATGGTCGATTTACATACGGACTCGGTAGGGTACCGCTACCTGCTGCTCTCTCTCTCTCTGTGTGCGTGTGTGTGTGTGTGTGTGTGTTTGTGCGGACTCGACGTGTTCGCCGGGCGTACAGACACGCGCGAGAGGAGACATTTTCTCACCGTTCGATGGCTGCACGAGACGGCTGCATAACCTAGGTGCGCCTATATACAATATATGCCTTCGGGTGCGGGCAGATGTACATGTGCTGTGCTGCCCTCCGTCTGCATGCAGTACTTGCACGCAGCGATATGATGTCTCCACCTATCCATACATAGATACATACATACGTACTATGCAAAACGCTCGTCCGTCCCCCTCCTCATTCATTGTTGCCGTGTCCCAAGCAGCGGGACCGCCCTATTGACTGTTTGCGGCGCGACTTCGATCGGGCAGAGTCTGATTTAGAAGCACCTCCACAAGCACCTGGCCAAGGTATAGAGAACCACCAGCCACAGCATGGGCCAAGGGAAATAGCAATAGTGCAGCTGCCAAAGACGGGTAGCAGCGCGTGGGACGATTCAACGTCGGTTTACTCGCCAGCAGAAAGAATAGGAACAGACAATAGAAAATACATCTAGTGTTGCTATTTTCGCTCCGGCTGCGCCCCAGAGAGAGTGCCCTGAAAACCGATAGCGGGCGATCCCCCTACCCACAGGCCCCGAGAGATGACGAAATGGGAGGGGAGGGCCGAGGTGGCGGCGAGAGGAATGGATGGGATGGACGACCTTGCACGGAGGCAGGCCGACCAGGGCTCGGGAGAGGGACAGAGGGTGGCAGGCCGCGAAAAAGGAGAATGGAGGAGAGTGGAAGGATGCGTCCATTGGTTTGAGCGATGCGCCACCCAGGGTGCAGGGGCTGGGCGTCTTTGACGCGAGACTAGCAGCTGAAGATGCTGGACGGGTTTAGAGATGTGGAGTCGTCGTGCGTCGCCGACAGGACGCTTGGCCGCTGCAGATACGATATAAAGCCAAACAAACACCGCTCTTTCGTGCGCTCGTCTCCCGTCCACGCTCATCCGCTTTTTGCATACTACGTGCCACCAACCCAATTGCCAGTCACGCCTCGAATCACGGTCGCTGAAAAGGAAATCCCGCTACAACAATTGTGCTTGAAGTAGAGCCGCCATGTGGTAAGCTGCCCCGCTCGGTGGTGGTAGCTGGAGCTGTTCACCGCCGCCAGGCACCAGATTCTGGATATCGGATACAGGACTGACGACGGTGTGTGCAGTGGAATTTTTGGCTACATCAACTATCTGGTGGAGAAGGACCGAAAGTACATCCTCAACACCCTCATCAATGGCAAGTGCCCCCCGCGTACTGCCCGCCCAGCTGAGGGGATGGGGTTGGATTCCATTGTTGGATTGGATTGGATTGGGACGTCGATGCTAACAAAGGCCATCTGCAGGCCTCCAGCGTCTGGAGTACCGCGGCTACGACTCGGCCGGTCTCGCCATCGACGGAGACAGGAAGAATGAGGTGTTCGCCATCAAGGAGGTCGGCAAGGTCGCCGCGCTGAAGAAGCTCGTCGAGGAGCAGGGCATGGACGAGACCAAGGTCTTCGACTCACACGCAGGCATTGCCCACACACGATGGGCCACCCACGGCCCCCCGTCGCGCGTCAACTGCCATCCCCACAGGTGAGCCGTCCACGGTGCATGCGGCGATGCAGGCTGACCCCATCCCAGGTCCGACCCCAACTGGGAGTTCTCCGTCGTGCACAACGGCATCATCACAAACTACAAGGAATTGAAGACGCTGCTCGAGGGCAAGGGCTTCCGATTCGAGACGGAGACGGACACCGAGGCCATTGCCAAGCTGGCAAAGTACGTCTACGATGAGCATCCCGACCTCAGCTTCGTCCAGCTGGCGAAGACGGTCATCAAGGAGCTCCAGGGTGCCTTTGGCCTGCTGATGAAGTCGGTGCACTACCCCCACGAGGTCGTCGCTGCCCGCAAGG
Source organism: Corynespora olivacea (assembly GCA_019202945.1). Classification (NCBI taxonomy): domain Eukaryota; kingdom Fungi; phylum Ascomycota; class Dothideomycetes; order Pleosporales; family Corynesporascaceae; genus Corynespora; species Corynespora olivacea. Next base: position 128,557 of record JAGQEM010000035.1, read on the forward strand.
GTTCGCCGCTCGTCGTCGGCGTCCGCACCGAGAAGAAGATGAAGGTCGACTTTGTCGATGTCGAGTACCAGGACGAGAACAATGCCCTGCCGGCCGAGAGCGCCTCGCAGAACGTTGCCCTCCAGAAGTCGAACAACCTGCTCGCTCCCCCCGACAAGTCGCTCCTTCACCGCTCCCAATCCCGCGCCTTCCTCTCCGATGACGGCGTGCCGATGCCCACCGAGTTCTTCCTCTCCTCCGACCCCTCGTCCATCGTCGAGCACACCAAGAAGGTACTGTACCTCGAGGACGATGACATTGCCCACATCCACGAGGGCTCCCTCAACATCCACCGTTTGACCAAGGAGGACGGCGCCTCCCAGGTCCGTGCCATCCAGACGCTGGAGATCGAGCTCCAGGAAATCATGAAGGGCCGCTTCGACCACTTCATGCAGAAGGAGATTTTCGAGCAGCCCGAGTCGGTCGTCAACGCCATGCGTGGTCGTCTCGATGCCAAGAACAAGACCGTCACCCTCGGTGGCCTGCGTCAATACATCACCACCATCAGGCGGTGCCGAAGGATCATCTTCATCGCCTGCGGTACATCCTATCACTCGTGCATGGCTGTCCGAGGTATTTTCGAGGAGCTGACCGAGATTCCCATCGCCGTCGAGCTCGCTTCCGATTTCCTGGATCGCCAGGCCCCTGTTTTCCGTGACGACACGTGCGTGTTCGTCTCCCAGTCTGGTGAGACGGCAGATTCGCTCATGGCTCTGCGATACTGCTTGGAGCGTGGTGCCCTTACCGTCGGTATCGTCAACTCGGTCGGTTCCTCCATCTCGCTGCTCACCCACTGCGGTGTCCACATCAACGCCGGCCCCGAGATCGGTGTTGCCTCCACCAAGGCCTACACTTCGCAGTTCGTCTGCATGGTCATGTTCGCTCTGTCCCTTTCCGAGGACCGCGCCTCCAAGGCCCACAGGCGAGAGCAGATCATCGAGGGTCTCACCAAGATTTCCGACCAGTTCAGGGAGGTGCTCAAGCTCGACGGCCCCATCAAGGAGCTGTGCAAGCGCTTCAAGGACCAGAAGTCTCTTCTGCTCCTCGGGCGTGGTTCTCAGCACGCCACCGCCCTGGAGGGTGCTTTGAAGATCAAGGAAATTTCGTACCTGCACTGCGAAGCAGTCATGTCGGGTGAGCTCAAGCACGGTGTGCTTGCCCTGGTCGACGAGAACCTCCCCATCGTCATGATCCTGACCCGGGACGACATCTTCGCCAAGTCGCTCAACGCCTACCAGCAGGTCATCGCCCGTGCCGGGCGACCCATCATCATCTGCAACAAGGATGACCCCGAATTCCCCGCCGAGAAGACGGACAAGATCGAGGTGCCCCAGCAGGTCGACTGCTTGCAGGGTCTCATCAACGTCATCCCGCTGCAGCTCATGTCGTACTGGATGGCGGTTGCCGAGGGTGTCAACGTCGACATGCCCCGTAACCTTGCCAAATCGGTCACGGTGGAGTAAAAGGTCAATGGGTGCAGGTACACTTTGGATTGGCGTCTTAGATGGTTGCACATCATCCCCAGGCCGGCTCATGTATGGGATCGATTCATCGACTTGATTTGATTTGGGTTCTTTGACAGGGCACGCAAAAGGAAATTTCTTGGATGATTGAGGATGAACGGAATGTATGCGGGATGATGAGCTCCGCAGTGCAGATACGCCTAGGGCTAGACCACGGCTTGGAAATGAGATTTGCTTACACATGTTTCTTTTTTTTTCTTTTCACGAATGCTTTCTCACGTGAAGTGTACCAGCCATCTGTGCATGTTGAGCTGGAGGATGAGGTTCGAAATGTGCCTGGCTTGGCAATGATGTCGCGGTGCAGGGGTCCCTGCAGTCGGTCTGCGGGGCTTAGCTCGGGTGGTGTGGTGGGATGGATGGCCTTTTGTTCCTGTTCCTGTTCCCGTTCCCGTTCCTGCATTCCTGCATTCCTGCTATCTACCAGTCTGTCTTCTCCATCTCACCCTGTTTCCTGGCCACCTTCCCACGCCCTCCCACCGCCTCCACCGCCTCCCATCAATCGAGAGGAGATAGATCTGCCATGGCGACGCTCAAGGGGCCGGGCGAGCGGAAGACATATGATGGTAGGGTTTTGCTTCCCTCTTGCTTTATAGCTTTCACCCCCCTCTTAGCAGTGTAGAATCACTGACGGTGATCGGGAACGGGTAGGCTCCGCACTGAGGATCGGCATCGTGCACGCGAGGTGGAACGCCACGCTCATCGACGCGCTGCTCGACGGGGCGAGGAAGGCGTTGAAAGAGGCGGGCGTCAAGGATGAGAACGTGGTGGTGCAGAGTGTGCCAGGGAGCTATGAGTTGCCGTATGCGGTGAAGCAGTACGTTCTCTAAATTCCCCCCTCCACCCCGCTCTACCAGGACAAGACCAGAAACCAACGCCGTACTCTCCAGATTGTATTCCGCCTCGCAAGTCCAATCCTCGTCCACCTCCCTCGTCGGCGCCGCGGCCGACCTCCTGGGCTCCGCATCCGACCTCGCATCCCTCACCACGTCGTCCCCAGCGCCCGCGGCGCCGCCCGCAACCTCGACGCAGCCCTTCGACGCCATCATCGCCATCGGCGTGCTCATCAAGGGCGAGACGATGCACTTTGAGTACATCGCCGATGCCGTCAGTCATGGGTTGATGCGCCTGCAGTTGGAGGGCAATGTGCCTGTCGTGTTTGGGTTGCTGACGCTGTTGACGGAGCAGCAAGGGTTGGTGAGGGCGGGGTTGGCCGAGGGGCATAATCATGGGTTGGATTGGGGGAGTGCGGCGGTGGAGTTGGGGGTCAAGAGGAGGGGGTGGGTGGAGGGGAGGTTTGTGGAGTAGAGGGAGAATCGAATCAAGTGGTTCGCCGTGTGTATAGCTGTACCGTCCGTGACTCGGCTGGGTGTGATGTGAGGCGCCTGTTGCGTCTTGCTATCCGGGCTACCACACACACGCAGATGAGCTCACGTGAGCGTGTGGAAGAAGCTGAATGTATTTCTTCTACGATTTGCATCGTGTGGCTGGCGATGATTGATTCCCGTGTATTGCGGAGATGGATGCGTCGATGCGAATTCACGGACATGGACAAGAGACCGCGCAGCGATGGGGCGTGGTTACAGAGTGTGTGCTCCCCTTTCCTTGCGAGCTTGGCGCGGAGAAGAGAAAGCTCATCAACAACCGCATTCCATTGCCTCGCCCCCCATCTCCGCCCAACCCACCCCCTCCCCACCCAGCGCGTGCAGACGGCGGCTCAGTACGCACCCGTCTCTCCTTGTGCCCGCATCGTCCCCTCTTTGCTTCCGCCGGCGCCAGCAGCGCCCGTACACGCTGCATCTGCCGCTGCACCTGCACCTGCACTCCATCTCCCGCCTGGCCTGGCCTTCCCGTGACGCTGCCCGCCCTCTTCGCCGCCCGTCTGCCCCCTCCTGCACGGGGATGAGGCGTGCGCAGCTCTGCTAAGACGTTCGTCGGGTTATGTCGCGCACTCCCGCCGCGCAGCCCCCGTATCCGCACACCTATACAGCCGCCCGAGAACGTCGGCCATCGCAGGCCTCGGGCGCGCGTACGTTGGCGTCGCCGGCTGCGGGTGAAAACATCGGCACCGGCACCGGCATCGGGGACAGGGACAGGGACAGCGACAGAGGCACAGGCAGAGGCACAGGCAGAGGCACAGGCAGAGGCACAGGCAGAGATAATACAACCCATTCACCAGACAACCATGGCCTGCGGCTGGGCGATCTGCTGAACCGCGCCGGATCCAGCAGCTCGGCGACGAGCTCGGCACCGTCGGTTTTCTCGCCCAACGCCATGTCGCACCCTGCACGCAACCCATCGCTACACGCCCTCACCCCCTTGACCAGCACAGACTCCTCTCCGCCGGGCAAGCTACCCAGCCCCCGGCACGCAAAACAGTCGCATGAGACGATGAACGCGACCTCACACACGGCGCCGTCCAGCGCTCCCGCCAAAGATGCCGCCGATACCATCACGCCCGTGCACACGCCCCCGGACGGCAGAATCTCCCTGTGGCCCGCCGACGGCCAGCTGGGCCAGCGCCTGCACTACGACCCTGCGCTCGACAGCAAGCTGGACAAGAAGGCCAAACACGGGCGGGGGGTGACATACAAGCCGATACTGGACAAGGTACGTGAAGGTCATACAGACATATCCGACGCCCAGAGATGGGTCGTCCTGTGACGCTAAGGCTAACGTTACCTTTTGTTGCAGGGCGACCCGTCTCCCCCGCCCGATCCCCGTCTCGCCATTGCCGGCTACACGTCGGGCAACTATCCCATCAAGACCGTCGGGACCGCCGCCCCCAAGTCGAAGCTGCGGCTGGCCCCGTACATCGCCAAACCCTACTCGTACGATTCGCGCATCTCGTGCGGCCCCGGACCTGCTACCCAGGTCGTCGTGACCGGCTTCGACCCGTTGACCTCGGATGTGCAGCTGCGTGGCTTCTTCAGCTCGTACGGAAATGTCGAGTCGGTCAGGAACGAGGTCCACCCCGACAACGGCAGCTTCCTGGGCATCTGTCTGGTCAGGTACCGCGACACCTCCGCCTCCCGCGGTGCTCTGGCGGTGAAGGCGTCGACATCGGCGAAGAGGGCCGAGCGGGAAGGCAATGGCCAGCGCATCGGCTTGTCGACCATCAAGGTGCACTGCGATCGCGAAGGGCGGAGGTGCGCTCGTCTGCTCGGCATTGCCGTGGATGCGTCTCGCAGAGAGGCGGAGAAGCTTCGGACGAAGCTCATCGCAAAGTCCGCGACCCCGACAACCCCCGCCTCGTTCGACCTGCCCGCCAATGTCCCGAAAGGTCCATCGGGAAAGGGTGCGCGGCCACCTGCGCCTCGCGAGCCCATGACCCGCAAGGCCGCATTGTCCTACCTCATCGAGAAGGAGCCCATCAAGCCGAAATTGAAGCGCCGCCCGTATCTGTTCATTGCGCACCAGTACGTGCCTGTGCTGAGCACGACGATAGACCATCTCAAGAAGCGGCTTCGGACCTTTTACTGGAAAGAGGTGCGATGCGACCAGACAGGCTACTACATCACGTTCGAAGAATCCAAGAGAGGCGAGGACGAGACCGTCCGTTGCTACAAAGAGTGCCACATGGCTGCCCTCTTCACCTATGTCATGAACATGGAGTGCAACCAGTACGGCGATCCCAACTACGAACGAAGCCCCAGTCCGGAGCGCGTTGTCGAAGCCAAGAAGCGAAAGGCCCTGGAGGACAGGGTTGCCCAAGAGGAGGCGGAAGATTTCGAATTGGAGAAGAAGCAAAGGGCGGACGCGTTGGATCCTGTGATTGCCGCTTCCGAGATTGTAAAACAGGAACTCTTCGAGAAGCTTGTGGGAGACGTCATGGGCAAAGCGGGGCCCATTCTCATCGATCTGCTCAACCCGGATCGTCACGTGGACAAGCGGCGACGACTCAACGTGGCGGATCCTCCGAAGAAGGTGGAGGATATCCGACCGGCCTCGATACTCCTCCCTGGCATGGACTCTGCATATTATCCATCCAAAGGCCGCAACGCTGGCCCGGGCGGTCGCCATGGCCGCAGAGCTCTGGGACCGGCAGATCAGAATCGCGGACGGGGGAAGAAGGGCCCCAAGAATCTGAACCCATTTTTGGATCCGCGCCGCAAGGAGAAGCAACCGAAGCCTCGGGCGGTGCATGGACTGTACCGGAAACTCATGGACGTCATGGAGGAAGACGATTCGGACGATGAGAAGCGGAGCTCCCACACTCGCGCGACCGAAGAGCAGGAGACGCCTTCGCTCAGCCGTACGCAGAGTAGCGATGAAGAAGAGGAAGACGAGGAATCGTTGCGAGATCGACGAGCTAAGCGAAGGCGTATCGAAGCTGGATGGGGTGAGGACAGCGACGACGAGATGATGGACGATTCGCACGCCAGGAGCTTGTTGGCTCATTGCATCCACAAGGATCCCGAAAACATGGCGGAGAAGGAGCTGGAACAGGTTTTGGCTATCCTTCCGCGCTCCTCGCCCATCTGGAAGAAGGCCGACAAAGCACTCAAAGGATTCCGACGATTGCGAAAGATTGAGCAGGAAGCAGATGCGATCTTTGGGTTGGAAACAGGCCCTGATGTCAAACTCGAACCGGAAGTGGTCATCGTGCAAGAAGACGAAGAAGCCGCCAAGCCCGTTGAGACGACCGAACTGCCTGAGCCCGTCAAGGAGCCCGCGAAGAAGAGGCCTACGAAGGCGAAGAAGAAGACGAAGAAGCAGGTGGAGGAAGAAGCCAAGGCCGCCCAGGTCTCCATCGCCGAGATCACGCCCACCGCCGAAGAAGGGGTGGGCGTTGAAGAGCAGAAACCGGCGGTCCAGGTCCCTTCTGTCGGCGAAACATTCGAGGGGGATGACCGAGCATCCATCAACTGGGGCGTATCGTTGTTTGAGCCTCGCCGAACTGTCGAGGATGACTTTAGCGTGGTGATGGACATTGATGGCTGGCAGCATCTGCTCAAGGATAACGAAGACATCTTGCATCTCAAAAATGCCATGTCGTCGGTTGTGGCCGCGGAGATTGGAGACGCGAATTCCTGGGCCTGGAAGCAGAAATCGATCAAGCACCTCAACCGGCCTGGAGAGGAGGGGGTCTCGCGCTCCGAGACCAAGATCGAAGGCTACTACGTGCCCAATCTCACAGGTTCTGCCAGGACTGACGGCGTCAAGAAGATCCGCGAGTCGGAGAAATCAAAGTACCTGCCTCATCGTATCCGCGTTCAGCTCGAGCGAGAAGAGCGCCAGCGTCGCGCCAAGCAGGAGCAGTCCACCACGATGGTTGTCGAAGGCTTCAAGTTCCAGACCGGAGCGGCGAAGCACAGCACGACGGCCAACTCTCGTGCCAACCGTGCCAACAACCGTCGTTTGGTGAACGACATCAGCATCTCGAAGAACATGACCGGTGCTGAAGGTGACGCTCTGCGTTTCAACCAGCTTAAGAAGCGGAAGAAGCTGGTCAAGTTCGACCGTTCTGCCATCCACAACTGGGGTCTCTATGCGCAGGAAAACATCATCGCCAACGATATGATCATCGAGTATGTGGGTGAGAAGGTCCGACAGCGTGTGGCCGATCTGCGTGAGGTCAAGTACGATATGCAAGGCGTGGGATCGAGTTACCTCTTCCGCATCGATGAAGACACCGTCATCGATGCAACCAAGATGGGTGGCATTGCTCGCTTCATCAATCATAGCTGCACGCCGAATTGCACGGCCAAGATCATTCGCGTGGAGGGAACGAAGCGTATCGTCATCTATGCATTGCGGGACATTGGGCAGGGTACGTTCAACCTTGCAGCTGATCCAAGTGCGACAGAAGCTAACAGAAAGCAGACGAGGAACTCACATACGACTACAAATTCGAACGCGAGATGGACGCTACAGACCGTATTCCCTGTCTCTGCGGCTCCGTCGGCTGCAAGGGCTTCCTCAACTGAGCCTCCCCCCTCGCTTCTCTTGTTCAACCAACAACCCATCTATCCCATCATCTTTCAACCAACCAACCAATTCACTCGGCTTACGCACGCACGCACGCTTCGGCGCCTTTTGCTTCAACACCATCCATCATCCATGTACGGAAAATTCACTCGAACGGACAGGCAGGCTCTCTGGGACAGGACAGTTGGGTTTATAGCGGGAGAAATTCAACTTTGCATGCATGTATTGGGCGTTTTCCATGCAACTATTTTTTTTTCCATTCGATTCAAATCCAAGGCTCCATGTTTATGTCCACTTTGTCCTGCGCCAATTTTCTTCCATGCGCTGCATCCTCTTTTCCTTTTACCCCCGTTTAGTTGACTGGAGGGGGGTGCGTTGCGTAAGTGGAATAGCATCATCATCATCATCTTCATCATCTTCAGCATCACTATTACTTTATTCGTCCTTGTTCCTCTCTCTTCGTTTTTGTTGGAGACTTCCTTAGTCTTTTTCATCTCCTCCTCCTTCTTCTTCTTCTTCTTCCTCTTGCTTTGCTATCGCTCCATCTATCCATCTACCAAAAGCTCGGGCGGCAGCGATGCGTTTACCGTTTTTTTTTCACTCTGACCTTCCCTTTTCTTTTTCCCCGCCTGCCTGCTTTCTTTGTGCCTCTTTTTCTTTCTTTTTTGGCTGCGCTCGCTCGTCGATGGGGCGGGTGGGGGCGGGTATGTGTGGTGCGGTGCGGTGGTGCCATGGGAAAGGGAGGGGTGATGGATCCCTTTTGGAGCGGTGAGCGGGTGACTGCTTGTGTTATTAGTATTTGTGTGGTTGGTGGCTTTTTTTTTTTGAGAGGTGGAGGCGGTTGGGTAGGTGGGTTGGGGTTGATGTGCCGTTATGAGTGTGTATGTGTGTGCGTGCGTGTGGATGAAGGGTTGTTTGCGTGTGGATGGATGGATGGGGGGCTGGGAATGGAGATACTCGGTGCCGGGTGCGCGGTACCGGATGGTAGATTAGATGGCGTGGGTGGTGCGAAGTCGGGACAGAACTGGGCTGGGCTGGGCTGGGTGGTAGGGTAGATGGTAGGGTAGGCCGCTGGGGTAGGGTTTCAACTGAGCATGTCATTTAGCATTTCATGGAACGGCACGATATTAAGGCGTGAACACTTGGCTGTGTGGAGTATCCGATATAGCATATGCCTGCCGTGCAGACGGTCGGAGCGGAGTGTGTGTGTCTGTGGTGTAATGCGAGAACTCGCCGTGTGGTTTTTTTGGTCCGACTTGCCTCTGTTCTTTGCGTGTGTGCTGTGAGGGGTGTTGGGTTGGGTGTAGGGTGTAGGGAGGAGGGAAGGTCGGCCAGGTTAGTGGATACCCGTTATTACCAGGTTCGACCGCCTCGTCAGACTCGTATGCATCATCGTCATCATCATCATCATCATCATCATCATCATCGTCAGTTCTAGATACTTACTCATCATGCTTTCGTCGTTGCTCTAGCTGGATGCTGGATGCTGGATATACCAAGAGCTTTTACAGTTACCCCCCCTACCGTGTGCAGCTTTTACCATGTCACTCACGTGTAAGCGGTTGGGTGGTTGTGGACTTTTGACAGACAGTATCTATCGCTGGAAGAGAAACTGGGGATGGGTTGGGTTGGGTTGGGTTGTGGGGTTGAGGTGGGTGTCGGAGGGTTGGTTTGGTTGGTTGATTTTGGAGTCTCTTTTCTTTTTTTGTTGGGGTTGTTGTGGTGGGATGGAAGGGGAGGGGAGGGGGGACTATGTATGTATGTATGTGTGGTTATCGGGGTGTGGAGTGTTTTATGTGGGCATTGTTGTTTGTGGCGGGAGGTTTGGTTGGGTCGGGATGGGTATGTATTGTGCACGTGGTGGTGCGGTGGGGAGGGAGGGAGGGGAGGTAGGACTACACGCTTGAAACGTTGGTGGATTTATCGGGGCTGCAGGTGCGTGCTTTTCTTTTGTGTGTACATGGCTGATGTCATGGGAATGTGTGAAACTTTCTTTGATCAGCTTACCTTCTTGTATCTTTCGTGGTTCGTTGGGCTTTGTTGGTTGTGGTGGGTTGGAACGTGGGTCGGTTCGTCTAGGCTTCAAATGTGGATTTATGATCTGTGCAAGGTATCCCATCCTATATACCCGTCTATCTATCTATCTATCTATCTATCTATCCACTTGCTATGTAAGCTTCTGCCAAGTCTATAGTGTAAAGGGAATATGATGTGGTCTGTCAGATCCATGGTACGTCGGAAAAGTCGGAAACGGAGTTAACACAATCACTAACGCCGCGCGGAATTCTACTATTTTCCTAGTACCGTACCAATGCGTCTGCTATTGGCGTGAGGTCGTTAGGTGTGGAGTAGTCATCCACCAGGGCGTGATTACGGAGTTAAAGCCTTTGCCCTGACGTCTTTTCTTGCGGCAAGCGGCCGGAATTGACTGGTGGAGGAACGTCTGCTGCTGTTTTAGGGGGTGATTTGGTGGGCCGCTGTGGGGTATGCGGTTTACATTGATGGAGGTTTGAGGGCGGGTTAGGTTAGGGCGATTGCGGGTGTGAGTCGTTGACGTTGGATCTGAGATCGGTGTTTGAGAGGTATAAAGACTGAGGTACCATCACACGATATAGCAGACTTTGCTTTGTATTCTCTGCATACTTCTCTCCCAAGTTTTTTCCTGCCTGGTTGTACATCTTACGTGCTGTTCTTTTCCATCCTTGCGTCGCCTCGTCTCGCCCCGTTTGTCCACTTCTCTTTATATCGCTCCTCCTACCTCTTGCACAATCGATATGATGGCTGGCACCCTGGATCACACCGGCTATTCCTTCCCTGGCATGGAAAACCTCCGCAGCGATATCTATCCCTCCATCTCAGCGGCGCAGACCCCTTCGCTCAGACAGCCGGGCAAAGTCGTGCTCATCACTGGTGCGAGTCGTGGGATCGGAAGGAGTATCGCGTTACAGTATGCGCACGCGGGGGTGCGAACTATCGTCCTTGTTGCTCGGGGCAAGGAGAAACTGGCCGAAGGTAAGTTCCAAGCCCTCCACGACGGGGACAAGATGACGTTGAGATGGAAACTGAAATCGATATTGATACTAACAACACGGATAGTCGCAAAAGAAGTCGAAGCAATCGACCCCACGGTAAAAGTAAAACCCTTCGCCATAGACGTCGGCAACGAAACCGCCGTACAAACACTCGCAACCACCATCCGCACCGAAGAAGGCCGCCTCGACATCCTCATCAACAACGCCGCCGCCGAGGGCGCCTGGGAGCCTATCCCCCAAACCACACCTGCAACCTGGTGGGCCTCGTTCGAAATCAGCGTCAAAGCTCCGTATCTTTTTCTGCAGGCTCTTCTCCCGCTTCTAGTCCAAACGGCACAGACCAATGGCCCGGATGGCGGTCGCGGTTTTGTAAATGTTATCAATATGACGAGTATTGGGGCTCATGCTTTGCTTTCGGGGGCAAGCGCGTATCAGACGGCTAAGCTTGCTTTGTTGAGGTTGACCGAGTTTGTGGATTTGGAGTTTGGCGGCCAGGAGGGGGGAGTGGTTGCTGTGGGGATGCATCCGGGAGGTGTGATGACGCAGTTGGCGAGTAAGATTGATGTCATCAGGCCCTGTAAGTTTTGTATTTCGTATTTACTGACTCTTCTCCCGCGTCTTGCATCCAGACCATCTGGATATGGATTTATATATGACAGAAGGCTGACGGATTATGTATAGTTTTGACCGATACCCCGGAATTGGCGGGCGGCTTTTGTGTGTGGTTGACTGCTGAGGAGCGACGCTGGTTGGCGGGGAGGTATGCGAGTGCTACATGGGATGTCGAGAAGTTGGAGAGTATGAAGGGGGAGATCGTGGAGGGGGAGAAGTTGAAGGTGAAGATGGTTGTGTGAGGTTGTTGGACAAGAACCCCTCTTCTAATCTTCTGGCACCACTGGGTGTTAGATATCGCACTGCTTGTTGAGCGCCATCAATCCCCAATCAACTGAGGGAACAGTGACTACAAATACTAGCATAGAACAACAGTCTGTCTTTCTACCTCATTGAACCAGCTCTTTATAAGGAGACAGTCGTTTGGGTCCCAGCACTGAAAGTAGCCGACACGCTCAAAATCCGTCTGATCGTTCGTTGCGAGCACCAAGCCCAATGAGATATGTGACCCGATTATCTCAAAGCACCATACAGTCTGCGGACGGACGCCAGTTGATAAATCCCAGGAAATCGTGAGGGGTAGGGCCTCAGGGCAGTTGATGCTTCGCTTAAGATGAGTAACATCCCAATGTGCTTGTTGCAGCAGACCGTTCAACCACAAGCGACCCGATTCAATTCCGGAGTATTGGTGATTCCCGAACTTGTAGATAATCTTGCTTTTTATAAGTTTCGCTTCTGCTTTGACAACGAAATCGATTTCCAACAGATAGCGTTGGAAAAATTCGAAGATCTTTCTGATTTTGATCCTTCTAGTCAAAACCACAGAAGTTGCAATTGGATATCTCTTTTCCATCATCCTGCGAGATAATCTGATGTCCTCAAGTTAACAATGTCGGCAACATTTTCCGCCAGAGCCGCACAGGCTGGCAATTTATGGCTTGTTTTTGAGAGTTTGCGACGTGTGTATTTAGCAACGTCCTGTAGCCAGCTTTCCCACACGTTGGAGCGACCCAGGCTACCGAAATTGGCCATGTTCAACTGCACTTCGGTGGCTCGGGCGTCGTGGCAGTGCATGAGCTTGATCCTTTGGAATCTACTAATAGGAAAGCAGTATACATATACTTGACCGTATAAACCTTTCTTTTATAGAGAGTTCGTTCATCTGTACCTATCATACAATTGCTACCCAAACTAAGACGGTGACCATAGGCAGAAATGCAATCTAATCGGCGTCAATATTATTTTCCAAAGCCAAGCTGAACATGGAAAACTCACTGATACACTGTACCTCAGAGACTGCAGCGATAATCCAAGAATTCTCAAAGGGGGTGCCGCACTTGATGGAGTAGAAGTAGGAGTAGGAGTAGAAGTAGAAGTAGGCGTAGGCGTGCAGCCTTTGACTGTAGTCGGTTGCAAAGTTTCTTGTAGTCCTACATTACCTGTCTTCGTACTGGATGCATTGCCTGCCAGAGTGTCGTTTACCAGCGCGCAGAATAGGGTTCCTCCGACCCAGTATTCATCCATCGCATCGGAGATTTCGTCTAGCCCAGCTTCTTGGAAGAATTGTTGGCATTTATCCGAGTTGTCATCGAATGTAGGGTCCAGAGTCCGAGCGGCAGTGCAAGAATTAGTATCGGTGACGGTAGCGTAGCATGCGCAGGAGGCCTGTTCTTCACTCCCCCATGAGTAAAAGCCTGATTTTGATCCACCCGCGCATGATGATAATCGCGCAGCGTACGATCTGCAGGGCTGGAATTCGGCGATATTCGTTATGGTGGGCTTGATCGTTATGGTGGATTTGCCTAGACACACGGTTAGAGCTGTGACGGCGAAGGGGAAGGGAACTGGATATGTACCCGTCGTTGTACCCGTAGCCGAAGCCGTTGTAGTTTCCAAAATGGCACCCGGCAATTCCTTCAGAACTTCCAAAAGGAGTTCTGCTGCCTTCTCTTCAGTCTTCGCATTGTCCGCCTTGTTCCATTGATCATCTAGACGATTCTGGTACCGGCCCATGTTTGCTTGAACGATTTCAGGCTTTGCATTCACATCGAGATTGCCCGCTGGCTTCGGGGGTTTATCTTGCGGTCTGCCGGGATTGGGCCGTATAGCCTTAGGCTGTTCAACAGCCTTAGGTTGTTCACCAGCCTTTGGTCTTGGTTTTGGGATGATCGGGAGTCTTGCCTGCGCCAAGGCAAAGATAGGATAAAGGTTGAGGAAAATGTAGATGAGGATCATGGTTGAAGACTGCTGGCAGCTCTTTGTGTGCAACGTTGGCAGAATGCTTCGAAACAGAATTACTTGGAGCAACTCCTATGTCCGATGAAGAGAAAAGATACTCAAAGTGCGAGCGAATGCATCATTATGCCACATCCATTGTATGTTTATAGACGCTTCGACAAAAGTCAAAGAATTCCATCATTCTCCATTGAGAGGATAGGTGATAACGAGGCTGTTCTAGGCCCAAATTTGGGCTGAGCTAACGGCACGATACGAACGCCTCAAAAGATCTAAAACTTTGTATATAGAGCTCGATGTAGCCGCATGTACCGGACAGGAGGGGATCCATGTTTCAGTAGCGAAGTGTTCATCGGGCGTATTACAAGCCGTCCATAGTGCTGCGCATCGAGCTGAGAGTGTCGGCCCCTCAGCTGGATTTTTAGCTTCATGCTTTTTTTCTTGGCAATATGGCGTGCATTGCTGTGGAGCTATGCAAGACTGGACCACGATTTCGACGAGGGCAAATTCTGATACATACTATTATGCTTTGTCTAACGCCATACTGACCCCTTCTGGCGACTGTCTGGCCATAGTCCATTCCTCATGGTGGTGGCTGCGAGGTCCAGTATCAGGTTGCCTACGCCCTTAGCTACCTCTCGATTTTATGCCAAAAGATAGGCCGTGATGAGGTGGTATCGAGTCCGTTGCCATGAATGCGTGTACGCTGCAGGAAGCTACCGCAAGATTCACATCTGCTCGCAAGGCAGAATCCAAACTGCCTATCGCAGCTTCCAGATGTATTGGTTCATAGCTGTCCTTCTTTTAAACTGCCATTGCTGTTATCAATACCGTAGACAGTGCCAACTGCGCTGGAGGGCTGATCCAGTTGATCTTGTGGTTTGCTGACTCATTTTTCTTGGAGTTATCTACCGCTGGGGGTCAAAAGGAGATAAAGCTGGAACGTGCCTGATCAATAATGTAGGCCAGAAGTATAGAAGCGACCGATGTTTGCATGCATATCTCAAACGGCTTGGCTAAGAAGAACTGCTTCTCCATCCAGTCAGGCTTGGGCCCTATGAAAACCCCTTTGGTGTCTAGATATACCAAGGTGGCGGCGACGGCGAGCGGGATGGCGAGGAGAACATGCTGCGATAGGGCCAATTTGTAACCTTTGTGGAAGGCGACTTTGGTCGGTTCAGTTGGCACTCTTCCTGATATCTGTCGCTAGTCAGTATGATTGCCCGGCTCCTAAACTTTTTGTTGTTGTCATACTCAGTGGACATGTCTTCCTGTTGCACGAGCCCAGTCGATGAATATCGTCGTCGTTTGAACATGGCTTCACCTTCAGTTTCTTCTGGCTGGAATTTAAGTAGAAAGATCAAAAGGCAGTGCAAGCAATGCCATGCCCATCATCTTGTCTACTGTATAGGCTTGCAGGAGTTGCACATTCTTGTCGGCGGGAGAATTCTTCATCCGAATTATGATCGTGTTGCCGACTTCCTTGGTATTTGAACGAGAAGACTACCTCAAGAACGAGACGGAGTGGCGGAGGCTGGTTTTTCCGGCTTGCACGACTAACCCATTTCGGAATCGCGCGTCCAAAGATCTAACCTTACCTCGATACATTGGTAAAGCTTGTGATTTGTTGAGTGGTTGCTGGCGAAAGACTTATCCGGTACCTAGGTGGTATTCTTTCAACGGTAGTAAATGTATAGAAAGGACGACAAAGAAACAAGATCGATCGCGAACATATCTGTCGAGTATTCACGCCGTGAAGCATCCACAACGAACTCTCCTAGGTAACAAGTAAAAGACCGAAATTGACTTGCCAGGATGCATCATCCGTTACCCTCGGAGTGGGCATGCTTTTCGAACGTTCCCGCCGTGAAACATGTATTGTTAGATGCATGGATCTGAAATAAACTTCCTGAAGTATGTTCATGCGAGAATCTCCTCGGTGACAAGTAAACGATGGAAGTTGACTTATCAAAATGCATT
Organism: Corynespora olivacea; assembly: GCA_019202945.1. Taxonomy (NCBI): domain Eukaryota; kingdom Fungi; phylum Ascomycota; class Dothideomycetes; order Pleosporales; family Corynesporascaceae; genus Corynespora; species Corynespora olivacea. Next base: position 143,906 of record JAGQEM010000035.1, read on the forward strand.
ATTCTTATCCCCAGGGTGGAGATGGTATATACAAATAAAACTACAACAGGGCGCCGGTAGTCCATGCATCCATCGATCGCCTCCCTGCAGAGCCGCTGCTATGCTTTGCGTTGTTCGATCCTATGCTCATTCGCTCGACCAGGGCTTCGACCCGCTTATTTGCCCTTGGGGTTGTTGTACTGCTGCTCGTAGAACTTCTCGGGCCACACAGGCTATGGGCGACGTTAGCGCTTGTCCATGCACTCGATCCCCTCCCCCTCCCTCTTTTCTCTCGCTGTTGCTCTTACTCACGTTCTGCTTTTCCACCCATGGACTAACGTACCTGACCCTGCTGACTCGAAATGTTGTTCTTATGAAACTCCGACTGCGGACCCTTGCCCTCGCCCAGCTGTCTGCTCTCCACATTCTGCGCATCCCCCCTCATCGTTCCCGCGCCGGGTGTGTGGTGCGGCGACCCTCCGCCTGCTGAGAAACGATCCTCGATGTTCTGCACCTCGCGTGTCTTGTACGGGTTCGGGAACCAGTATTGTCGCATGACCATGTAGTAGGTGAAGCCGACGGCGCCGCCAGCCATGAAGATCTTGGGAATCGTGAGGGGTGCCATTGCGCGCGTTGGTGGGAAGAGGTCGATGGAAAGGTTCAGATGGTGGTTCGATGTGAAGGCTCTGGAGGGCTTTGTTCGAGGGTGGGAGGTGGTCTGAGAGGAACTGGTGGGTGCGAGGATGGTGTATGATGGTGTATGATGGGGGGTGAGGTCAGGAAGCACAGATGAGAGTTCGGTCTGGGCCAATGACTCCGACTTCTTCTCACATCACGTTGTAACAAAGTGTTCGCGTCATGGCCCCGTCTTTTCCGCTTGGCAGGGCTGAAAGAGATCACGGCTATCCTGGCTCACCGTTCATGCGGCTGAACGTTACGTCAGCCTCACCAGCCACTGTGGCGTACCTTACCTGTCCCTATTGCGAAACCAACCTCCTGGACGAGGGACACTCCGTCCTTGCTTACTTACACCGCGCGAGGAGCAGAGAGGGACTCAGGTACCGCCTTTCGCCCGAAGCGTAAAGAGTTGGAGCGATCGGATCCCGGGATTGATGCGAGAAGAGGTGGAACAGAGGGCGGCGCATATCCATAGAAGACTCTGGACGAGATTGAAACATGGACGGTGACCCAGCTGCTGAGCCGGCGCTCGATGGCTTCAGTCGTGTCCTTCCGCTACCTTACCGGGTGGCCCTCATCATAGTAATGGGTACGTTGGCCCTGTCGCGAACCGCAACATGCAGGCTGCGTAACTGACGCTTCCGTCCTGCAACAGGCATCTGGGCATGGGGCCTCAACCTTCACTACCTCTCCCTCATACGCATAGACGTCCCGAGCCTGATCCGCTACCCCTCGCGGAACTCCCCCCACCACCCGCCGCACTACCTCTCCTGCTACCGCGTTGCGACCGCCCTCTCGATCCCGCTCGCCCTCTCCCTGCTCCTCTTCTGGACCCTCACAAGTGGCAGTCCGAAGGACATCGCGGCATGGGAAATCCTCCCGAACCTGTACCTTCTTGTCCTCGTCGTCGGCTTCATAGTCCCCATACCATTCGTAAGCCGTAATGGGCGTCACCGCACCCTCGCGATCTTGAAGCGCATCAGCATCGGCGGCATAGCAGAGGCACAAGACGGGAAATTCGGAGACATCCTACTCGCCGATGCTCTAACCAGCTACGCGAAAGTGCTCGGAGATCTCTTCATCTCCCTGTGCATGTTCGTCTCGTCCTCGCATTCCTCCACCGGCCCTCCAAACCGTAGCTGCGGCGGCGCATTCATGGTCCCTTTCGTAATCAGCATCCCTTCCCTGATCCGACTCCGGCAATGTCTGACCGAATACGGCCGCGTGCAAAAGGCAAATAAGCAATCCGGTTCCATCAATCCATCGACAGGCTGGGGCGGCGTCCACCTGGCCAACGCGCTGAAATACAGCACCGCCTTCCCCGTCATCATCCTCTCCGCCATGCAACGTTCGCCCGAACCCTCCAAATACGGAATGTCAGAGGTCACGCTCTTCCGACTCTGGCTCGTCGCCGTCTTCGTAAACTCCGCGTATAGTTTCTACTGGGATGTAACCCGCGATTGGGACCTCACCTTGTTCAAACCCAAGGAGAGGGATTCCCCAGAGTATCCATGGTCGCTGCGACGACATCGATGGTTCCACGCCAAAGAATTCTACTACGGCGCAATCATCGTAGATGCATTGTTGAGATGCACATGGAGTTTTAAATTGAGCCCGCATCTGGACCACTTCAACGATCTCGAAGGAGGAATATTCCTGATGGAAGCGTTGGAAGTGTTCCGGAGATGGATCTGGATCTTCTTTCGCGTCGAGTGCGAGTGGGGTGAGTACCCCGTTTCCTTCCCCCCCTTTTACCTATACTTTATCTACATTCAAGCTTGGATGGGCACGTTGGCTAATTCCGTTACAGTGCGTAATCACCGCGGTCCTGCGCCCGATGATGTTTTGCTCGGCGATTTCTCGACGAATGGAAGATATATCAGCGATGATAGCGATTAGCGCTGTACGAATCGGTTTGTGCGGGCATCAGCATCAGCATTTTCGGGCGTTTTAGCGGGCTTTTCTGAATAGATATATATACCAGCTTCGTTCGTCCTCTGGACTGCACCTTTTTCTTTTTGGTGTTGCCTCTATGTTTCAACTTCATCCTCATTGGGATGATGTTTTGTTGTTTAGGAATCGACGTGGACATGAAGATGTATATATATATATCCGTATATAAACAGTTGACATATTCGATCTATGTCATTACCGCTAACGATACAGAGGGGTCATATGGTGTAAATCTCCTCGGCCTCAAAGTCCGCGGTCATTGCATTATAGAAACATACCCTGGAGTGTTCTGGGAAAATTGATTAAGTGAACAATATCAAATCTCACTTGCCCATTCGGGTATACTACCCACTTGCCTAGTTTTGGTGCACAGTTTGATACCAAATCCCAGACAACGTGCCAGGACATGTTGACACGGTAGTAAGGCTGAGAATGATGATCGCATCGACTCCGCGCAGAAAGCTGAAAATCACAACTGTACAGTACTGAGCTGACGCTTTGCAAAGATTTGAATGATGAAAGTCTATACGAGATAGATGGCGTTCACTAACGGCCCGAGCGTCTTCCGAGCCGAGGCCCAAATGTCTTGGGAAAATACATTGACTGTTGCATCGCAGGACAACACCATCGAGGTTCCGTTCTACGAACTGCCGCAGCTCACAATGTCATCTTCTTCCCGATATACATATCCCTTCGCGACATCGCCCGACGTCATCCGCTCGCACCAAAAAGACGCGTATTTCAGCGGCGTGCTACTAGAGCAGCTCTCCACGCTGCTTCGCAAGGTCAAAGGCGCACGATACACGCATACATACACTTCGGAAACGCGCATACTGAGCGAACTTCTATACTTTGGCCTGACGACGCTGATAGGGAACCGGACGTTGGGAGAAGAGTACTGCGACATTGTACAGGTGGAAGGCGAAAATGGCCGGTTGCCGGCGTTGGGGAGAAGAGCTGCGTACATATTGAGCTGCATATTGGGCCCTTATGCGTTGGGGAAGATATTACCTGCATTCAGGAAGAGGATAAGAGCGAAGCTGGAGGCAAATTTGAGGCGGTACACGAGGTTGCAGGCAAAGGCACAACATCAGGCGAAAGAGCGTGGGAGCAAAAAGGCTATATCACCGCCTCTCGGAGCGCGTACTCAGAGCTACATCTTGAAGAATTTGGAGACTATTACTTCACCATCGCCCATTTACGCGCTATCTCTGGCAACCTTCTACTTTACTGGGAGCTATTATCACCTGTCGAAACGGTTATGGAACCTTCGATATATTTTCACGCGCCAGGTCCAGGACAGCGACAATCGAGCGGGCTATGAGGTCCTCGGTGTACTCCTTGTCCTTCAGATGGCCGTGCAGGCCTACCTACATCTTCAAAATACAATGACCAGCGATACCGTCGTCACAGGCGCGCTCGGCGCCGGTACCGGCGCAACAGCTATCGTAGGCGGTGGCGTGGAAGTCTCGCTCGATCCCAACGCATATAGCGCGAACAACGCGCTTCTCTTTAACAACCCAGCGAACCCTTCGTCAGCACCATCGGACCTACAAAAGTGGACCAATACACCGTCATCGGAGCAGCCACGGTATGAATTGAACGATGACGAGACCATGGCGTGGATAGGAGGTGGTAACAGGAAGTGCACATTGTGCTTGGAAGGGATGAAGGACCCAAGTGTGACGACTTGCGGTCACGTGTTTTGTTGGACGTGTATTAGTGACTGGGCAAGGGAGAAGCCGGAGTGTCCACTTTGTAGGCAGAATTGCCTAGTGCAACATATCCTTCCGCTGAGGGGCTGATGCAAAGCTCAACGAAACTGATTGTAAGACGACAATCGAAACTTTCACGTCCATCATTCTTCGACTTCAACTTCCGTTTTCCACTGTTACGTGCATGGACACGCACACGCAACTTGGCACACTTATACTTATGTAGATTCTGTCACTTGCCGCTTTCCCCCCTAGCAATCGAATTCTCGAATAGTATAATACCTTTGAAACCACCTGAACAATTAGTATGTTCTCGAGGAATACCTACCCACCTGCCCAAACCTAATCACTGTCGAGGCAGCAGCGTGTGAATACAGCTGCACGTGACAACCCAACCTTGGTCCGGTACTTGTCAAACGGCTTCTTATCGCTCAGTGATATAGATATCCTATTCCAGTATTCAACGCCCGGCACCACCACTTCTCAACTCCAACTTCCCATACGCAATCATCAGCTACAACCCAACCCTCTCCTCTACCTCACCCCTCTCATCTACCTCAACTCCTTTCTCCACTTGAACTCTCTTCTTCGCCTCAAATTTCACACACACAACCACTAATCATGGCACTCAACTCCAAGAAGCGCAAACTCGAGGACCACTGGAACAAACACCCCGAGTCGCAACCCTCATCAAAGCGCAAAAAGGATACCAACACACCCCAAAACATTGACACCGCAAAGCCGAACTCATCTCCCTTCACGGAACTCCCTCAAGAAATTCGTGACCGCATCTACCACTACCTCTGGACCAATACCCCCCTTGTCCAGCGCCGGACACTCAACACATGCAACTCCACCTCTCCGCTCGTTCTTGCCAAATACAACGACACTGCTAACCTTGCAATATTGAGCGACCGAAACTATCCCAAGCTCCCGTTGTGGCTCCTTACCAACAAAGTCACTCTCGCCGGAGGCCTCAAACAGCTTTACTTCATGGGGTCTTGGACTATCGTGATACCTCATAGGATGGATCTTCGGAACAAGACAGGTAACCTGAAGGATTCGAAGTACGGGGTATTGAACCCGGCGAAGTTTCGCAAGGTCGAATTCCAGGGACTGGATCTGTGTACGTCGTATCACAAGGATATGACCATGGATGAGAAAGTCGCTTTTGACCGGGAGGATAAGCGGAAGCTCAAGTTGATACTTCTGACTATCGACAATGAGAACGCGGTCAGGGAAGTGGAGCTGAGGTTGCGGTCGGGTCATGCTCCGGGTTGCAAGCTGCCTGCGTCTGGTCAGTTCCAAATCGATCTCACGCCGTATGACAAACTGAGGAAGAAATTCCCGGGGCTGGAGAGGGTGGTGGTTCGCGTACAATACACAAGGCATCCGCGGAGATTGAGCGTGCCGAGGATTTCACATCGGCCTCTTCTTCTGGCTGTGGCAAAGGAGGCGTGCAGTTTGATTGTGAGGCTGTTGGGCAAGAAGAGCGGGAATGGGTCTGCGATTGTGGGGTCGGAGTTGTTGCCTGAAATTTGTTCTTTTCCGTCTTTTTATCGATGGTGAGGAGTTGGGATCTGTGTGGAGTGGGGGTGATCGGTAGATAGGTTGCTACTATGGTAGAATGTAGTGATCAGTATGTGAATGACAGCTTAGTTCTTCCGGGAGAATCTACTCAAGGAGTGTACGAAGTTGGATTCTTTCTATCTAAAGGAATAGTGAATACAACAAGGATCCCAGTGATTGCCCAAAGATAACAGTGAACATCATAATAGAAATAACAGGCTAACGAGTGAAGGGAGACCCATCCAACGAAGTACGAGAACCGGCGATGTCAAGAAAAGCACTCGAAAGGAAATCGGCTCCAAAGGCTCTTTTTCGTGAAGCCACCTTGATGAACTAGCTCATTCTTCTTCGGGGGAGGGTTTCCATGTGATGTCCTCCCAGACAGGATAACGCACGAATGCAGGCCAGAGGTTTAGTAGGGTACGACGGTGTTGACGGACCTCTGGGGGAACATCAATGCACTTTCCTAAACCGTACATCCGGTCTTGAGTGTAACGAGATTCGATGATTTGTGTCTTCAGATCCTCGGAGTAAGGTCCGCGGTAATGACATTTGGTAAAGTGTAGGTAGAATGTTCGATGGTCCGAAAATTGCAGGTCCTCTGGGCAGACGGGACAGACGACGTTTCCACTCGCAGGATCGTAACCATGGTCAGAAATTTGTCCTGAACAGGTTTCTCGACTCTTGGCACTATGTTGCCTGATGTGGCTCTGCATGGAATCCAAACCCTCCATCTTATTGATCCGGTAGGGGCATTTGACGATTGGACAGTTGCGAACAGGACGCCACCAAAAGCTACGCCAACAATTGTCACAGCTTCCCGAGTCGTGATGCGTCGGAGATTGTGAGAGAATGGCGTGGACGAGAATGAGGTCTCTGGTCAAGATCACATCACAGGTTCTGTGACTTGTCTTTCCATCGCATCGAAACTCGGTATCCAGATCATGACCAGCAATTATGTGGGATCTGAGTTTGTCGTCGCGATAGAAGGCTTTTCGACCCACACGGTTGCAACCTAATGCCGGGCATGGAAATTGTCTCTCTTCGGGATCATGTACCTTCTTGTGACGATTCAGCTCGTTGATCCGTTTGAATGGCTTGGATTTACAGCCTTTGAAGTCGCATTGGAATGTTTGTGCGATCTCCAAATTTTCTGATGCCCTGGTGCTGTCCAAGCTTGGTTCCTGCAACGCAATAGCCGAACTCAAGCTTTCTGTGAAGGGCTCAGTGTCTGGAGTCTCAGGCATTGAGCTCTGGCGAGATACGAATGTGTTTCCTGAAAGTGTCCTGCATTCGCGTGCCCTTTCGTTAGTGTATGTCTTTTTTTTAACTTACCCAATTCCAGTCATATCCGTCTCAGCTGCCTGATCAGTACCCAGGGCGCCCTCATATCCATCCCAATCAAAGAGGTCCATCCAGGGCTCCTGCATGTTGCTGATGACATGGCCGGACATGGCTGGTCGAGAATCCATACTTGGCGAAAAGGGCACCGGTGAAGATGGATAGGCGACAGGCAGAAGGCGACGAGGCTGGGAATATCGGAATGGGATTGGCCGGGCGAAAGACGAAGGGCACCGAGGCTGAGGCTGATGGTCGAGAGAAGGCGGTGTGTCGGTGTGTGTTGGCAGTTGATGGTGTACGAAACGAACAAGTAGATCGAGAAAAACGGGTAGGAAATGGTGCTGGGGACGCCGTATGTTTATGCTTCAATGTCGGCATTGTAGGCTAGTGGGAGGGCACGGAGACCCTTGCCATTGTGGCTGACAACCCCTACGTCGCTCTGGACATCTGTGGGAAATGAATGGTCATTGATTCAAGGTGCTTCTACGCAGATTTTAGCCTAGGAAGTACTCGCACTGCAGAGTACGTGTTGCAATGACCAACCCCGTGAAAGAGGTCGGCTTAGTGTTCACCGTTTCTCCCTAATTAGGACTGGGTTAAAACACGACCCCTTTTCGGGGTCAACAGCTCAAGCGCTGGCTCTGGCCCTAGAAAAATTAACCTAGACTATACTGCATAGCTCTGGATCTATAGATACTGTCTTCGTAAGCTCCTTAGATATTTTACTCCTTAGCTTAGGTTCAAACAGCGTGCATGTCAACTACTTATCTAAGCTGACTGAACAACAAAATCAACGAGACTACTAATTCTTTTTAACTTCCCATTAAAACCATTCACACTCTTCTCTTCTTCCTAGCAGGAGAGCTCGATTTCTCACCAATCTTTCTATTCTTCACTGTGCCCTCCTTCGCCTCTGGCTCAGTTTCCTTGAACCCTCCATTTTGACCGTCGCGTTCCTTGAACAGATACTACCCGTACGTATAACCAATCATCCTGTACATTGACATCGGCGTAAAAAATCGCCGCGTCACCATCATCTCCACCAACTTGTCAGGTGCCCTCGTCTTGCGATTGTCATACAGGAAGCCCTCGCCCATTCAATACATGCAGAGGCTCGCCTTCGCCGATATACCTCGCGTAATGAATCCCAACAATTCCCACGACAATCACATGACCAAGCCAAGCACCCCCCCAGCAACAGAGTCACTTCGTTGCGCCAGCAAGTGTATCCAACAGGAAACCCACCCACAACGACATTATCGTGGGCGCGTACTTGCCCAACATCGCGAGGAAGTGCAAACACTGAAAGCCTAACAGTCTACGAATTGTCAAAATAGTGGTCGTGGAAGATGGCCTTGTAGGCGGGAATCTTCCCAGTATATGCGCGTTGGTGTGCCCTGTAATTCAACATGATATGGAACTTCAACTTCAGCTTAAAACACATACATACATTCAGCGTACCACGCACACATCGTTCCACCATTCATCACTCATCACGCGAACCCCACCCAGCCACCCAGCCACCCACACCCAATGACACCTTCGCGCCCCCACGCCACAGGACAAGAAGTCAGCATAACCCACCGGCAGCCCCTCATCTAGAACAACCAGAAACCAAACAAAGCGCCAAAAATGCATACAAACTCTTTTCTCCTCAACTCACTTCACACCATGCACCCTCCCTCCCTCACCCTACATGTCTCATGCAAGCAAGCAAGCAGGTGAATCAAAAACCGAGAACCATACACTTGAACAACACATACATAGCCCCAGCCCATCCAAGCCAACCAGACAAGCCCAGATAGTACGAGATAAGACCAGCCTACTGACCCCCCGGGTGCGAATCCTTCATAACATGCTGCTCGCCCTCCTCCTTCTTCCCCTCCTCCCCCTCCTCCCCACTCTTCCCCCTCACAATCTCCCCCTTCTCATTCCGCGGCAAACGCGTCCACCCCGTCTTGAACCTCTTCTTACTAGGATCAAAGCGCGGCAGCGGATGCGCCTCAGTATTCAAGACGATTTGATCGAGGGGCAGGAGGTCAGGTGGCGAGAAGAGGAGGTAAAAGTATTTTAGAGTTTCAGCCTTTTTGGGGGCGGTTGGTCAGCCAGCATGCTCAAACGACGAACGATACAGGGAAAGGGAAAGGGAATGGGGATACTCACCAACCAAAAACTCTCCATATTATCCCGACTCGGCGGCGGCACAACCATAACGTCACCCACACTCGAAAACCCACCCCCATTCTCCACCATGGTAAACTTGGAAAACGCCTCAAACATCTCCCACCCCCACTCGCGATACATCTCATCCCCCGTGATCCGCCACAGATAAAACAGACTCTCGACCGTCTCGGGGCGCTGCAAATTATGCGCATCTGCCGGCTTGACGATGAAGTCTTTCTTCCACTCGGCGTCCTCGGAATCCTCCATGTTGGACTGCGAATGCAGGATGTGGTTCGCGTACATCTTGGGCGGGTCGTCGAGCTCGAAGTGTGCGATTTCGGGCGCGAGGCCCGTGGCGGTGGAGCGGTACATGCCCATGCATGTTTTGGTGAGTTCGCGGGCGAGGAGCATGTCTTCCTCTTTTTGCTTGGACCAGGTGGGGAGTTTGCGGGCTTCGCTGACCGTGAGGCCGCCTGTGACGGCCAGCGCGATGGTGCCTGGCATGAAACACACCAGGTGGTCGACCTTGGGGAGTAATTTTCCTTCTATTCCGTTCGGTCGTTCCGCCAGCACTGTGAATTGATAGCCCTTCGAGTATGTGAGCAGGTGCTTCTTGACTCCGTTGAGCGCCTCGTTCCACATGTCCAGGTAGACGGGTTCCTGTTTCTGCGTCTGGAAGTACTGTTTGATCAAGTACTCATAGTACGAGTCTCCGCGGCTTCCTAGGCGGATCTCGTCGCCACGGAAGGTGCCCCTGTCGGCGTAAATGAAGATGGGGACGAGCCCGTCTTTGACGCCGTTGTCATCGATGACTTTCATGACTTTTTCGGCCTTTTCCCAGTAGTGCGATTCGCCGGTCAGGAAGGCGAGGTACTTCATCTCGAGCTGGAGGGTCGCCGCTTCGGCGGTCGAACTGGCACCGCCGTCGGCATGCGAGCTTTTGCCTTCGCCGGTTTTGAGAATCACGCTGGCCCAGGGGATACCGCTGGAGCTTTCGTAAGCGCCGGCCAATCTGTCCGCGAGATCGACGGCTTTTTCCAGGAACAAGTCCTCCTCGTTCACGTTCTCGGGTTTGAGGCCAGGCAGTGTGTCCTGGAGGTAGTGGGCCGCCAGCAGACCGCCGAGCATGCGAATCGTAGTCTCGAACGTGTTGACATCCTGATTCTTGTCGTAGTCCAGAGTCGTAGAAATCCATTCGCGTGCGTGTTTGAGCTCCTTGGTGAGGTTCATAATCATGAGGGTATCGAGGGCATCCACGATGATCCAGCCCATGCCATTAGGCTCAGCCATGTACCTGCCCGTCCGAGAAACGGGATGATACTCGTCATATCCTGGCATCGTCAGCATTTTCTTCACCACCCAATCCCAAACCCATCCCCAAAAGCAGAAGCAAGCCTACCCCATCCATGTTCCTCATATCCCTTCCAACTGAGCAAAAACGCATCCCTAACGCTCTCCCTCCTCCTCTCCCAATCGACCTTTCCCTTCCCCTTCTTCCCCAACCCGATCCCACTCCCCAAATCCTTCAACCCCTTCCCCCACGACGCGCCCTCAGCCCCCCCATCCGCAACCCCTCCACTCCCCCCAAACCAGCCCAACCACCAAAGCACACCCAGCAGCACACCCACTACCAACCCCACCCTCCTCTTCCCACCACACCACCTCCGCGCCTCTCTCCGCGCCTCATACCCCGCCGGCTTATCCTTGTACATCGGCAGCCCCTTCTCGTTCCCCGTGAACTTGCTCCACACATTATCCTCGAAGCGGCGCTGCGCATCGTCGAACCTGGGGACGCGGGTGGGTATCTGGAACGACATATCCACGTCCTGAACCGCCTGAACCGCCTGAGCAGCCTTTTGCACGGCAGCAGTCGAAGTATCAACGGTAGCTCTCGCGGCAGACTGTGCAGCCTGTTGGACGAGGGCGAAGGCGGCGGGCGATGTTTTGCGGAGGTTGAATGGGTCGCGCGAATACATTTACGTACTCCTAGGTACTCCCTGGCCTCGGTTCCAGGGCTGGCCGATTGCGCGTCGGTTCCCCCGATCTTTTCAAGATCTAGCGGGCGATGGGGAGCTGGTTCGGCGACTCGGATGCATCTATCTCAGAGGATTGATGGCGTTGTTGGCGTATTTGGGGGGTTGACAGGTGTTCTCACTCTCCTCCGGTGAAAGCTTCCTGGCTGATTGGTTCATGCGCGGGAGACGGGGGTTAAGCTTTGTGCCACATTTGGTACGAGCCACTGTGGCTGTAACATCTCCAAATGAACGATGAGACGGCACGACTTCACTCTGAACAGTGGTCAGCAGCTATGTACAAATCTGGCATGAGCTTCTCGAAATTCGAAAACATGAGTCAAGAGCAGTTCAGTCACCATGTAGGACAGACCAACAGCCTTGCATCCACGCCTTTCCATCACCCGCATCGTCATCATTACAAGCCAAGACGTCATGTATACAAAAGAAGAGCTATTCTTCATCTTCATCGCATGCTGTTCATGCATCCCCGGACTCTACCATTGTTTCTCGCACCGTAAACCCCAGAATACCCCTATCACCACCACAGAACCTTCTTCTCACGACATCTTCACCCCTCACGACACCGAATTACCAACACCATCATCAGCACCATCTCCCAATCAACAGACCCAACCGCAAAGATGAAGCACCTCCAAATCGACCCCACAGCCTCGGGCCCACCCACGAACCAAACAAGCTTCGTCCCACCCACCATGCCCAAAGCCACAACCACCAGATACCACCCCTCAAGCTCAAACTCAGAAGCCAGCGACACAAACGCAACCCTCTTCTTCATCGGCACCGCAACCACGATCCTCGAATGGGAAGGCACGCGCATCCTCACCGACCCCAACTTCCTCCACGCAGGCGACCACGTCCACCTCGGTCCCGGCGTCTCTGGCACGCGCCAAACCAACCCAGCAATCGATTTAGAACAGCTCCCGCACATCGACGCGATCCTGCTCTCGCACTACCACGAGGACCACTTCGACAGGGAAGTCGAGGATAAGCTGAAGCGTACCATACCCATCATCACGACGCCGCATGCGAAGAGCTGTTTGACATCCAAGGGAGACGAATCGTTCACGGCGGTGCATGCACTGGATTTCTTCGAGTCGATGAGGTTGGATGTGAAGACGAATAAGATACAGGGTGGGCAGAAACCACGTGTCAAGATTACGGGGATGCCGGGAAAACATGTTCCGCCTGGGCCGCTGTCGGTGGCGAATGATCTTTTGAAGGCGGTCCCGCCGATTAATGGGTGGATGATTGAACTCGGATACGGATCCACCGAGGATCAGGAGCAGTTCGATTGTGGGTATCGGATATACATTTCGGGTGATACGCTCATGGTACGTGACTATACAGTGTACGGTGAGTTTGGCTAACTTGTCAGGTCGACGAGTTAAAGGAGATCCCGGAGCGGTATGAGAACCAGCAGATCGACTTGATGCTGATCCATCTGGGCGGCACTACCATCCCAGGTCCGAGCATGCCGCTGCTGATGGTGACAATGGATGCAAAGCAAGGCGTGGAGTTGATACAGCTCATCAACCCAGACGTAACTATCCCGATCCACTACGACGACTACGACGTTTTCATGTCGCCACTATCCGACTTCCAAAAAGCCGTTCAAGAGGCAGGTCTGAGTGAAAAAGTCGTATATCTAGATCGGAAGGACGAGTACAAGTTCGAAGTCCGGCACGGCATTTCTAGCAATCATTAGCTATAATCTCAGCGAAATACCATGCTTCCTTTCATAAATAGGTTGCGCATGCCATAAAATTGGTGTGAAGTTTGAGAAGTTTTTCATTCCTGATGGACGCCCATGATGTCGGGGTCCAGTATGCCAGTTCAGTGAAATGTATCCGGTGAGACGCCTCGTCCGCCTGTCCGACCGACGTATCCATCATGCATCATGTCCCCTCTCCGGCGATCCCGCATCATCTTGCCCGTCCGTTTGTTCAACATGCGTACCCCCGCCATCATATCGCACCGCCCGGTCACGAGAAGTCATTTATGCGCGCTTGCCCTTGGGGTTCTTCTTGCCGATGTCGGTAATGGTAAGCCCTACGGACGACCTGTTAGCCCGATCGTTCCAGCAATTGTCTGGTGGGGAAGGGAAAGGGCATACCCGGAGGGAGGCTCTGCTTGAGCTTCTCAGCCTTGTCGCTGTCCTTCAGGACGAGCGTGTAGATGAAGCGGTTGCATCGGACCTTGAACTTGATGTTGTTGGTCTTCTGGTTCTTCTTGATGCCGGCAGCTGCAACACAAATCCACACGTCAGCAAAGGAACTCTCAATTCCCCTCCACCTTTTCCTCTCTGCATTCACCACAGCGCAGTTCCCCCACACCATCCCCCTCCCCATTTCACTTGCGCCCGTCCCCCTTCTCCTCCATCTGGCGCACAACGCGATGCGGGCAACGTACACTTGGCATCCTTCCTCCTGCAGATCTCGATGAACTGCTTGATATCTGAAACTTCGGAAGGCATGGTGGCGGTAAGGGTGAAAGTCGACGGGATCGAATGGTCTGTTTCGGAGTCGGGTTCGTGAGCGATCGAGGAAGTTCGTCGTTCAAGGCGGCAACGAAATTGTTTGGTGTGGAGGGAATTCGCTTGTGCACGCACGGGCCATTGCAGTGGTTATGGCGCTAGGATGGAAGAGGAATGGTGGAGCTTCGGTCGCGGATGGGTCTGGAGATGACGACGTGTGGCGTGGCTACTTGGGAACACGGTTCGTGTTTCTTTAGTGCGTTACGTTGAAGGGTTGCCTGCGATGTCTTCCCTCCGAATGCCACAACTCTTCTTCCTGTGAACATTTCATCTTGTAGCTCGAAAAGCACACCCAATCTCCTGCAAAACAATACATCTCTCCTCTCACAGCCACTTCCTCCACTCCACGAACATCGACATGCCGACACCACTCGACCGCGCCACGAGCGCACGTGTAAGACATCTTCCCCTTCACCCATCCCAATCCCTCTATCAATTCTCCTCTGTTCCTTGCGTTTGTAACAGAACGAGACTTTGAAAAGAGATATAACAGATAATCCCAGTCTTTCAACCCTGCCAATACTAACATGACCACAGACGCCATTCTTCGCCTTCGCCGCCATCATCACCGGCGTCGCGGCCTGGAGTATCTGGGGCAACGACATCTTCCCCAGCCAAGACCCCACAGGCGGTACGCCGCTCCTCTTCCTGTTCCTTCTCATCAGCACATTTCTCCTTTCCGCCTTCGTTTTCCGATCCAAACGTCCCAGCCATGGAGAAACAGCCACGCGTACAAAAAGCATGTAATGCACATTCATCTTCGAAATGATGTCTAGATCTTACAGGCTGTTGGCAGATGTATTTAGGGAGATTGTGCTGAGTTCTTCATCTTAGACCCCGATACTTGGACGCATGAACAATGCTTGGCTTGGTTGAATAAGGTGAGTTTCGCCATAATTCTTTTAGCTATCAAGTGCGTCTTGTTCTGATGTCGTCGTTTTAGCGCAATCTCCACCCCTCGCCTCTGGCTACACGTGAAGTCCTCGTAGAGCGCATCAAGGACAACATGAGAGCCCCGCGACCTTGATCAAATTCGATGGATGGGTTTGAAGGTCACGAGAATGGGCGTTACGGAGTTCGTTTTGAAGCCGAATAGTGGAAAATGACAAATATCCCAGTCTGCAAGACCCCATGATGGTTGGAATTCGTGTGTGAGCTCATAATAAAAAAACTACTGGTTTGTTTCTTCGTTGGTTTCTGCTCGCTTATTCGCAATCATCGCACGATTTGCCTTGGTTGATCTCAATTACTTGCGCATCTCAGTGAGAGCTATCCAAAACAGAATGATGAGAAAGTCCAACACACAAAAGTGCACATTCATTGATCAAGGTTGCCGAGGAGAATAGGACTGAAAGGCGATATGCGGCATCCTTGGAGGATACACAATACACGGTTGTCTTGGGAGACGACTTATGGCTCATCTTTCTGTTCGGTCTTTTTAATCTCAACGCCTGCCCTTTCCTCCCAGCTCTTCAAGCATTCGGAATGATCAGCGCCATGTGCTGCCTTTTTCATCGAATCTTCGAGGTACTTCAACGCGAGTGCCGGTAGATCGGACTGGAAACCAGACTTATCGATCACATCTTTTGCGATCTTGACGTCCTTGACGAGAAGCTCGAGCCGGTAGCCGGTGTCATACGACTTCAGGTTCTTCATCGAGTATTTTGTAGAGAAGTTGACGCCTGTACCAACATTCATGACATCGATCATGGTTTGCGGGTCAAGACCGAGTTTCTGACCGGTCACCTGTACAGTTCAGCAAAGCAGTAGATGCTGCGTAATCAACTGCTGACCAGAGCATCGCAAAGAGCAATGATGCTGCCAACGCTCACGTAGTTGTTGAGCGTCTTCATGGTATGTCCTGCACCAAGACCACCCATGGGGAAGACATGCGTACTCATGTCTTTGAGCATCGGCAGCACTTTCTCCAGAACCTCTGGCTTGTCGGTACCGACCATGAGCGTTGCGCCTCCTGTGTCAATGGCGTGAAGCTGCTCCTGGGTGATGGGTGAGTCGACGAGGTCCAGATGTAGGCGACTAAGCTCCAGGCCAAGGGCGCGTGTATCAAAGGGCGAGGATGAGCTGGTATCAATCACGATGGATCCTGGTCATGGTGAGACATGGAACCCGCAGCTTGGATCAGAGAGGTCATGCCTGGCTTCAGATGCGGCGCGATGCCGTGTTCGCCCAGCAGAGCTTGCCTCACCACGCTTCCATTTGGCAACATGGTGATGATGATTTCGCAGTTGCTGAATGACGCCGAATTGGAAGTCGCGATCCTGCATTTGGGATATTCCTCGACAAACTTTACGCCTCGTGCGGGATCTGTATCGCGGACGAGAAGACGATATCCCTTCTTCGCCAGGCAGGCGGCCATGGGATAGCCGGCGTTCCCGAGGCCTACGTATCCGATGGTTGGTTCCCCCATGATGCGTCGATGAAGTCGATTGTAAGGAGTGCAGAATAAGCGTGAGTGGCATTTGATAGCTGCAGTACAAAGGTATACTTGTACTTGTCCTTGTACCTGTTTATGCGGACCTTTTCCGCCTACCCCACACTGTGGTCAAGTGCCGATGGCCGTTGACACGCGACTCCAACTGGTATTCATTGGAAGACCCGAATACATGGATGACATGGGTGTAGGGGATAGGAAATGGAGAGGAGGCGAGAGGAGAATGGTGGTGAACGAAATGCTGTGGTGCGAGGAAGGAAGGAGGGAAGGAAGGAAGAAAGGAAGGTGCGCTGATGGAGTCGCAAACTAATGGCAGTTGCGACCTGGTTATTGCAATGGCCAAACTTGCGTGCAAGTACCGAGTGTTGAGCAGTCGATGGAGATGAGAATCGAGATGGCAAAGAATACTCCAGGGTTGCATGCACAGGTGTCTCCAGGATGCAAGATGCAGGAGCACAGGCACTTTCACATGCCAGACGGACGGATGGGAACAAGAGGCTCAAAGGCTGCAGAGGATGCGACAAGGCAGGGAAGGGTGCTGTTGACACCGGCAGCAGCATCATCATCATCATCATGCCCGTCACGTGTTCCTGAAGCAGCCGTGTTGAAGAGGTATCGCCGTGGGAGAGATGCGTGAATTACATACGGACAAGTAAATCTCTGCTCCGCAGTTGATTGCTCCCGCGGCAAGGTGCCGGTGTTATACATGCCAAGGCACCCTGTGCTTTTTCGGCAGCCGGAAGCTCCAGCTTGTTCTTGCTCAAATCCCTCACAGCCACCACCACCACCTCCACACGCACAACCGCCGCCATGCTTTCGAGGACTTCCCAGAAGACGGCCCAGGTACGCGCCATCGCCCATGCCGGCCATTGGACGCCCTCAAGCACGAAGCACAGCTGACGCGCGATAGACGCTCCTGCGGGGCGCAAAGCCGGTACCGCGATGGACAGCAGGGCCCTCGATGGCCGCCCGCAGTACGCGCCTCGCACCTGCTTTGGTCGACTACGCTGATGTTCTGCAGCCTTCGCGACCGTCACCCAGGACATCTTCAAGCCCACCAAGTTCGGCGGCAAATACACCGTCACCTTGATCCCCGGTACGTACGCCGCGTCAACATTCACCCGCCCACGGACAACTACTGAGACCCGCAGGTGACGGAATCGGCGCAGAGGTGACCGAGTCGGTCAAGGAGATCTTCAAGGCGGACAATGTGCCCGTGGAGTGGGAGCAGATCAACGTGTCCGGTGTCGAGACGGGCGACAAGCACGCCGAGACGCTCTTCCGCGAAGCCATCGCCTCGCTCAAGCGCAACAAGCTGGGCCTGAAGGGTATCCTCCACACGCCCGTCGAGCGCTCCGGCCACCAGTCGTTCAACGTCGCCCTGCGCCAGGAGCTCGACATCTACGCCTCCATCATCCTGATCAAGAACATCCCCGGCTACGAAACGCGCCACAAGAACGTCGACCTCTGCATCGTCCGTGAGAACACCGAGGGCGAGTACTCTGGGCTCGAGCACCAGTCGGTCAGCGGCGTCGTCGAGTCGCTCAAGATCATTACCCGCGCGAAGTCGGAGCGCATCGCCAAGTTCGCCTTCGCCTTCGCCCTCGCCAACAACCGCAAGAAGGTCACCTGCATCCACAAGGCGAACATCATGAAGCTGGCCGATGGTCTGTTCCGCAACACCTGCAAGAAGGTGGCCGAGGACTACCCGTCGGTGGAGTACAATGACATGATCGTCGACAACGCCTCCATGCAGTGCGTGTCGAGGCCGCAGCAGTTCGACGTCATGGTTATGCCCAACCTGTACGGAGGCATCTTGTCCAACATCGGTGCTGGCCTGGTCGGTGGCCCCGGTATCGTGCCTGGATGCAACATGGGTCGCGAGGTTGCCGTGTTCGAGCCCGGATGCCGTCACGTCGGTCTCGACATCCAAGGCAAGGACCAGGCCAACCCCACAGCCTTGACCTTGTCCGCCGCCATGATGCTACGACACCTTGGTCTTGATGAGCATGCCAACCGCATCTCGCAATCCGTGTACAAGGTCATTGAGGAGGGGTACGTTTCCCCCCCATCCACTTGCACGGGTCAACGCTAACAGCCCACAGCAAAGTACGGACGCGCGACATGGGCGGTAATTCCACGACCCACGAGTTCACCCGCGCCATTCTCGCCCAGATGGAGAAGGCATGAGCCAAGCAAGAGTTTTTCATTTAGCTGATGATGGACAGCGCGAGGACAGTCCCATCCAGCGTGCGTTTTTGAACTGGACATCTCCGGATTTGGATCAACTGTTCCCGCGCTTCTGACTTTTACGACTCGACTCGACGGCGCCATGTACAAATAGGCAGCTGAAGATGTGGATAGAGCTGTATTTTTACTGGTATATAGCTTTGCATGCATGAATCGATTCTATACCCTTGCCGTAAATCCGCAAACCTGCAAACGCCGCGCTGATGCATTGTACGTGAACCGTGAGACAGAAGGAAACCAAATGGCTGGAGGGGGGTCAAAACTGCACCCTCCTCTTCCGCCCCGTATACTTGGAGCTCGCCTTCACCACCCTCCCCTTCTTCTCCATCTGCTCCTTCTTCCTCAGAATCCACGCCCGACTGCCCTTCTTCTTCTCCTCCCCCCGCTTCCTCGCCGCCTTCCTCCGGCCATCCATGACATCCACGCCATCCATCCCCCTGACCACCCCCGTAATATCGCCATCCATATCGCCCCCACCAACCGTGAGCACCAAGTACGTCTTCGCGTTCTTGGTCCCCATATCATCTTCCAACAGGCCCGCGCCAAACCCAGCCTTGATGGCCGCCTGCGACACCATCTTCTTCTGCTCGTCGTTCTTGGGGTAAAACTGACACACAGCCCTCCCGCCCCGGCGCAAACTCGCATACAAGCCGCCAAAGAAGCGATTCAGCCGCCCCAACGGACTCTCCGCACTGCTCTCGGCATTGCACAGCCACTGTATCGCGCTGATGCTTATGGCAGCATCGAAGGTGCCCGGCCGGAACGGCACGCCCTGCCCCGCATCCGCGAGGAACAGATCCCCTTCCACCTCCTTCTCGAGCGCCACGCCCAGCATGCTGCTGCTGATGTCGAAGCCCATCCAGATGTGCGGGCCGCCTGGCGTGCCGTCGTCGTCGCTCTGGGACAGGATTTCGCCCGAGAGTCCGGACCCGCAGCCGACGTCGAGGATCAGGGAGGGCGTGCTCAGCGAGAGGAGGGAGAGGGCGCGGTGGGTCATGTCGGATTGGATCTTTTGGATGCGGGAGGAGGTTGTGTATTTGCGGGATTCGGTGTCATTGTAGAAGAGATCGGGCGGGCTGGCAGGGTCAGTGGACGGTTGGCGAAGGTGGGTGGGGGGTGGATGGGTGTGGGGTTTGGGAGAGGGGCACGTACAGTATGTCTTCAGGACGTGACATTTTGGCGGTTGTGATGCTGACTTATGTCGATCCGGGAGAGGAAATGGACCGTGGGGCACGCGGAGTAGCGGTAGATTGCAGGGATTGTGGCGCAATCGAGGTCGTCGTCGGGCGCCAAGATTTCGAGCTCGCGACAACTTTTTGGTGGTTTGGCTTCCCACCGGTCGAGCCAGCTAATTACGATCGTTCCGCGCTGTTGCTCCTGCCCCACACTTTCGGACCCCGGACAAACTGTTCCCCCGCCCGTCTTGGAGCCACCTTTCTGACCTCATCTCTCTGCTACAGGCAGTCGTCACCACCCAGCTCTGAAGCTTGCATAGCTCGACCTTTTTTCTTTTTCTTACGAGGATATCGAATCGTCATGTGGATATTACCGCTGCTGGGGTACTTCGGCGTTGTTTTGGGGTTTGCGTTTCTGACGCTTGCGATAGGTGGGTGTCCTTCAACTTGAGTAGGAAAGAAAGAAAGAAAGAAAGACGAGGGTGGTGGTGACGGTGGACTGGATGAAAGCTAATGTATGGTGCTGTACAGCTTCGGGGCTGTATTACCTCTCTGAGCTTGTGGAAGAACACACGGTTCTCGCCAAACGTCTCCTCACTCAACTCATTTACGGCGTCATCGGCATCCAGGTCCTCCTCCTGCTCGTCGATGGATTTCCCCTGAGCTTGAGCGCACTGAGCATCGGGTCGCATGTTCTCTACGCCCAGAACTTGCGACGGTTTCCTATCGTGAAACTTACGGATCCGCTGTTCTTGGTCTCTTGCGGTATGCAATCACTTTCTGGCCCTTGAAGCCTGAGGCTGGATTTTTCTCTTCTGCAGGGCGTGAGAAGGATAGAGCTGATGATACATGGGAGCAGGCCTCGTCATTACAAACCACTACTTCTGGTTCCGCCACTTTAGTGCCCCGCCCACCCACCACTCCTCGTATCCATACACGCGCGACCCCTCAATCCCCACCTTCACCGAAATCGCATCGTACTTCGGTCTCTGCGTCTGGCTCGTTCCATTCGCTCTGTTTGTCTCCCTCTCTGCCGGGGAGAATGTGCTGCCTTCGATGGGATCCGAGTATGCGACGGGTGAGGGGAGCAGTTTTATAAGCGCGGGCAAGGAACCTGCGGCTGGGTTTGGGAGTGGTGCGGGAGGAATAGATGGTGGCGCAGGAGTTGTCACGGGGAGGAGAAGGCAGAGGAGCGGCACGAATGCGGGGATGGCGAAGGCGACGGTTAATCGGGTTAGGGAGTGGGTGGGGGAGACGGGCGAGGTCATGGGATTCTGGAAGGGAGAGAAGACGAGGCCTACGTTTTAGGCACGAATGTATCTGACATGATTGTATTGACTACTCCGAACACGGATCTATTGTTCCTGAACACTGGACAAACTGGGGTTGTCATCGCGCTCGTGACTACGTACTCTTTCTTGCTTTTTGGGTTAATTGAGTCGCCATCAACAACAGGTTAGTTCGTATCTCAACCTTCTTTCCAGGATTCTTGCTGCTGATTACTCCATGTCAATACGGGATCGCTTCATTATCGGAGAGCTCCGAAAATCCGTCGTAATCGCTTCTGCACACGTAAGATGGCGTCTCTCATTTGTTCAAAATCTACACATGACCTCCAAACAAGGAAATCTACCGTCTGGGCATCAGCTACAGAACCCATACAATGTAAACCTCCCACCCCCGCAGACCCGACTTCATCGTATCTCTCTACGGCAGTACCTGCAGCCCGTCCAAAGTGGTTAGTCCCTCCCAAGTAGCAGCCACGCTTATGCAACTACCCGACTATCATTGGTACCACTTGGACTATCCTCACACCGCTGGAGCCCAACCCCACCTACCTTTCTATCGACCTTCAACCTACACTCCCAATCCATCGACCTTTTCCCCTCTTCTTCTCCTCTCCTGTGCGAAAATTTACGGCAATGGCGTCGAATGTCAAATACTTGCTCTCCCTCGGCGCTGTCCGTGATCGTGCTAAATTGGTCGGTGAAGCTGCTGCTGCTGGCAAGCTGAGTCACTTCGATGTGCATGAGGAGAGGTTGGGTGAGGTTGCGGATTTCGTGACTTCGGTGATTAAGGTATTTGTTTTTCGTACTCGTTGGAGGTTTTGCTTGGGCTCCCTTTCCTCCGCCTTCCCCTTCACCGTCCGTCTTATATGCTGTTATTGTCGTCGTAGCCTGATGTTAATTATCACAAGCGCGATTTCGGTCCTGATAGGTTCGACTCTATTCCTCCACACGGCCGATGGCAGCACTTCGAAACTGGCTCCGTTCCCCGTATCGCTGACATTCTTTCCGAATGGAGAGCCGGCGGTGCAGATGATGTGGAGATCACGAGGAGGCTTATCGATCTGTTCTTTGTTTCTGTGCTGCTGGATGCGGGGGCGGGGGATCATTGGCGGTATCGAGAGCCGGGGAGTGGGGGGACGTATGAGAGGAGTGAGGGGATTGCTGTGGCGAGTTTCCACATGTTCAAGGGTTTGATTTTTAGTGGGGAGAGGGATGGGGGAGCTCCGGTTGTTGATGGTGAGTTTGTGGTTTGGAGGGCTTGGGTGTCTTTGCGCTGACTCGGGTGGTGCAGGGAAGGGCTTGGAACAATTGAAGACTGAAACGTTGGCGGAGTACTTTCAGATCACGGAAAGCAATCCGATACTGGGCCTTGATTCTCGAGCTGACTTGTTGAGGGGTTTGGGCAAGTCGCTTCTCGCCCAGCCCGAAGTCTTTGGAAAGGAAGGTCGGCCTGGCAATGTCGTCGGTCTGTTATCATTTCCCCCTCCCCCTCCCTCGTTCCACATCACTCACCAAAGTCCACAGACTACCTCCTCAAAACCGCCGCCGATCCTAAAACCCTAAGTGTTCTAACCTTTTGGGATATTCTGCAAACCCTCCTCATCCCCGTCTGGCCCAAAGACCGCACGACAATCGACGGCCATGCAATTGGCGATGCCTGGCCTCTCAGTACCCTGAAGACCCAACAATCAACCAAGACCTCAGATCCCGCAGACACTATCCAACCCTTTCATAAACTGACCCAATGGCTCGCATACTCTCTCATGGTACCCTTCCAACGCATCCTAAACGTAACGTGGACCGACACTTCTTCCCTCACCGCACTACCCGAGTACCGTAACGGCGGGTTATTCGTAGACATGAAAGTACTCACCCTCAAGCCATCAGCACTAGAAGCAGGCTTGAAGGCCGCGAAAGCCACCGGAGATGATGGGAATCTCCCAATGTTCAAAGCTGGCGATGATGTGGTGGTGGAGTGGAGGGCTATGACGCTCGTTCTCGTTGACAAGTTGTATGGCATGGTGAAGGGGAGGATGGAAGGTGTGGAGCTAAGTATGGCGCAGTTGCTTGAGGCGGGGACTTGGAAGAGTGGACGGGAGGTTGCGGCGGAGAAGAGACCGGGGAGTAAGAGCAGTCCGATTTTGATCGAGAGTGATGGGACTGTGTTTTGAGGGGAGGACGCTGCAGGTTATCTTGCAGTGGGATGGAATGGAGAATGTTCCATGTTAGAGATTAGACATGGGTTATGTGAGCGAGGGCAATGTGGTATACTCGGCTTCTTATCACAAGTAGATTCCCATAGGGAGCGATCCTAAATAACACTGAGCACTCGAGAGGTGGCAGTCCATTTTGGAAACGCACTCTCGCTGGCGCAATAACAGGCTGGAGCCAAATCCGCCCCGCGCTACGTAGCTGAGTGGATTATGCGGCCGCGCAAGCCGTGCAAACCTTCGGACTGACCACCATCTCCGGACCATCCAAAAAAGTAAGCGGCTTCAGGTACACCCCGGAGAACAAATCTGGAGCCCTCACATCATTCGTACCTAACAGCGGTGCCTTGATTAATACTCCGTGTTGTAAGAGGCTGGAGGTTTTATCCGGTACTGGGTACTACATAATCTTCATCCCCCCCTTCTCACTCGATGACGAATTCCCAGATTCAGTTGTCAAACTTCCACCGGCACCTACACCAATCTCTACATCGTTCGTTTCCCTCCTCGTAAATAAATCATCTGGAAACGGGAACAGCGTCCTTCGCTTCGGTGGCGGTCTCTCGGTAGCACTCATCCAGCACAGCGCCGTGATATCCTTCCCAAGCGCTTCAATGACTGGCGTAAGGATCGGCAGGATAGCAAAGAGTACGACATACGATGTGACGCCGACGACAGCAACGTTGAAACCGTAGCTGATACCATGATCGGCAATGAAGACCATGAGCCATGATCCCCAGCTCCAAAATACCAGGCCGTGCATGAGGTAGATGGTGAAGGTATGTGGGAACAAAATCATCATCGGACGAAGTGACAGCACCCATTGTACAGTAGGTGAGAGCTCCACAATAGCTTGCATGCCGCCTGCGAAGAGTAGTCCGTTGAGTCGGGGGACGAAGTATTCGGGGTATCCGGCCTTCCTTGTGTTCATTATCGGTTCACCGGTGTTTGCGTCGGGATGGATGTTGTTTTCGTACGTTGCAAAGTTGAAGTCGAACCAATTCGGTATCAGGTTTGCGGAGAAACCGGCAGCGACGCAGAGCCAGCACAGTGTTATTAGGGGGTAGTAAGCGCATGGCCGTCGGTGAAGATATCTTTTGTACTTGTACGTGATATCGAGGTCGGTAAGTAAGAGACCGAGCCAGAGATAAGAGCCCCACGACTGTGCATACCAATGTGAAACCATGCAAAACACGTAGTAGCACATCCGCTTCCAAGGTCTTTTAATCTCATACACAACGACGACACCGCAGAGAACAAGCCAGGTGCCCTGAAGCTGGACCGCAATGGTCCAAAGAACGCCGGTGCAGTAATTGTACGTTATCTGTGGGGCTGCGTTGGGGATGAGATACACCAGCTCCAAGACTTCGGAGATGTAGTGGCCAAAGGTCGGGTAGCGCGTTACATAAGGCCAAGTAGACCACGTTAGGGAAGGAATATAGCGAAGGTAGGAAGTTGCGCCAATGTCGATCAGGAAGTACTGGAGCAAGGCGATCGAAGCAACGGGAATCATCAGGCGAGGCGTCCGGCGTACTGCAGCTTTGGCAATATCCTGCATGTCACCTCTTTTGAGGTAGGCGGCGACTAGAAACCGCACCGATGTCGTGAAGAATACGCCCAACCACATCTGATTGAGGATGAAGGGGGCAATAAAGTGCTGCGCCCAAAGTTCAGACTCGTGGTGTCTTGGAGCACCGAAGATGGCGACGCCGGGCACGAAAGTGAGGCAGAAGTGCATGATGGTGACTAATATTGAGCAGATAGCGACTAGACCAGCAAGATGATCTATCTGCTGACGTGGCGGAGAGGGCTGTAGTCGCATGCGAGGTGCCGGTAGCGCAGACTCGGTCACTGTTTCCATGGGAATTTTGTCCTCTGGACCAGGCGCTCGGGCTATTGCGATGGTCCTGTCGGATCCTTTTTGCAACATCGTCTTGTCGCTCTCACTAGATGCAAGTTGACGTCGTAGGGCTGGATGAATATTCGACATGGCAAGATCAATATCGCTTGAAGATGGCGAAAACACACAAGGAGTGGTCTTGCGACTGTCACATCGAATGGACTCTGACCGTGAAGGGCTACCGTAAGTCGAGCCACTCCATTCCGAAGACGCAGGACTGGCAGCTAATATTTCGATGGTGAGATCATCTTGCGATCTTTCACTGTTGCGTGATATTGACGGGCGCGCGAGGACAGAGGTTGCCCTCGCAAACATCTCTTGTGGGTGCAGCGTGTAGTCTAGATTCTCGAAAGAATTTCGAGCCTGCGGATGTATTTCGTATTCCGAAGTTTCAAAAGGGGTTAAATCAGGTGTAGAAGGTGTTGCACCTTGGGTAGAATGAGCCGGCGTTTGATCGTTATCGCCCTCCTTGATTTGCTTTCGCCAGGGTTGACGACGAATGAAGGCATGGATGAGGAGGAATACGGAGAGAGAGATGCAAATGATCGAGATCCAAAGCGCTGGCATCCTCTTGACACTCTTATCATTCCTTTGTTTCCACTTTATAGTCGCGACCTTGGTATAAGGTGTTGACCCTCGAAGCGTCGTGTCATCCATAGAGCAAGCTTCTACGAGAGTGCACTTGTCGATAAAGTGTGCACGTACTTCTTCCGTTGTTGAAGATGAATTGAAAAACATGCGGATCCAGCCGATATTCCCTACTGACGGATGTTTAGGTGGACCCTGCATCGAGAACCGGTTTCCTGTCGACCAGTGCTTGAAGTACATGGGTGAAGGAACTGATGGTATTCCAGAATTTTCTCTGCGCAATACCGAGCGTGTGAGATTCCCGTCCATGTAGAAGTTGATGGAATCTTTGGTCCAGTCGATCCGGTACTCCACGTAGTCCCAAAAGTTGACTGTGTTATTCTCCAGTCCTCCGCTTAGAGTGATATAGTCGCGATTTGCTGTTGGCTCTCTGAGAAGCGTACTTGAATTGACCCCGAGATCGCGCGAAGTAAACTCGCCATTAACAAAGGTACCCACCCAGGCATCTGAACGCTGATTGGAGTTCATGATACTCAGCTCGGCAGTCTCCGTCTCATTGTACTGCCATATCATAGACATCGCAGAACCCTGGAAGGTGCTCCTAGCCGCTTTAATAAACGTTCGAAATGAGCCATGTTGGATATCGCGACGATCGGTGCGAATGCCGCCTCCTTTGACAATATGGTCGCTGGTCGGGGGTTGGACAAGAAGCTGAAGTGAGTTGCTTTTGTTGACCTGCACGTTTGATGGGTCGGCACCCTGGCGGTAGATCGCATTCCAATCCTTCTCATATCTCCTCTCATAATCTTCGACGATAAAGTCTCGAGGCAAAATATTGGTCTCGTTGAAGTAAATGACGATCGAATCTGTGAAGAAGTTTTCTGTTTGCGCATCGTGGAAACCGCAGGAGCAATTCCGTCCGCCACTCAGGACATCTGCGAGGCAGAAGGGGTGGATGAAAAATAACAATGTAAACAGTAACAAAGAGTACAGCATGATGTTGAATACTGATCAATAGTCCGAAAGGAAAAAGAAGAACTCCGATCAATCAAATCTTCGATACTTTGCTACCAAGTTAACAGAAGAAAAAGACTCCCTACTGGAGACCTCGCTGTGTAACACGTGCAAAGCAGCTGCAGCTCGTCATGATATGATGCCATAGCTGTTGACCTGTTGTTTAGTCTAGGAGCAAGCCACAGCGGGGCTAGGCTCAGGCATCCGTGCCTCTTGATAATTGAATTCATGACTCTCCATAGCTTCCGGAATTCTTGATCAAAGCTGACGAAATCGGCCGGATAGAGGCGGTGAGTGTTATTGTTGCACTGTGGTGTTGAAGTCTGGAGGCAACTTGCATGAGCCAAGTTATGATTGGTAGCACGTGTCTTCCGATCAACGCACAGATCATCACCATTTCTCCTGCTCCAACGCGTCGGCCCCTCCTTTTCTCCTATTCTCTTCGCACCCGCGATCGGCAACATTACAAATACCACAACGCGTTGTCTCACTTGCGCACACTACATACGTTGTACACTATTCACGTTCCCGTGTGCAACTGGGCTCGTACCTCGCGATATGCAGGTTCGAGAACACACTAGAGTTCACCGTCTTGGCACGGATACCCGGGCTCAAGATATTCACATTTCCATACTAAGATGAAGAAATGCTACTTAGCTGCTCTTTTATTGGTAACCTATCTTAGTTCCGAATCTGAATCATGGTGTTATCCTGCTCATCGTCGATCAGATTGTGCTTCAGCGCTCTGCGACGTGCCGAAGTGCATTGAGCCCTCTCTTTTTATTGTGAAGCCGTTTCTTCCGGCAAACATTGCTTGTCTTTCATGGGCTCGTCTTGTTCTTCTTCTACTCCTTGATGCCTTCGTTGTGTCTTGAACACCTCCGTTCGCTTCAGCATGTCTAGCCCCAAGGACTTCACCATCACCATCGAAGAGGCAACCTTCCACAGCTCGCACACCAACTCCAGGGCTATTGCACGATCAAACATTGAAGATATATCTGTGAAAACATCAGCTTTTATATCGGATTGGACACCATTCGGTCTTGTGGTATCTTACTTCGTCTTCTCAACTTGTCTTTATACATACTGCAGCGAAGAACTCGTCGCAATTTTCTGGTTCATTTACATGTGTACCAACTTCTACATTTCTGGAGCGACGGTTCTGGAGGCATTCATGAGTGTCACACCATTTCGCGAGGCCAGAAAAATTGTTGCGCAAGCTGAGGACAAGGCATGGCTTTTCCCAACGGCGCACGAGGACCTGTTAGTCCTTGACCTGCTCATTGTCGCGTACCTACCCAACGAACGAGATATCATCATGGACCGCGCACTCTATACCTTGGAACAGATCGATTACCCGAGCGACAAGATCCGCATTAACATTCTTTATAACACTCCGCATCCAATCGAGCCCTTGGAGACTGAGCTGCATCAGCTGCCGCTCAAATATCCTCATGCCAGAATCATCAAAGTCCCTAGCTCAACATCGAAAGCCGAAAATCTCAACTATTTCCTCACACTCGACACTGGATCCGATCTGGTTGCTATATACGACTGCGATCACTACGCGCATCCCAACAGCCCGAGATGGGCAGTGGAGCGCTTCATGGCAGACCCAGAAGTTGATATCGTCCAAGGTCGCTGTGTGGTCTTCAACAGCAATGATTCTTTTCTGACAAGTATGATCGCCGTGGAATTCGATAAGATCTATGCTGTCTCCCATCCTGGTCGTGCGACAATGTGGGGCTTCGGTTTATTTTGCGGCTCGAATGGGTACTGGAGGACCTCGCTACTTCGGGAACTTGGAATGGACGGCAGCATGCTCACTGAAGACATCGACTCAGCTCTACGCGCTTTCTCTCGTGGTTCGAAAACAGTTCATGACCTCAACGTCACATCCTACGAGCTAGCACCAACAACTTTCCCCGCTTTCTGGAAGCAGAGGCTCAGATGGGCCCAAGGCTGGGGTCAAGCCAGCGTTAAACACCTTAAGATGGTTTACAACAAGCCATCAGAACCACTCCGCGATAACTATAACCGCACCTTTACCGCTCGCTTCGGTGTCCTCTCATTACTTCTAATCCGCGAAGCCTCCTATTACCTCGTCACGCAATACATGTGTCTGGTCTTAAGCTTGATAATCACTAAGTTTCCAACGTCAGGCGAAAACCTCTGGAAAGCTCTTTACTTCCAATACCCGGTTTCGCAGTGGTTGTTTCTTATCAGGTTCGTTCGTGTTTCGCCCCCCTAGGTTTCGGCAATTTGCTAACAAGGTTGTGTCACAGTATCATATGCCTATTCGCGACACTGTGGATCACGAACTCAGTCAGATCTGAGTTTGTCACGCGGAAAATGGTGGTAATTTTTTCGATCCAGTATCCGATTTATCTTGTTTTAATGGCCACTATTGGACTGTATGGGCACGCAAGGCAGATCGTTAGGTACAGCTCTTGGAACCCCACTTCACGGAAGTAGGATCTTTTATCTACGAGCATGCACTGTACCTACCTAGAACTTGGATGACAGCTTTACCTTTCCTACCAATAACCAGTTCTCTCGTTCCCATCAATCAATTCTCATTTCAGACACAACTTGTTAATACAACACGATCTCATACAATACCATCGACTTCTACAAGAGTTCATAACGTGAATATTGCGTATTTATGCAGTGCTTCCCGCTCTCTGCCGTTGTACGGTATGCGCATAGACCCTCAATGCGCTTGAGTCAACGAGACCCACGCCGAAAGTCCCGGACTTGTGACAACAAACACTGCAGTCAGCGAGATAAAGCTTTCCGCCCCGAGCTCATTTCCTGCCTCTATACTTGAACACAGTGAACGTATCCACACTGGGGTATTCGAGAATTTGCGGTATCTTCGTTATCGACGTCATGTTCAACGAATGCGGTTGATGTTTCTGCACGGAAATATTGGAATTACCCATCATACTGGAACCGCATGCCGAGCAGCTCCGGTATCTTGAAACACTTAGATGGCATGTCGCCTTCAATTTTGATATCATTGGCGGAGAATCTTCAAGCAGGAAGCTAGTCTCGATGTACTGCATGGTACTAGAGACGTTTTCGCGGAAAGTTTCAGCACGGTAGTTGTGAGAAGTAGACTAACAAGCTAACAAGCCATGCTGCGTACAGAGGTGACACTGTCGCATGCGAAGGTGCGTAGCCACGGAAAACGGGCCAAACTTATTGCGTTACTTGCTGGAGCTCTCATCGTTTAGTTAGCGTATTTGTGAATGGTTTGACCCGGCCCTCAGCACAATGACCGTTTAAATGCAGGCACACACATACTCTCCGTGTCGTCAACGAAAATGTTCAGCGGAATATGTTAACAAACAATCATCTCCTGGGTGCTACAATTGAAAGCTATGGAACAATCGGCATCATTGAAGCTGCTGGTGGCGTTGGTGGCGTACGTATACCTGTAAGGTACATATCCGCTATTACCATGCAGCCACTTTCTTGGCACGATATCAACATCAGCACCTAGAATTTTGCAATCAAGGTTACATCTACAAGGTAAGGTGAATTGATACATACGCTACCAAGAGGGGAATTGCAGAAGAGCTAAGTGTGCGTCCTTAGTCTAGCAACGGAAATCACGCGGAACAGGGCAAGACGTACTTGGTGTCGTACGCGTTTTTTGATGCCACTTTCCTTGAATCTGGAGCATAAAGCAGTTTCGAAGCTAAAATATCTATTCTCTCTTTTCTACTAAAAGTATCATCGCATCAAATCCTCCCGTTAGCAATTCAACAACCCCATCTTCGACATATTACAGCTATCATGAAGTTCTTCATCCGTTTCATCCGCCAGAAAACATCCAACCTCTATTCTAATGCGGAATCCCCTCAACTACTATCGCAGGACTACCTTATTGGCTTCCGTGGCATCATAACCATCCAATCCTTCCTATTTGTCTTCTTTCAACTCTTTATCCCAACCGCAGTTGCCGGTTCCAAGAACACTACTGGGCCACTCTACCAAATCGTACTCCGAAAAACGCTCTCTGTGCTGTTCTGGAATGAATCACTGATCTACTCTTTCATTATCATTCTTTCGGCGCGGACGATATGCCTTCCTTTCTTGACGAATAGCTCACAAGCCGTGTGCGCAAGTTTGATCTTCCGAAGGGGCATTCGATTCTTTCTACCGACCTTTGTAGCTTTCTCGCTTTGCGCTGCGGCTTTCAGTACAACTTCGACGCAATATATTGACGACTTCCTCACGTTGACTGGGAATACCTCGACTATGACGCCAATACGCTTCCACAATTTCCTCGTCTACTTCAATTCATTGTACGAACTCTTCTGGCTAAATAAAGGGTACGGATCACAAGCGGCAAACCAAGCTTTTCCATCCGGTACGCTCTGGATTGTATCGGTGCTGTTTCAGCAAAGCTATACTGTTTACATGACTATGGTGGTTATACCGTACACACGGGCATCGTGGCGTGTCAAAGCTTTTCTTCTCTTCATTGCCACGGCGTGGTGGGTTCAGAGCTGGGCATGGTATAGTATCACTGGACTACTCCTTGCCGACGCAGTATGCAATATGAATTTCAAGAACAAGTCTCAAACAGGCTTTCGAGTGGGAAGATGGAGAGTTCCTATATGGTCGGTGCATGTGTCAATATTCATAGCAGGGGTGTTTTTGCAGTACTTTTTCGTTGCTTGGAGACCTGAATTGAGGAACCAGGAGCTGAAAGGTCATACGGGACTGTATACTGGGGGAGGCCTAAATGAGAAGATGGATGTTGAGCAGCCGCAAGCCAGAGATGACAATTACCTGATAATTTTGGGAATTATGCTGGCGGTGGAGGCGCATGATGGACTGCAGATGGGATTAAAGTGGAGACCTTTGGTTGTATTGGGGAATCGGAGCTTCAGTAAGTATAGATTCGTCTCTATCTTTCTAACGTGAAAATATCTCGGCGCTGATACATTGTAGGCATCTTCCTCGTCCAGTCTATTGTCTTGTATACGGCTGGCATCAAACTGTATATGCACGTCCATACTTCGAGTGCAGATTATGAGGTGGCTACATTAGTTTGTTTTGTCGTTTGTGTGCCATTAGTTGGTCTTGCTTCCGAGCTGTTTCACGTGCTTGTTGATGTACCCAGTGTCAAAATTGCGAAGAGAGTTTGGGCTTGGTTCAGTGGATGAGAGTCTGGCAGCGGAATTGTTTTTTTCACAGATGTGTAATTTGTGAAGCCGTATTTCGATCTCATTTTGTCACGGCCCAGGGCCTCTTTGATTGGTTCGGGCCCGGAGGAACTAGCCTCCGGGCCACCCACACTAGATATCTCAGCTACTCCGTAGGTAGCTTCTAATAACAACTTCTTCTCTCGGTTCACTAAATAGGCCCTATCTCAAGCCCGTAATAGTTATAAGCCCGGTACACGCTCAGTTTAATTACTGTTATTAAACTACTATAATTATGATCGACGCGCTGTCGCGCGATCGTCAGGTAAGCCCTCACGCGGAGGCGGCTACCTATTTGATAGATGTGGGAGGAAATGCGAGCTGAAGAATAGTAGATTAGGTAATCTTTGTATTGAATTACTACTCTCTATAGAACGAGTGAGAAGAGCAGTATATATAGCTAACAAAGGAAAAGAGGATAGGTCTCTGTAAGACCTAAGTATTAGGCTCAGTAGTCAGAGGCTCCGAGCCGAGGTCGGGCTCAGTAATCGGCAGATCCGAGCAGAGGTTGGTTTAGTAATTAGTAGCTCAGAGCTGAGCTGGCTGAGGGTTCTTTAGTAGCTCAGAGATAAGCTGGCTGAGGCGTCTTCTACGCGACACACCCCCCAGGTTTGGCGGGGCACAGAGCCCTGCCAAGCCTACTTAGAGCGTTAGGTGCTAGGTGAAGGTAAGCGTAAGCGCGAGATTTCCTAGTGACGCGTGCTTCAAATACTCGCGATCACGTGCCGTGCCATTTGCGCCCTCTGTATAGAGGTAATTTCTGCGCTCTCTAGTCAATCCTCAGAATAATAACCTTATGGCTCCTGTATGTATTATCGCGATTGTCGCGCGCTTCGCCCCCAGTCTCCCTAGCTCATCCCAATACTAATAGAGGTAGTAGACTAAAGCTCAGAAATCAGCGCGCGCGCACTTCGCGGCTCGCCGCGGAGCTACAGCCAGCGCTACTACACCTCCCACCCGCACCAGCACTAACACCACGCGCGGGAGAGGCGTTTATGGCCGTCCTCATGGCCGCAGCCGTAGTCGCGGCCATCCGCCAGAGGATCACGCTCTCACGCCCCCTGTTATTACTCTGCTGTATCCGCTGACCCCTCCGCCTACTCCTACGATCACTCCTTCTCGCCGGGGTGAGCCCAGCGCTCGCCGCGCGCAGTCCTACCTGGGCTGTATTTAGAGTACTCTCACTGGCCGCTCTACTAGAGTATATTATAAGGCCTCTGTAGGCGGTGAGCGCTGCTAGCGCTGCTCTTCAGGGCATACCTACATTCCTATATAAGTAGAGCTGAATAATCATACTTAGGAGAGCTTTGTTAACAGGAGTATAGCCCTACTGTCGCTACCCAAGCCGCCGAGAAGCTCATTGCCTCCCTCGAGGCAGGTGACTAAGCCGTAAGTCTATTTCCAGGCTCATAGATTATTTCAGAGAGCTGACTATAGTAGGCCGCGCGTCGCCAGCGCGTGGTAGTGAGGGAGCTCCTCAAGGAGGAGAAGGATAAAGAGGAGGATAAGGAGGAGGCCCAGGAGGAGGAGGCTCCTACAGAGCTCCTAGCGTACTACTAGCACACTAAGGAGCTCCTTAGAGCGCTTATTAATCTCCTAGTAGTTTAGGAGTAGGTAGTGTTTTGACCTAGGGGAGGGGGGTATAATACCTCCCCACAACGATCTTCATATACCCTAGGGGAGGGGGGGAAAGCCCTCCCTAGTAATAAGAAATATTTTAAAATCTATTCTCATACTCATAATTCTCCTAGTAGTGATTTCGTGTTATAGAGCCTTAGAAGCT
>JAGQEM010000036.1:0-174687 GCA_019202945.1 Corynespora olivacea
CACCTCTGGCTCAGATTGCTTAGTCATTTCACTGTTTGCAGGCGCTGCTGCCTGTTCGGGCCCGGAGATATGATTCTCCGGGCCACCCACACTGAATATCTCAGCTACTTCGTAGATAGCTTTGATACACACGGTTTCTCATGAGTTAGTTGCCTCACCGTCATATATGAAGATTAGATGGTACACTCAGTAGGCGAAGAGTTGATTGATCAAACTCACTCAGGGGCTTGATCGATCAAACTCACTATCTGAACTAGGGCTAGCGTAATCACTATCTCCGTGGCCAGGGCCCCCGGCTACTTGCTATACTTATGGCATGTACTCAAGCGCCCGGGTGGTCCAGGAATCACGTCTTTGCCACTGAACTTCTTATTCGTTGACAGCCACTTTCAACACATCTAATTGGTTGATCGAGGCCGAAAGATCCACGTGATTCTCGGACCATTGGTGTTGACTAGTACTGTAGTATGCTAGGCCCAGGGGGCTATCCGCTACCGCCCCCCCTGGCCCTAGCATTGTAATGAAAAATATGCATGATCCTGTATCCGACAATACTCACTACAAGTAGTTAGTATCTGGATCCGTGCTGTGGAGAACGTGGATGAAATGAATGCAAGGATACCCCCTGCAGACTTGGAATGTCTCTCTAGCCGATGCTGCAGGGTAAAGATTACAACCTATTTTATGTAACCAACGACCAGAAACATTGCTTGAACAGAAGCAGGCATTAAAAGATTATTTGTTGACATGCAAATGATGCCGAATTAATTCTTACCGCCGTGTTATACATAGACAAACCTTTTGATTTACATGCGATGCGCGTTCCCACCATCGCTCTTGTCACTAGCATCCCATTCATTCCAATTACTCTGTGTCCCGCTCCTCGCCTTCTTATCCATATCAACAAGCTCTTGCTCATCGTCCTCTGCTCTAGCAATCGATATATCCGCCGTCTTTGTAATGCCACCAAAATGTAACCTTGATGACTTGCGGCCGCTTGGCAAAGGATTGGACGATATGCGTGCGTTGGGTGTGTTATCATACGGACTGTATTTCGAGTTTTGTTGCGTCGAGAGGAAACAGCCGGGGAAGAGCTTTGCTAGACAGCGGCGCATCGCCGGCATGCAAGCGCAGAATATGCCGACGAAACAGGATAGGACGGACCAGTAGGCTGTGGGACAGTTGTCCCAGGTGGGGTTTGTGGAACTGGAGAAGGCGACGAGGGTTTGGAGACGGATAATCGAAACGATGGTACCACTAAGAGCGCGTGAGTATTAGTATTCGCATTGTGGTGTAAAGGCAAAATGATAGGGGTTCTGGGAACTTACACTCCTCCCACACTGAACATGATTACGATCATGATGCGCTTCTTGAGACTCATGTTCAGCTTGATGAGCTCGGGAATGGGTAGCGCAAAAATGGCACAGTCAAAGACGATGTCGATGACTGCGTGAGACCATACAAATGCATTCATGTTTATGCATGCACCCTTGTGCTCGCCATCCCAAGACGTCCAAATGTAGGTTATTGGCAGGCAGTTGACGCAAACGATGACGGTGAAGATGAAGGTAGTGAGCGCGCAAGTACCCATGGCGACGTATATCAGTTTGCGCAGTTTCTGGCGCGGGAACACTCGAAGGTACATGAAGAGGAATGCAAGCTTCGTGCAGCCGATGGATGCAAACCAGAAGATTTCGGTCAACCAAGTATACTACGGGAGTCATGGTTAGTTCGCAAGCAGAGCTACTGATGCTTTTATGATCGTACTTACCTTGATAATAAGGTAAATGTCCTCCGCGGCGATATTCCAGATATCTTTGCCGAAACCAAGGGCTGACATCATAAACTCCAGTACAGCCATAGGCAGTGCAAGTATAACAGCGACCACACAGAAAGCGTCATCGTACCCAAAGTTGACTCCAGACATCCAGACGCGAACTATGACTGCTAACAATGCTGAGCCTCCAGATACGCCTGTAACGATGGGGGTGATGTTTGTGATGTCGCGCACCGGGGCACCGCACAAAGTTTTGGTTGCATTTACAGCAGCTGGGTAGCTTAGTTCATGTTTCGTTGACTATGTGGTATTCATTGAGGCATACCGAGACCTTCGATGACGGTGCAACTTTGTAACACGCAAGTTTGAATCGCCGTCGACAGTGGCACGTCGGTGCATATGCATGTTGTGTTGGTGGGTGCGCATGTTGTTTGAGCTGCAATACTATCTTGGAGACATTTGGTCTATAAAAACGTCAGTAACTGGTCAAAACGGAGAAGATTGAGTTGAAAACATGCTTACCGCACACTTTGGCGTCTCCTGGGCTACCGTCACGAGACTAAAAAACCCGAGCACGAGCCAAAATACAAAGTTGAAAACCTTCATCTTCTCCAAACACGTACTGAATAGCTTTCAAGAATTGAAAAGGACGGCCGGCCGCCAGCGTTCGGTGGAGCAGCAGCGAGCCTTAAGACATGAACAGGAGAGTCCCTGAATATCCCAGGAGCATGAATGACGACGATCTTTTTCCCATTCCCTGCATACGCTTCGCGCTTTGACTTGGTTTGAAACCTAAGGAATCCTTTTTCACCCACTGTGCTAGCCTAGGGGGATACCCCTCGCAGGTATTGTATGAAGGCAAACTGGTGAAGCGCGTCCCTCCGTACTTGCAGGTATTGTAGTTGGAGAGCGGGTACATGTTCCTACGGCTCGGGTCCCTGCGGATTCGGAGTTTATCTTACTGGTTGGAGGGTGGCAATAAGTGGAACGACGTTAGATGTCGCTGTCCAAAAGATAGCTGCCATCCGTTTAATTATGGGACCAAAGCTGGCTTGCAGGGTCCAGTAGGCCCTTTAGTGGGTACGCCCAGCCGGGAAGGCATATTACGACCTGACTAGGTGAACATCGAACAAGGACATAGACTGAATCGTACAAGGAGGCCCATATTTTACAGACCATGATGCTTGATATCAGACCACCATTCTCGACTCGTATTACCTCTTTGCCCCCCTGTTGTATTACCTGTCTGGACTACGAACCAGAAAAAGGGTACACCGCCCATCTTCTTCAAGACAGTGCGGCATCACTGTGGCCCAGTTCTCATTGTCCATCACTCTCTTTTCACCCATCATTTCCAGTGTCATGGCTATTCTTCCAGAGGCCGTTCTAGGCCTGTCCATTTCAACCTGGCTATTCAAAGTGGGACCTGTTGTTACCGTTCTTTACACTTTACTATGGATGGTCTATGCGGTTACGCTGCATCCGCTCGCCAAAGTCCCTGGTCCTTTCTGGGCATCGGTGACTCGACTCTGGTACATGTACCAAGTCCACACGGGACACATGGATAGAGTGCAACGCGCGTTGCATAAAAAGTATGGTCCCGTCGTCCGACTTGCACCTAACGAGGTGACTTCTGCGAACACCGCCGATATACCCCATATCTATCGCCTCAGTGAGCCGCTGCAGAAGACCGACTTCTACCCCATCTGGGGCGCGCCACAAATTTCGAAGCAACCGGATCAGTTCACATGCATTGACGAGAAAGAGCATACTCGTTATCGAAGAATCGTCGCGCCTGTTTATTCGCTGGCAAACGTGTTGAAGCATGAGGATTACGTTGGAAAATGCACGTCTCTCTTTCTCGAGCGCATGTCCGAGTTTGCGGACAAAGGGACGCCAGTCGATATTGGTGATTGGTTCCAGATGTATGCTTTCGACGTCGTTGGTGAACTCTCGTTTGGCAACGCGTTTGGCTTCATGGAAAGGAATACCGACATTGGAGGTTGGATCGGTGCTCTTGACGCTCTCATGCCCGTCCTATGCGTTGCTGCTATTGCGCCAACGTACTATCGTCCCTTCATCATGGGCTCAGCTATCCTCAGTCCGACCGTATTCAAGGCGTTGAAATCGTTCGAAGGAATCCATACGGCATCTGTCGACGTCGTGGCGAAGCGGGTCAAGGAGATCAACGCGGGAACGGCCGATCGCATTGACATGCTGCAGCAGTTCAGCAAGATTGTGCGCGACAAAGGTGCTCAAGTCAACTTCACCGATAGCGAAGTTACACTGGAAGCGTACATCGCCATGTGAGTACAAAACACCATTGTCTCTCCCACCTCGCTAACACTCAACCTAGGTTGGCAGGCTCCGACACTACTGCTATCGCTCTACGTGCCACAATCTACTTCCTCATGAAGAACCCGGGCAAGCTTGCCAAATGCCAGGAAGAAATCGACGCACACCACGAAACCCTCAGCTCACCCATTCGCTATACCGAATCAATTGCCCAGCTACCCTACACCAGTGCCGCCATAAAGGAGGCAATGCGTCTCTTCCCTAGTGTTGGACTAAGCATGCAACGCCACTCTCCTCGCGCCGGTGTCACGCTCTCCGGCCACTACATTCCATCTGGATGGCGCGTTGGCTGCAACCCATGCATCGTGCACTACGACACCGCCGTCTTTGGAGATGATGCAGACGAGTACTACCCCGAACGATGGCTTGAGTCGGAAGCGAGGAGCAAGGAGATGGAAAAGTCGTTGTTGACGTTTGGATCTGGGTCTAGAGTGTGCATAGGGAAGAACATTTCACTCACTGAAATCCACACACTCGTTCCTGAGATTCTGCGTCACTTCAATGTTAGCATGACGCACGACCGTCCATGGAAGACAGAGGACTATTGGTTTCACAAGCAGACGGACATTGTTGTGAATATCAAGCGACGGGGATGAGCAGATGAGGTTCACATCCGATGGCCAATCCGATGATCAGCTGTGAGGACCCAGACCGAGCAAAATGTGAACACAAGATGCCCAGTCTGAATACCATAGGTATAGTAGTCAATCATGACATCACTCGTCTGTAACTGTATACACTATCTAATATCGAATTTTGTCCTGCACAGTCTGAAAGTACTGAAAAGCCTCCTCCCTCTCCTTTTCAACAACGACTTCCTCTCCATTAACACTGACCCTCAAAAGTTCTTTCTTCTCCCCATAAGCCGGCCACTCCAAGCTCCCATTACCTAGCGTAGGAATACCATTTCTCACGAACCGTATATATCTTTCCACCGTCTTATTGTAGGGCACCTCAGGCTGTCCCATCGCAAAGAGGCCAACATCCGAGCCATGCGTGGTGCCTAGAACAGGATATCCGTAATTGTAAGTAGCTTGGGACGCCCATACTGGGCTCTTGTGGTTGCAAGAGGAATCCGTAATTTTCGAAAGGAAAGCGCGGATCTGGAAAACAAAAACTAGATCCGTCATAACTGCCGAAATTTGCTTGGAGTTTGGATACACTTCTTGAGAAGCATCGGTGCGGAATGGTGCACCGGTGAAGAAGTCGCCGTGGTAGTGAGCAACTAACTTTTCGAAGATATCAGTAGGGGTGTTGGAGAATTGGCCTTGGAGCATCGATACAAGAGCAGCTGAAGTGGTGAGGTTGGCGGCTGTGGCCATAAAAACGGTCGCTTCATCTTCTTGATGACTAAAGATCAATGGCACGTCTGCGATGCCCTGACCGGATACGAAGTCGGACGTAGTATAAAAGGAATCCGAGTCATCAGGTCGGGGGACGTGGCTAAGATAGAAGCCTTGTGGCGATACCAGCGGCGTCATTGCATTTGTGGCTTCGACGATCTTCTCGTACGGGGCGTTTCGAACGCAACCGAGGGAGGAGTTGGAAGTGCAGCCGATAGAAGAAACTATGAAGTCGTACTGGGCCTGTGCGGTGGGACCATCGATAGGCTCGGCGGGAAACGAGGCTCCGGAGCTTAAGATTGCGGCGTGGAAGAGCGGCTTGCCTGTAAAGGCCGAGGTATGATTCCCATTGTTGATTAGTAGGTGGTCGTAGATGCTTGTTGCACCGGCAGACTGGCCCCAAAGTGTGACTGATGTTCAGTAACTTGTCAGCGAAATAATTCAAGACGGGAAATCGGTAACTCAGTCAGTGTTGCCCAAGTACACATACCTTTTTCAGCATCCCCACCAAATGCCCCAATGTTCTCCTGCACCCACTCCATCGCTAGTCTCTGGTCTCTGAGTCCCAGATTC
Source organism: Corynespora olivacea (assembly GCA_019202945.1). Lineage (NCBI taxonomy): Eukaryota > Fungi > Ascomycota > Dothideomycetes > Pleosporales > Corynesporascaceae > Corynespora > Corynespora olivacea. The sequence goes on from JAGQEM010000036.1 coordinate 6,049, forward strand.
GTGTTTCCTTCCTTCTTGAGTTCCTTGCCTCCAAGGAACCCAAAGCTTCCCAGCCGATAATTGATCGCAACCACCACAATCGGCTCTCCGATGTCCACACTCCTCTCCACAACCCCCGCCCAGTCATATACAGCCGTTGCCCCCGAAACCCATGCACCGCCATAAATCCTCAGCAAAACAGGTAATCTATCCCCCGCGTTCACATTCGCTGGCCTTTGAACATTAACCGTGAGACAATCTTCGCCAACGTCTGCGAGGCTGGCGTTGGAACTGGCGTATAAGTCTCTAACTTCTTGTGGGAAGGTTGAGAGGATGGGAAGGTCACCCATGATGGGTTTTTGGGGACATGCACGTGGGACTGAGGTTGCATTCAAAATGTTGAAGGGTTTGGAGAGGGTTCGCGGGCGACGCAGACGAAGGGGTCCGATTGGTGGGTCAGCGTAGGGAATGCCGAGGAAAGTGTCGACTCCTGTTGTTGAGGTTGAACCGTAGATGAGGCCATCTTTGATGCGAGCTGTTGGCGCTACAGCGATGACGAGTGAAGGAGTAGAGGTGAGGAATAACAAGGTGGCAAAGTTGAGCATCAACATCCTGAAGGCTTTGGAGAGGTAGCGTGAGTTTTCAATATCCAAAGGTCATCTCAAATCTTTTATACATATAAACCCCCCCCCAATACTCGCCCATGACACGGACTCTACTTCTTGTTTACTAAAGTAGCCTTTGCTAACCAGTGAGATCTTACCAATCGCCAACCCTACGGAATGTCGACGGGATCTAAGTAACCGTCAATACCAGTGTGCAAAATAGAGTAACTCGCCGACGAATAATCTTATTTCTAAACGCTTACTATGCTATACAGACATTGGACAAGGCGTTGGGATTCTCAATCCGAAGAACTTTTACTAGGGTACACAGGAATGGAGGGATTGGTTGCAGATAAGGCGATCGCCAATGAATGGAGGTGTATGACATAAGCGGAAGCTTTCTATCCGTGAGTTATCAAGGGTGATGATCTGATGAGCATAAACGGGAGCTTGTGATCGAAAGGTAAGTCAATGGCAAAAGAAATGATGATGGACAGTTGAGGATTTCAGTAGATTGTTTCATTCGGTTCGGACAGCAAGGGGATAATTTTCTCGTGTTCACGACCTGCAATCCAAGCTATCTAGACTATGAATGGTGGATGAAGTATCACGTTAACAAAGTCCGCGGGGAACAGTGACAGAGGTGACTTGCGGGTGGTCAGAGAGAGTAGTGAAGCGAAGTAACCGACACCCCTGACAAGGTAGAGGAAAAAAGGTGATATCACGTTACCATATTTGGAAATGGGAAATGGCAGAGGTGACTAGGTATTAGTGACGTCCGTCTACTGAAGAGTCTCCTCAGTAATCGCATTCGGCTGCAAATTTGGGCTCGAGCTTTCAGCAGAGGAGGCCTCAAGGGCACGGAAACCGCCTGGCGTGATGTTGACGGCACCGGCTTGTACGAGCTACAAATCAATCAGTTAGTATGACACGTGTTCACCGAAAACGCAAGGAGACTTGCCGCTCTGCTTAGGTCATCAATCAAATCCTCGGGGTCCTCAATTCCTACGCACAACCTGACGATATCTTCGGGCATCTTCCTTTCGGCTCTCGTCTTCGCATCGATACTGGCATGACTCATCCGGCAAGGCATGCTGATCAAACTGTTCACACATCCGAAGCTCACGCTGATCGCCCATAGCCTCGCACTCTCCACAATTCTCTCACTGACTAGTACATCACCCGTTTCGAAGGAGAGAACGGCGCCGGCACCGCGTGCCATGCTCCAGTGAAGGTTGTACTGCGGGTGAGACTTCAGACCTGGATAACGTACTTTGAAGCCATGAGATTCGAGGAATTCAGCGACACGTTGAGCGTTCGCTTGTTGTTTCTCCATGCGCACGCCCAGTGTCTTGATTCCGCGGAGGAGTAGCCACGAATCGAAGGGAGAAAGGCCGCAGCCTGAAGCGTTGATGGTGAAGTACAATTTCTCACCCAGCGCGGAGTCGTTGATCGCAATTACGCCAGCCATGAGATCATGGTGACCGGAGAGATACTTTGTACCGGACTCGTAGACGATGTCGGCGCCGAGGTCAAGCGGGTTTAGCAGCATGGGGGAAAGCATGGTGTTGTCTACCGCGACAACGGCGGCAGGATTTGTAGAATGCGTGATGGAGGCGATAGAAGGAATATCTACAACTTTGATGAGCGGGTTCGTGGGCGTCTCGAGCAGCACCATGGCGGTCTTGGAGTTCACGACGGCGCGGACCGTCTCGGGGTTTGTGGTGTCGACGTGGTGTACAACGATGCCGCCGTGGGTGGAAAGGTATTTGAGCAATCTGTGGGATCCGCCGTAGAGGTCGTCGCCGGTGATGACTTCGTCGCCCGGACGAAGCAGTCGGGTAATGACGTCGAGGGCGCCCATGCCAGAAGAGACCACGAGGGCGCGATTTGCGTTCATGATCTTTGCGAGGTGGCGCTCCAAGTGCGTTCGTGTAGGGTTCCCGGAGCGGGTGTAGTCATATTCGCCGCCGCCGGCCGTCGCAGACTCCTGCTTGAAGGTCGCAGACTTCGCCAGTTAGTTGGCGTTGTTCTCGCAAGTGCACCATGGATGCTATACGATCCAGATCGAGATATGTACCTGGTAGATGGGCACAGAGCTGGCATTGTACTGGTCGGTGCCCTCGGTGTATACCAGCTCTGTCATGAGGGCGTATTTTCGGCCGTTTCGCGGCGTGCTGGGTGCGGGAGACGGTGGGAGGTCATGGCCGTCAATGTCGTGCGCCGTGAAGGCCTTGCTAGCGCCATTGGCACTGATGTTGGCCTTGGCCTTGGAGCTCTCGGGCTGAGGAGAGTCGGACATGATTGAGCGTGTCGCGGCGTCGGATGTATTCCAATTTCTTTGAAAGAAGAGTCGAATGACGTAACCCTTCGTTCGCGTGGGGCAGTGTCGCTTCCAGTCGCTCGTGAGGGGGAGGTCTTGAACAATTGAACAGACCCAGGTCAAAGGGAGAGGGCAGCAGGCAGGAAAGGCTACAGCAGCTACGGAGAGGGTAAGAGCAAGAAAGCGAGCCGTGAGATGCTCTAGGGGACTTTTGGTACAGAGTCACACCAGTTGACCGCTACGCATTGCACCATCTGTTTGCCTTCGGATTGGCTCGGCTATTTGCTCTCCGAACTCGGCGCGCTCACCCTTTGCTTTTCCCCAGATCCAGCCAAAACACCCGCCCCACAAGCCTCACACCGGTACATAACATCACAGTCACACGGCGCTTCGGAATAATCCAGAAGAAAAAAGGGTAAGAATACAACACCAAAACCAACTGCCAGACTGTTGTTCCATCCCCTGACGCCAATGCTTGCTTGCTATCCAGGCCCAGACTCCAACTGTCGTCACGTTGGTACATTGATGACCAAGCAGGAACAATACCTATTCAAAAGCAACCCAACGACGCCCATCCCAGGAATCCAAACGACCATCATTCATCGAGGTGTAATAGCAGGTACCATCTTTCGAGGGTGCAGATTGATGTGGAATTCGAATATGCCTTCTTCCGTCCCGCAGTACAGCGTACGACCATCTGGACTCATGGCGAGACCAGCCGTGCGTACCCCGTCGCTCGGGTTGTGGTGGACGCGGTTGCCGTTGGGCCGTCGGTATCCCATCGTACTAAGGTTGTACGAGTTGACCGTGCTACTCTCGCGCGCGTTGCGAAGACGTTCCCTCATCGCAGTGAGTTGTCGCAGGCGCCGAAGCTCGTTGCGTAGTTCCGGAGTGGCAGGAGTGCGCGCGGGGTCCGAAAGTCTAGCATTGCGTGCAAGGGCTTCTTCTATAGTGCGCCAGGCATCGTCTGTAGAGGCAATGATCTCGTTATAATCACGACGCAGCGAAGTCTGCCCAGAGCCAGTCACGTGGATTTGAGCCGGGATGGGATTCGGCGACCGTGTTGTCGCCATGCCTGTGATGTTGGTGTGCCCGTCAATGGCGCTGCTGCCCTCGTCCAGAGAAACAACGACAGAAGCCTGCCGCCGAGGAGCCCTCCACTCTTGGCGCTGATGCTGTTGACGAGCACTTTCTGACATGAATTCTGTGAAGGTGTCGGCTATGTTGCGACGGGTCGCAGCTTCTCGTTCTCTTCGTTCCCTGAGGTTACTGCATTGAATCAATACTTTGGCTGAGGTGGACTTCAACTGGGGGATGACATACCTTCGCGCCTGCGTAGATGTATTGTAGGTGATGCTGCGCGGCGTAGGAACCTCCTCGCGTGTTGTTTCCTGTTGACTGCGCGCGTCTTGTTGATTGCGAACAAGTTCCACTTGGAGTTCGTAGTTTTGTCGGTTACGGTCAGACTCCGCTGCTTCACGATGGCGCTGCTGTACTCGCCTTCTTTCTGTCGAGTCCATATAATCATACGCGAGGTTGACAGCGGCGGCATTCCCCTCCGAATCAAGTGTACGATGGTACCGGCGAATGAAGTCTTCCTCCTCCTGCAAGTTGTCCAAGGTTGGGTTGAGCTCTACATCGAAGTCTGCAATTTGCACACTCTCAAGGCCTTCCTCCTTCCGATCCAAATTGAGAACTTGCCTGACCTTCAAATTCGACCGAAGATCGGCTATGCAAACTCTGGCTTGGTCCTCGCTCCAGATGAGAAAGTCCCACGGGGCAGGCGAGAATTGCATGGTTCTTACTGCTCCAGGACCGGCTACGCTTCCATGCATATCTGGCCTGGTGGAGCTTATGAGTTCGATGATAGCGTCCTCGCCATTTTCACAGTGCAGCAGAAGGTCAATGTCAAAAACAGTTATGTACCCGCTCTCCGATCCCACTGCACAGAGTCGTCCAGAGGGGGACCATGCAGTGGTGAAGTAGCCCTCCAGTGATGATTCTGGAGGAACAAAAAGACAAACGTCTTGGATCAATGTCCAGCCCGGTTGGTCCACCTGTTCCTCGGTTGTCTTTCTGGGGCTCGCGCTCTTGCTCTTGGATCGCTTGAAGAAGTATCCGACGTGCTGGTCGCCTACAGCTACCAGGAGCTGACTATCGGGGGAGATGGTCGCATGGTTCATCGGAAATGGTAGCCATAGTTCTGTGACTTGCTCGTGCGTCTTGAGGGAGAAGATGCGCACGGATTTGTCGTTGTTGGTAAGTACAGCTACCACATCTTCTTGGTCATCACCGTCGGCTGCGAGCTTATGTATCGATATTGAATTGACGATATCATCGCCTATTGTGGCAAATGTTGGAGAAGACGGCGAGGCGAGGAACGGCGGTCGTGGTAGGGTGCGGCTCGAGAGCTCCAGCGGGAGCAGAGAATCCACGTCGGCGGCGTCGGCGGGCGGAAACCCCGTCACTTTGATCGCAGCAAAGTTGCCATGGTCGGCGCCTCCCACACACACATAGCCATATCTGGAGGCTGTACAGCGCGCATCCCACGGGAGGGTCGCTATCCGCGCCTGGGTCCGTGTCGCGGCATTGAGGCAGTAGATGTCTCTTCCGCTCGCGTAGTAGAGGAGGTCGGGCTCGGGCGAGCTGATGAAGTGCCGCAATTGATAATGTCTACGTCGGTTAGGGTTCTACAATGGGTTGCACGGCGGTGGGCGCGGCTCACGCGATCGGAATCTTCAGAGGGTAGTATGACTTCGAGGGGAGCACAAAGGCGTCGGTGTCTCGAGAACTGGACCAGTCAGCGCACTATACGGTGCATGCGGATGTGTCACAGGAGGCGGACAGAGAGTCATCGACAGCCATGCTTCTTAAGTCCTGCTGGGCGCCGGTCGCATTGTCTGTTGGGGGCGGATTGAAGACGGATGAGGATGAGGATGATGAGAATGCGGATGAGGATGCGGATGAGGATGCGGATGAGGATGCGGGATGAGGGTGAGTTGTGAGCCGGTGAAGCTATGTCGCGAGGCGTTGCCTACGTCAGACCAGACGGGTGATTCGCTGCAACAACACAATGAGGCGGATTGACGGTAGGGAGGAATAGAATTGCTCTCACTATACACGGAGGGTAATTTAATGGATTCGAGGACGATGGCAATGTTGCGACGAGAGCTCCTCGTCCGCAGCACCGCACCGCACGTGACAACATAACCATACCTGACCCATCTGCCTGATCGCAACCCCGTTGCGAAGACCGTCGACAAAGGTGCACCGGAGCCTTCCCAGCAGATGCAGAGTCGATTCGCACTGCTTCAACATCCGGCTTCTCCTCCGAGAGCCACAGCACAGACCAGGCCTCGGGAGCGCGTCGGCCCAATCGCGTCCTCGTCCTCGCGCCAAGCATAGAAAATTCCAGTCGTCTCTCTCCTGTCAAAGCTCCCAAAGATCTTTTTCCATCCATCCATAAATCTTCACTTCATCTCCCCATCCCCCCATCACCCCCTTTCCCCATCCTGCCTATCTTGTTGCTTGCATCCCTTTTTGCAACTTCACATCACACACCTCCAGTATGCTGTCCTCGAGGTTATCACGAACCGTAAGTCACCCTGCGCGCCGCCGCCGAACAGCTCGGTACTGACCTCATCTGCAGTTCATGCCGCGGGCGACGTCTGCCGTCCGACGCGCTCAAGCTCCTGCCTTCACAAAGCCATTTGGCGCATCATGGGCGCGAGGATATGCCGAGGCTTCCGAGGAGAAGGTCAAGGGCTCCGTGATCGGTATCGATCTGGGAACCACCAACTCGGCCGTCGCTGTGATGGAAGGCAAGCAGCCGCGCATCATCGAGAACGCCGAGGGTATGTCATCTCCATCATCCCAATCACACCAACGTCCGCTGACCGTGGCCCAGGTACGCGAACGACACCTTCCGTCGTCGGCTTCACCAAGGAGGGCGAGCGTCTCGTGGGTATCGCTGCGAAGCGCCAGGCCGTTGTCAACCCGGAGAACACGCTCTTTGCCACCAAGCGTCTGATTGGCCGCAAGTTCACCGACGCCGAGGTGCAGCGCGATATCCAGCAGGTGCCGTACAAGATCGTCCAGCACACCAACGGCGATGCCTGGCTGGAGGCTCAGGGCCAGAAGTACTCGCCCTCGCAGGTCGGTGGTTTCGTCCTGGGAAAGATGAAGGAGACCGCCGAGGCCTACATGGGTAGAAACATCAAGAATGCCGTCGTCACCGTCCCCGCCTACTTCAACGATTCCCAGCGTCAGGCCACCAAGGACGCCGGTCAGATTGCCGGTCTCAACGTCCTCCGTGTTGTAAACGAGCCCACTGCCGCCGCTCTTGCCTACGGTCTTGACAAGTCTAATGACAATGTCATTGCTGTGTACGATCTTGGAGGTGGAACTTTTGATATCTCTATCCTCGAAATTCAAAACGGTGTGTTTGAGGTCAAGTCCACCAACGGTGACACCCACCTTGGTGGTGAGGACTTCGACATCACTCTTGTGCGCCACCTTGTCGAGCAGTTTAAGAAGGAGCAGAGCATCGACCTAAGCAAAGACCGCATGGCTATTCAGCGTATCCGCGAGGCTGCCGAGAAGGCCAAGATTGAGCTGTCCTCCTCTTCCCAAACTGACATCAATCTGCCCTTCATCACTGCCGATGCTTCGGGTCCCAAGCACATCAACTCGAAGATGACCCGTGCTCAGCTCGAGAAGCTGGTCGACCCCTTGATCTCCAGGACCGTAGACCCTGTCCGCAAGGCCCTCAAGGATGCTGGCCTCCAGGCCAAGGACATTCAGGAAGTCATCCTCGTTGGCGGTATGACTCGTATGCCCAAGGTCACCGAGTCCGTCAAGAGCATCTTCGGTCGCGACCCCGCCAAGTCAGTCAACCCCGACGAGGCGGTTGCCATTGGTGCCGCCATCCAGGGTGCCGTTCTCGCTGGTGAGGTTACTGACCTTCTCCTCCTCGACGTCACTCCTCTCTCCCTCGGTATTGAGACCCTCGGTGGTGTGTTCACTCGTTTGATCAAGCGCAACACCACTATCCCTACCAAGAAGTCGCAGGTCTTCTCCACTGCCGCCGACTTCCAGAGTGCTGTCGAGATCAAGGTGTACCAGGGTGAGCGCGAGCTTGTCCGCGACAACAAGCTGTTGGGTAACTTCCAGCTTGTCGGCATTCCTCCAGCTCATCGTGGTGTTCCCCAAGTAGAGGTCACCTTCGACATTGATGCCGACTCCATTGTCCACGTTCACGCCATGGACAAGTCCACCAACAAGGATCAGTCCATTACCATCGCCTCTGGCTCTGGTCTCTCAGATTCCGAGATTCAGTCTATGGTGGATGATGCTGAGCGCTACGGAACTCAGGATAAGGAGCGCAAAGCCGCCATTGAGGCCGCTAACCGCGCCGACAGCGTAGTGAACGACACCGAGAAGGCCCTTCGCGAATTTGAGGACCGCCTGGACAAGACTGAGGCCGAAAAGATCAAGGAGAAGATCGCTTCCATGCGCGAGTTCATCTCCCAGAGCCAGTCTGGCGAAGGCACCGCCACCGCCGAAGAGATCAAGGAGAAGACCGACGAGCTTCAGAACGCCAGCTTGAGCCTGTTTGACCAGATGCACAAGGCCCGCTCAGAGAACCAACAGTCTGGCGAGCAGCAACCGGAGGGCGAGGGCGAGAAGAAGCAGTAAATGCTTTTCTGCCTTGAACATCCTTTCGTCTTTTCCTTTGGTTATTTGCTCGGCAAAAAGCAGGCGTCTTGCATCACGGTCGGGTCGGGTTGGGTCCTTTTAGACGCGTACAGTTTCCCTTTTTCACGCCATTGTACCATACCTCTTCTCACTTCTCTTCACTTCTCGCGTTTTACTAGCACTTACCACCTTTACTCGCTGTTTGGCATGTATTCTGTACGAAAATGTAGTCTGGGAGTGGTGGTGGAGATTTGAAGTGTACGCCATATCATGATATGCGAAGACGGAGTCGCGCTGGGGATGTAATTGCTCGGTGGAGAGTCGGACGGGGAGAATTGTACTATAGCCGAGACGTGAGATGGTCATGTCAACGTCACTTCTTTCTCCGCTCTAAGCATGTGTCTTTCTATAATTGGGCATTGCTCGAGTGCTACGATTTGAACGTGTATATGCCGTAGAGTGATGTATTGTTCCTGCCTCGGATGTGGAAGGAGCGAGTCCGGATCATCCCGGCTATCGTCCGCGTGAACGTCCGGGTCTACCTGTGCACTTTCTTTCTCTCTCTCTCTCTCGCTCTCTCTTCACTATTACCACTTTATTACCGGTCCTAGTGTATTCGAAGAACTGAGCGTTACTTTTGCCTTCGTCCATCGTGTTGTTCCATTACGATTACCTCTATCCCCGGTCTATCGGTTGGATGACCCTTGGAGTACTGAAACGGTGAACTTAGCGTCTGTAACGCAACTGCATTTCCGAAACACGCATCCCAGCTCTCGTCAATAACGCCTTTGACGCAAGACGCAGGTCCCGGAAGCGTGCATCATATTTTTGTGATACGTTTGGCAGAGAAAACAGGACCTTGACGACCGCCAGTTTCGACCGGAGCAAGAAAGCGTGGGCTGAGGTGCATTTGCATTTGCATTTGTTGTTGCACTTTGTCTGGGGATCTGGCGGTGAGGAGTCTTGGTGTTGGTATCGATATTGTTAAGAGCTAGAGGTACAGCACGGCGAGAAAGAAGGGGAATAGTAAAGGTAGCATGGTGTCGTTCTTCCAGCTGCCAAGGGAGTTGAGAGATCTCATCTACACCGAAGTCATATTATGGGAGCGTCTCCGACCAGCATTAGGACATCCGCAATGGCTGTCTTTCCGCTTCCGCCGTGTCTCTTATGCACAGAGTAGTGTTACCGGCGAATTCGGATGTGCGTATTCTCTCGAAGCTACACCGACGACCTGCGCGAATTTCCTATGCTGCAGTCGACAGGTCAACAAGGAAATGACAGAGACCTTTGAGCTCATCAAGAAGAGAGCCGCTCGAAACTCCGAGATGGCGCTGGCGGCAAATATGGACTGCATCGCCGAAGACGAGAGCTTCCATTACTTCACTTGGCTTTCTGTACCGCTTGTCAAGACCACCAACGGAACCGTGGAAGGCAGAAGTAGGCTTCTACCAGAGTGGATCAATGATTGGATGGCGCAGTATCTCACGTGGCCGCATTCGTGGCTGTCTAGCGGCAGTCTGGCAATGAATAAGATGACCACGCGCATCGAGAAGCTATGCATCGATATCCGACTCACGGGCGATCGAACGAAGAAGTGGACACGGAATAGCAGTCAGAGTGATCGCACCAGCTGGGCTATCTGCGCAGCGCTCAGACGACTGCTTGAAAACGGCCCAGACCTATCCTCGATATCATCTACTACAACTGCTCCCTCCTCCCGCGTGCTTGCCCGTTCTTCTTCGTCTGGATCATCACGCCCGCCATCTCCACGCCTAGCCATCACCGAGCTCGTCCTCAACGTCGTCCCGCCGCCCAACTATCCGGCCGCAAAGTTCCTCCCGCAAGACGCGCAGGGCAACGAGGTTAGAGAGGGGTTGGTGCATCCACGATCTGTGGCCAAGGAGCTGCTAAATGTTTGGGTCAAGATTTGGGGTGGGAGCGAGTACAAGGCCGTGCTGTATCAAGGTTTACTGGACGGGATTGGGAGCGTGAAGGTTTGTGTGGAGGGGGAGGAGGTGGGGAGACGGCCGTTGGCTATTGAGTTGGCAAGAGGAAGGGGTGTTGGGGGACGGGGCGTGGTATGGTGATGATGATGGAGATGGTTAGCATTTGATATCATACAGAGCGCAGACGCGTTCGTTGTAATCCGAGCAAACTTCACCTTGCTACGCTTTTCTTCTCTTGCGCCTGAAGAAGCAGCGTGACGTTGGCATCGGGGAACCATGTCCGATTTAGTGAAAGGATCCATTATCATCATTGCTCCTCCTCCTTAGACGACCCACACCAACCACTACCGGAAAGGCGTACGGTATGTATAACTACCTGCACAACTAACTCACCGAACACACGTCACCCTGTCAGCACTAACGCATCGTGTTCATAAAAATCCCTACAACTGGTTCTTTGGATCGTACGAATGGTCTCTCAACGATGCCGTGAGAGTTGGATTCTCTCGTCAGATCACCAACAGCGATGCAGTACCTACCCTACCCATGGACAGCAGAACAAGCGGGGGTTTCAACCTCAACACCACCTTCCACACTCGTTAACATTTCCCGATCGACCAGTCGTTCGATCAGAAGGGAAGAGAAGAGGGCCGACACAGCCCCTGTCATCTCCCCGAAAGCCTTTTTCCGTGCCGCGCCCGCACGATAGTGCCAACGCCAAGGCAGGGGGCACGTTGACATCTCGGTATCGGACCGGCGCGACGGTTGCTCCTCTCAAGGCTGGTCAACCTTTGCGATGCATCCTCCGGTCGGATGAGTCGCGACAGGTCGTTGCGTGGCCCCGGGAACTTGCGGTGGGCGACCTAAACGCGGGGATCCACTGTTTTTCGCTGTCTAGACCGTGACTGTGTCCCACCGTCTGGAGTACTACCTTGATCTGGGTTGGATTGGCACCGTGATCGCGATGATTCGTAGCCCCCAAGGAAGAGTTTGGTGTGGTTGACCGGCCATATGTATTGCGTGCAGACGGACAACGGGGAGTACTCTTTTGGGATGATGGGGTTCCCAAGTTCTGCATGTGCATGGCGACGACTGGAGCAAGGCGTCGGCATCAGGGGCTAATTAAAGGTCCTTTCTGCATCTGCTTACTTCGCGAGGCTGACCGCAGAAGCTTCGAATTCGTTCCCGTCGAAAAGGAAGCCGGGCGAGGTATTTGCTCGCGAAGCCAAGGCTTGGCGCTCCGCTCGGGCATCCACCACTCGCCAGTTTCTGTTCTGTGAAACGAAGTTGCTCTGCGACGTGCCCATGCACTCCGTCAGGGGTTCGTTCGGCTTCCTCAATTGGCTGTCTGCAACACATTGTTCAGCTTCCTACTGTTGCGGGCTGATGCAGGGGCAGCGTCTCGTTACTGCATTATCCAAAATGCTTCCATCGCCCACGGTCGACGTGTATCCCTGTTCGGTCGGTCAAAGTGCAAGAATGAAGGGTTCAGGATCTGACGGAAGCGCTGGCTTTAGCTTCTAACCCATGGGGCGTCCCGTTTTATGAAAATCTTTCCCTTGTACTATGTATATCTTCCTTCTCATGCCCGTTCCCATACTTTCCCGTTCAAGTGCGATTGACCATCCTTCTCTTTTTCTTCGTTGTACCTTGTCTCTCCCTCTCCTCACGCTCACGGTCCTTTAGAGTTGCCACTCTTTCTCCTTATTTGATCGCACATCTCCCGTCTTTCCTTGTACTGAGAGATCGATCTCCGTTCTTGGTCCTGCTGCTGGGCAGTTATATTGCGACCGATTGAGAAACCATATTCCAGCCAACATTCACAATGGCTCCTACCGACAAGGCGACGAAGCCTTCAGCAATTTCGGTGCCCGAATCGAGTAGCAATGGTAGCGGAAGAGGCAGCGGCGACGAAGTTCCTCTCTCGCCCCGATCGTGGAGGGCAAGGAAACAGACATTCAAGCCCGTCTCGCGGAAACAGACAGACAACACATTGGATGCGCTGGACTACTTTGTAGGTTTTCTGGTTTTCTACCGTAAAGCGAACTCAAAAAACTAACTGCCTTGTCTACTGTAGGCTGGTCCTCGCGACATGGCAAAACACTCGAAATGGCCTTTCTTCCTTCGCATGCACGGTTCCGTGCTCCCCAAGATGATCCTTCCCTTGGTTGTCGTTGCCATCTGGTCTACAGCCATAACCTGTATATGCAGATATGTCTGGGAACTCAAAGTCAGCAGCTTGCTTCTTACGGTTCTTGGTTTCGTCGTTGGTCTCGCTATTTCTTTCCGAACTTCTTCTGCCTATGAGCGTTATACAGAGGGAAGAAAGTACTGGTCTCAGCTCCTGCTTGTGGGCCAGAACTTGGCACGCACCATCTGGATCCATGCCGCTGAGCGCCCGGGTGATTTGGGCAAGGAAGATTTGTTGAACAAGATGTATGTTCATCTTCTCACATGCCACATGCTGAACGCGAAATACTGACAAATGAATAGCTCGGCTCTCAACCTCATCGTCGCCTTTTCGCACGCCATGGTCCACAAGCTCCGCTTCGAGCCCGGAATCGACTACCCCGATCTCAAGAACCGTATCGAATACCTCGAGACATTTGCCAAAGCCGCCGAAGCCGAGATCCCCAAGCCCCGCGAACCCGGAAAGATGAAAGCTGCCGGAGAGTATCTTGGTGTCACCTTCGCCGAATCCAACCCGCGCAAGAGGATAAAGCAAGCTAAGCGTCCTCTTGGTAACTTGCCACTCGAGATTCTGAACCACTTGTCCGCCTATGTCGAGAGCACCATTGCAAACGACACACTCAAGGTCGGATTGTACCAGAATCAAGCCAGTAAGTCACGCCTGCCAACTACCCTCGGCGCACACCAAGTGAAAAGAAAAGGACATTGACAACAAGACCAGTCACCTCAATCCTCAACCTCAACGAAGTCCTCGTCGGCGTCGACCGCGTCCTCTCAACCCCCCTCCCCGTCGCATACTCCATCGCCATCTCGCAAATTACCTGGGTCTACGTACTGATGCTTCCCTTCCAGCTCTGGGACGACCTCCGCTGGGTCACAATCCCCGGGTGCATCTTCGCCGCCTACATCATCATCGGCATCGCCGCCATCGGCCGCGAAATCGAGAACCCCTTCGGCATGGACGTCAACGATCTTCCCCTCGAACACTTTTGCCAAGAGCTCGAAATGGACCTCGACTTCATCATGAGCAACCCGCCGCCGCGCCCCAGCGAGTTCTTCAGGAGCGAGCTCAACTGCCCGATCCAACCGCTCAGCCACAAGAACTTCGACAGCTGGATGGGCAGGAGCAAGCAGGATATCAGGGACGCGCTTATGACGAAGACGAAGAGCGACATGCGTGTGCGACCGAGCTTTGTGGCGCCGCGAACCGAGGCGAATGACGAGAAGATGCATGCCGTGAACGGTCATCATCCCCCTCAGGACGCGTAGAGCTGCCCTCTGTCTCCATCTTTCGTCGTTTTCTCGGTGTTTCTGGGGCCTAAATTGATCGTTTCGTTTGCTTCCTCCATTACTTGTTTTTTCTCTCTCTTCCAATACCTTCCCTGGGAGGCTATTTTGCATAGCGGGGGAACTCTTCACATGGTCGATTTTGCCATCTCTTTTCTTTTGCCTCTGTGAATCGATTGGATGGGCCCGCTCGTGTAGGTTCAGCGTTGGCGTTGCTCTGTCTGCCGTGGATTTTTGTTACCGCCGCTGCCACTAAAACCAACTTCCTATGGCACCCGTGTCGTGTACTACTACTATTGCTGCTGCTACCGCACCCTAGACCTCTTGTTTAAAAGTTCAAATCAATTTCATACATCAAAACTGCGGGATTTCCATCTTCCCCGGCAAAAAAAATCTGATTATGTTTTATATGTGTGAGTTTGACCAGCGCCGTTGAGGGGCCAGTCGGGGTATCTTGCAAATCATTCATCCATCAGCTGGCAGATCGTCTCTCGATCTCCCTTTTCCTTTCCTCCCTTTTGTTTTGTATGCGCTGATATGCTTGCTAGTCATGCATGCCATGCCATTTCATGACGGTCGTCAGGTTGAATAGACGCCTCCCATATGCCAATGCAAGATTCTTTTCTGTTGTAGTCTTGACCTTGAAATACCATGCTCTGAAACGCCTCGAAACCCTAAGCAAACGAAACAAACTGATAAAATGCAGGAAGGGAGATATAGTACTGTTGAAAGTATAGTAGCAGCGCTTGTGGAAGTTACTGAGGAAATCTGCCAAAGAGGTTTCAAGAACGAAGCCGATGAAATGCAGATCTCGGGTGTTGAATACAATGAAAGACCATGACCGGGGCTGGCTTCAGAACCATGCACTGTGGAACTACGGAGAGACTTTGAGGCCGCCGATGCTGTTGGTGACCGTATCGGCGACGGACTCGGCAGCTGACTTGGCAGCCTCAACGAGGTCGTTCAGTGTTGATTTCTTCCCATCTGTAGTAGGGGAGCCATTTGTGGCAAGTCCGTTGGGAACATCGATCGCATGAAGAGGCTTATCCATATTGGCAACCTGGAGACCGTCGAAGAGAGGGAAAATGCCGTGTTCGACGTGGAAGTCATTGTGTACTATGATGGTCAGTCAATCGCTGCTCCCCAAATCTGGAAAAATTCAGACTTACCGATATTGACCAGGTACCATGTGTCCATAATGTCCTCAATCACGTAGCGCGAAGGGCTGACTGAAGCGTGACAGTTCGCCCACTCTTTTCCGACCTTGTAAAACTCGTCTTTCCAGGCGAGGAAACTGACCGTCTCGACGATAGTCGGCTGCACGATTTCCTTGCCGGGGAATACGCCCCACGTAACGGCATTCGGACCATCACCGAGTGAGTTGGTCTTCAGATCGCCGTCCTTGTTTACGGCATAGTAGGTCAGGTCTGGGTCACGCTCGATCCTGGTGATGAGCTCGGCAATGTGCTCCGGCGAAACAAGAATCTCCAGGTATGCCTTCTGGTAGACGTAACCGTTCCGTGGCCCCCAGCCGTAGACTGGATGAGATGACTTGGCTCCATTCACGGCAGGTTGGGAGTTGATGGTGAGGAATCCTCGTCGGTTGAGGTCGACCAAATCTCGTTGAAGGGTGTCTGCTTCCTTGGAGATGGGCGCTTCGCTCCAGGGAAGTGAGCTGAGCTTTCCCGACATGTAGCGCACGAACAGGTCCGAAACATCTTTGATGGATTCCGGGGCTCCCCAAAGCTTGATGTTTTGCGCGTTGGTGCCCTTCAAGCCAATACCGTAAGCGTCGAGCTCACCAAACGCGGGAGATCTGGCATCACCCCAGCGTCCGTTGGGGAACTCGTCCCAATCTTGCGTACGAGCAATGTACGAGCGATTTCGGTTGCGCCAGAAGATTGGTCGGACGTTCTCGTCGCGGCGGTTGAGACCGAGGGATGGCCGCCAGGGAAGAGGCTTCTGCAGCGGGCTTTCGAGGTCTGGATATAGGTCGAGTTCTTCGAGGACCATACGGGTGGCTTGCGCCAAGTTCATGGTGTAACTAGGCATGTCAGTACATGATGCTAGAAGGATGTAATGGACGACTTACAAATGCAAGTGCAGGATACCCGCATCGATGAGCTTGCGGCACATGTCGGCGACAAGTTCCTTTCCGACCTCGCGCACCTCGGCGTCGTCGTGTTTGACCGGCTCCAGGGCTTCCGTCCAGTGCTTCGGGATATTGCACCTTGTCCAGTTCGCACGTCGAAGGAAAGCGGCGTGGGTGTGGATTGGCATGATGCCCGGGATGATAGGAACTTCAATGCCCTTTGCGCGGACTTTGCCTACCCACTCCAGAAAGAGGTCGGTATCGTAGAACATTTGGGTGACGATGAAAGTTGCACCTGCGTCCACCTTCTCTTTGAGATGATCGATGAGTTGGTCAACATCGTCATTGTCATCGCAGCCTTCCGAGTATCCGGCCACGCCAATATCGAAGTAGTCCCCGTAGCGCTCGCGGATGTACGTGACCAGATCCTTGGCGTAGCGAAAGCCGCCCGAAGTTGCCTCCCACCTCTCTTTTTCCCTCGGTGGGTCACCCCGCAGGGCCAGAATGTTCGAACAGCCGGCGAGCTTGGCCTCTTTGAGGGCATCGTCAAGCTTCGACTTCTCCATATCCGTGCAGGTAAGGTGCATGCACGTTTCGAGGCCGTATACGCTTTGAGCGACCTTGACCATTTCGCAGGTAAGATGAGAGAGGGTTCCACCGGCGCCCCACGTCACGTCGATGAAGGTGGGACCGAAGTCGTGCATGCGATCCATGCGATCGTACAGGTTTTGAACGCCCTGGGCCAGTCAGCGAGCGAATTTCCCAGGAAGCGTCCTGCAAACCCACCTGAGCAGTCTTTGGGGGGAAGAACTCGAAGGAAAAGGTGGGCTTCCCCTCTGCCCTGGAGAGGGCCAGCTTTTCCGAGATGTGCATGATGGTGGTGCAGCTGGAAAGGAGACAAGGAACGAAGAGGAAAGGAAAGGAAAGGAAAGGAAAGAGGACTGGATGGAAAAGCTACTGGCTGGTGAAGACGGTTAGCGCTAGTCGAACTGGACTGGACGTCTTCGGAAGATTTTCGTCGACATACAGAAAGGTCCGTCTTCACCGCAACCCCAAGTTCCCCCACGCTCGAATCCTTCAAACTATCCTAGGTAGCGTTTACGAGCCCAGCGATCCGCCAGATGACGCTGCATGAACACAGCCGCTGTGCTGGCATGTACAGGGGAGGATTCAGGGCGGGGTGAGGTATGGAGGGACAATGGCCAGCGTGAGGGAGTTCAGAATCTAGAGCGCCCGCTCGCTCGCCCGCCCGCCAAGACAAGGGTTCGGAGTTAGTATTGTGCGCCAGAAGCGCCTGTTGTTTCGGGCAAGAGCGGATGGACTCGGTGCTGCCCCTTCTCTGTCCGACTGTTTGTTTGTTTGTTTGTTTACCTTCCTGTGCCATGTGCGTGTGATGCTGCGTCCCTGCTGGCACTGACGAGTACGAGTCTCGGTGGACCAGACAGGTTGCCGCCCCGCGTGGCTCCTGCCCCTGCTCCGATCTCGGCAGGCGGTAGCTCCCTTGCTCTTTCCCCGGCTTCCCGCAACGAGTAAACATGACCATCTGCCGCATTTGCCAACGAGAATAGAGATTCAACAGAGATTGCCATTCACATCCGAACGGACGCCGGTTCCTGCTTCACGTGCATCATGCCCCCCGTTCCACGCCCCCGCCGCATCGTGGGCGTCAGTCTGAAGATGTACTTCGACCTCCAGAGCACCCTCTCGTATGTGCGTGGCATGCTCCAGCTCGACGGCGATGCATGGAACGCGCGACTGGACCTCTTCGTCATACCCGACTTTGTGACCCTCATGGCCTCGGCGGAGATACTCCAGCCTTCGTCCATCATGCTGGGCGCGCAGGACACGTTCTGGGAGGACAAGGGCGCCTACACGGGAGAGGTCTCGCCACTGGTGATACAGCAGGCGGGTGCGAAGATTGTAGAGCTCGGTCACGCGGAGCGAAGAGCCATGTTTGGAGAGACGGACGAAACGGTCGCGAAGAAGGCAGGCGCTGCCGCGAGAAATGGGCTTATACCGCTGGTCTGCATTGGCGAGAAGACACACCACAGCGTCGCATCGGCAGCCGTGGGGGCCGCCATACAAGAGTGCAAGCCGCAGGTCAGTTCCGTGCTGGCCGCGGTGCCGGATGACGCAGAGGTCATTCTGGCCTACGAGCCGGTGTGGGCGATTGGAGCTGCCCAGCCTGCGGACCCAGACCATGTGGTGAACGTCACAAAAGAGCTGAGGAAGCTTGCGGCTGCCCGATCGGGTGTAACGAGCATCTTGTACGGCGGTAGCGCTGGACCAGGCACATTTGCGAAGATAGCGGAGGGTGTGGATGGACTGTTCCTCGGTCGCTTTGCCCACGACCTCCACACCCTCAAGAAGGTCATTGAAGAAGTTGGCGGGGCATAAACTATATCTACAACCATCAATCAATCTGGATGCTGAGCCGGAAATCCTTGAACAGAGCATCTGTCCGCCACCCAATGTGGTCCGTTTCCCTTTTCCTTTCTCCTCCACAAAGTCTGCAGTTTCCCATCCTTCACTCTGTGCAGTACACGATGTCAAATCGGTCATGTTGGTTTGACTGAGCCCCTGGATGGTTTGGAGGGCCTTTACAGACACCGTCTCAAACCGGAAAGGTCGACCGCGGAACCCGTGGACGGCACCCTCGTGATTCGCTCTTCGCTTCTCGCTCGCACCCGAAAACCTTCGGATGAAGGTAGGACATCGACCCGTCAACCCATCAGCACACCATCCCAAAAGCCACCTTTGGTCCGGGGTCAGTCTGTCCCTTGCCGCACTGTTGCACGGATCCTAAGGTTTCTTGCGAGAGCCATGCGAGCGCATTGTCCATTTTGTGTCGCATAAAGACGACGGGCAAACCCTCAAGGTGCGATGCCGATATTTTCGTGCGATTAGTAGGGCGAGTGCTTACACGTCGCCTGCCTGCGAATCGCCAAAACCGCACCATCTGCCTTTCGTAGCTTCACAATGACGTGGGAGTGTGCGTCTGGTGTGGTCACATTGTGGAGCGGGTAACGGCAACCTACAGCTTCCCCGCAAAACCTATGGATCGTTGACGACTACGTTGATCAAGGATTCGGCTCCGTCGAGCTTGATTCATCTCCCGCAGCTGCTAATTCTAGCCTTTGCTCCCCACGTCCCCAGACGCCCCTCCGCGTATCTTCATCTCCACTTGTTTCCGCACAACCGGCACTGGCTATCAACGGGGCTCTGTGGGAACCAGTGTACCAGTTACGCGATAATGGAACTGTTTCTGTACATGTCGAACATTGTTCAGATCAGAAATTGCTCGTACGTGACCATGTTTTCAGTTCGAAGAGCGACCATCCTGGGAGCTACGTGGTATGCCTGGCAAGTAGTGCGTTTTCGTTTTTGCTAACGCGTTTGACTGGTTGAGCGGCAGTTCTTCAAGCTACGGAGGCGATGCTCGTCGATACGCTAACTCCGCCATTTTCTCCTACTTCTCTCGGCCTGGAACGATTCCTGTCAGGACCATGTCAGAGCGGGGATCGTCTCATCCATTGGCATCGCCCTTCATCTAGGGGGAGAGAGACCCTAGGCCGACCCTCCAAGAACGGTGAACATGTGGTATACAGACTAGCTTCGTGCGGAACCGCTTTGTCGTTGGTCGTTCGAGTATTTGAAAAAGCCATACCTTGCTTGCCAGGCTGCTCTACCTAAGCCTCCACGACCCCTCTGAAGGCCATCTGATCCGGCATCCGTTGTCAAGTGCCTTTATATATGCCCCTCTGCCACGCCCTCTTCTTTGTCACTTACCTCAACCTCTGTGATAGTCAGTACCCATCATGTCGCACCATCACGAAAGCTTGCACGACCGTACTTTGAACAATGAAAACTTGGCCGGCCCACGGGTGCAATACAACGGTGTAGGGAATGAACATGGCAATCTCCACAACCAAACACACAACAACGAAAACCTGACTGCGCCCTTCCCTGACGCACCGTTAGAGAAAGACTTTAGCCGAAATGGTAGTGCCCCTTCTACCCATTCAAATTGTGCTCCGACTCACGTCAACGTAGACAACGGCCCCTATCACAACGAATACCGGAGTGGCTACCACCAGCATCTAGACGGTAGCCATGATTCCGAGCTTGCACTGCGGAAGATCCAAACTGCAGGGAGCATCTCCATCACTCCGGAACTTTTCGAGAAACTCTATCTTTCTCCTCAGAACAAGGTCAAAGGTGAATTGCGAAGGACGTTCGGTAACCCGACACCCATGTGAGCAACACCACCCCTCTTTTGCGTAACTCACCCACTCACACTTCTCGACAGTGCACTGATTGGCTTTCTCATCTCACTCTTCCCTTTGAGCATGGCTCTCATGGGATGGAGAGGCGCAGGAAATGGCGGTGCATCGGGAATTGGCCCCTACTTCTTCTTTGGTGGCCTCCTCATGATCCTCGGTTCAGTTGGCGAAGTGAGTCCCGTGTTTCTTTGCCCCTGTTTCCTCCAATTTTGAGGGCGATGTACTGACATGCTCATTGTAGTGGATTATCGGCAACACATTCCCCTTCGTCGTCTTCGGTTCCTTTGGAGCATACTGGCTCGCCTTCGCAGCAACCTTTACACCCATGTATGGCGCATTCGGGGCCTATTCAACGACAGGAAACCCGGCTGACGGTCTTAATACAGACGGCTTTCGATCTGGCTTTGGTGAGCTTCCCCCTTCCTCAGCATCATCATCATTCGCATCAAACCGAACAGCCAACTAACCGTGCCATCCTCCCGACAGCCTTCTTCCTCGTCTCCATGGGTCTCTTGTGTTTAATTTACCTCATTTGCTCTCTACGCACCAACATCGTCTTTTTCATGATCTTCTTTTGTCTCGTCCTCACCTTCTCCTTCCTCACGGGTGCCTACCTCCAACTCAACAACGGAAATACAGTGCTTGCTGGCAGGCTTCAGATCGCGGGCGGTGCCTGTGCGTTTGCCACCTGTGTCTTCGGATGGTGGATTTTCTTTGCTATCATGTTGGCTAGTTTGGACTTTCCGTTCGAGATACCCGGTAGGTGTTGTTCCCAGCCAGGGTTGGTGGTGTGCATGTGGGCTAACCATGCGTACAGTTGGCGACCTTTCGGGATTTATCAAGGGGGCTTCGCAGAGGGATGCGGAGAAGAACGAGTAAGGTCGACGTATTCGCCCTGAGAGGAGGCATGCGAACGGATGAGACCCGGCTCATCGGGAAGGATTGAGAAGAAAGGTTTTGTAAATGAAGAACAGGGTTGATTGAGTGAATCTGGCACTAGATGATCGAATAGTTGCTCTTCTGCTTTGTATATATAACGATGTTCATTTCCTAAATACACCAAGCGAGACATGTATTGTACTGGCTACAGCAATGGAATCTGCGATGACCGTCCCGTCGAAAAAATGAAAGCGCGTGAAGCTTAGACAGGCGGGCGAGCTCCATCCATCGCCTCGGATGCATGCGCAAGAGGCTGAGAACGAAAACCCGGTTCGCTCGCCGCCCACATACAAATCGAGCATCGAAACAGACAGGGAATTTATTTATTAATGATCCCTTCGATATTCTTACTCGTTTTGATGCACACGGTGAGAGAAGTTGTTCCATGATATATATCTGCCTTGCGCCCGGATTTGCCCGCACCGTCGAACTCCCATTCGATGATTCTGTACACCCATCTTGCTTCGTCGCTATTGTATCCGGGTACTAGGCCTTCACAGTAGCCCCTACTTTTTATAGCCTTTCCCGTGTCACGTGTAAGCAGCTTGGATCATCATGGTTCTGTCAGTTTTGTTTAAAAAAAAAGCAAACTTTTGCCTCGGGGAGGTAGGCAGTGCTGATGAGTCATTAGTGCAACAATCTGACCGCGAACCGGTGAATACATCACCCACCCTCATACTCATTTCAGCTCTAGGCAAACAGATACTTGTTTTTCTTCTTCATCACTCACCTTCTCCCCTTTCATTTCACACTCTCACTCCATTCATTTGCGCGAACTGTCTGGGCGGCAACCAAGCATGGCAGAGGGAGCTTCGAGACCAAAAGTCGGCGTGGGCGTGATAGTCCACGACAAGACTGGGAATATAGTCATGGGCGAGCGACAAGGCTCACATGGCGCTGGTGATTTTTCTTCCATTTTACCCGTCAAGGGGATAGCGACTGCGCAGAGCTAAGCTGGTGTCAGGTACTTTGCATTGTCCCGGCGGCCATCTTGAATACAACGAATCTTTCGCCGAGTGTGCAAGGCGCGAAGTCCTCGAGGAAACAGGCTTGGAAATCGGAGAGGTTAGGTTTCTGGTGGCGACCAACGACATCTTTGGCGATGGCAAGCATTACGTTACTATTTTTGTTACTGCGGTTATTGTGGGTGAGGAGAAAGAGCCCAAGGTACGTGTCTCTGCTCTTTACTTGGAGGGGAAGTGGGCATTTCTTTGCTGATAGGTTTGCTATGAAGGCAATGGAACCGGATAAGTGCGCGAGGTGGGATTGGGTTCCTTGGAGCCGGATGTGGCAGTGGTCGAGGGAGCAGGCGGAGGCGGAGAGCAAGGGGGAGGTGGTTAAGAAGCAGATGTTCTTGCCGCTGGTCAATTTATATCGGGATTGTCCGGAGATGGAACATTGCTTGAAGGGAGTATGAGAAGAGCGAGAGGGGCGGCAGATGTGGGCGGGTTTGTCAAAGGTGCAAAGCGATTGAGCAAAGATATTCGCAACACTGGTTGTGCTCGGGTCGTCGGCAGCTTCACACTTCCAAGGCGGCGCTGTCGCTGTTGTTGTGACTGAAGTCGTTTTTTTCCTGACATCAACTGGCGTGATGGTGGTGTGAGGCATAGAAACTTACTTTGCGTCGCGGTGACCGAAATAGTGAGGTCCTGGGAGTCTTCGGTTTGTTATAGATCAAGCATTGCGATGTTGCGAGGAGGGTGATGAAGTTAGTCTTGAGACGTATGGTTAATCTTGCATGATCTTAGTGAGTAGAGAGCAAGGTGAAGATCGGGTGGGACCCTCTTGCGTCGTACGCTAACGGTATCAAAAGCAGACGAACTTCCGATCCGTCTGCGGATGTAAAGAACGTAATTTCGCAACCTGATCCTTTACCGTTCACGCGCGAGAAGACATGGTCAGCCGCGATGTCGGGAAATTAGTCTAACTAGTGGGTAGGTAGCTTGACTAACGCGGTAGAGGCGCAGCAAAGGTGGGTGATACCAAGAATACATACAAATTATTTCATGGGCCCATTACGCAGACCTTACCCTTCTGATAGGCAAGCGTTCAGGCCTGCTGTGGCCTGTGAGTACAAGAGCGGAACTCGCTTAGCATTCCTAAAAGAGAAGTGAGGACAACAGGCTTTCCGATCTTGACGGACTTCGCGTAAGGTATAATAAGCTTTTTGAATGGGAAGCCTGGGCTTGATGCTTGGCAGGGGTCCTTTCGAATGTGTTTCATGTTGTTTATAGGTGACGCTGGAGGGAGGGATCGCTTGAAACGTGGGAAAGATAGTGTCGTCTGTACACTCAGTATGAGTACACTTGTTTGATCGGACAAGGCACCTGACCTAATTTAGGATTATGTTCTGAATGGATCGCCTTACCGCCATCTATAGGTTGCATGGACGGATCAATGTTTTGGGGTTTGCTCATGAGGCACAGTGCATTATAGAGATGTTATCCCCGCGTGCCGGACTCTTACGGTGCGCTGATTTGCGCTCGTTGAACTTGTGCGACCATTGCGTAGTCCACCGATACGTCCTAAGAGGCAAAAGTATCACATCATAAGGCTGCCAGGATGACATCGTGCGCCAGGCTAGGTCGGGCCCAGGCCAGGGTCGGATATACGGACTGCAGCGGAAAACAAGGGTGACGAATCGAGCGAGGAACTGGGCCGTACATCTGGAACGGGGTGTTGTCTGATCGCAACCAAGTCGCCGACCGTATGGAGCGCTCACCGCGGAAATTGATTGTATACGGCCGAGTGGTAATAGTTGCGGAAAGTTTTCTATTTCGTTAAACGAGAGGAACGGATACCATTTTTAACTCTGTTGTATGACCTGTAGATGGAAATCGATCAACCCAGGGAGCTCGTCAAAGCGGCTGTGGAGGACGAGGAGGGAAGTGGCCTCGAGATGGGGGCCAAGCCTCCAGGCATTGACGTTTCCCAAAGGGGTTTGATAGCAAGTGTGTATTGAATCCCAGGGGCCGTGCATCTGCAGCTTGCCGCACAGTATCGACATCTCCCAAATTAAAGAGCGATGAACGAACCCCGTCCGAACGAGCACCCCACCATGCCACGGATGGACGTTCATCTGGAGATCTTCCCGGCTGTATCGGCCTCAAGATCTTACGTCCCTGCCCTACGGAAATAGTCTCACTACCCTTTCATTGGGTGCTTGTCTGTGGCGCACCCTTGAGAGCCGTTCCGAGAGCTGAGGTTCGAAACACATCCAAGCGCTGTCCCACCATGTACGCTTCGAGTTGGGTGATGGATGGCAGAAATGAAGTTCATAGTTCGCTTGCAATTTGGAGCCTTGCCGCCCACCAGAGATGCCTGGAGCCAGTAGGCTGTTTCAACAGATGTTAGTTGGCTTCGTAAGCTTCTTTTGGCTTCAGAATCGACCCTTAAACTAAAAGTCGTTATAAGATGAACGATTGGTGTTACCGAATGCCATCCCGCAAAAGCCCACTGTCAGGGAAGCAGTCAACGGACAATTCAAAGCCCTAATTGGATTCAAGTCTGACACTCCCTTGACCGTACTGAGCACAAGCCTCGCGCTTAACTACTGGCGGCATAGTCATCCGAGGTTTACGTCAATCACAAAAATCCCAATGTAGGAAAGAAAAGCTTTGCTCTCGGCTCCGCTTTCCGAGTACAAGTGAACAATATGTAAACATTCCCCAAAAATCAAGGAGGTGGTCGATTGTCCCCGAATGGGTTTCTTCCCGCGAGTCGCTAGCACTCGCGTTTATGCAGCTCTTCTAGAGCACTTAGCAAGGGTCTGTTTACATCGTCAGGCCCCTCGCTCATCCTGCCATCAGCATCAGCGGCGCTTGCTTGAAAGGACATAGGAGTCTTCCGGACTTTAATACCCCGTGTAAGTTCCTTGCTCTATGCGTCGTCTGCGCATCTGGTACCTGCATTCTAGGTCTCATCACCGCACGTCGGACCTCAACGGGGTAAATCTGAACGGCTGATGAGCGGCGAATGAAGCCTTTCATTTTCGAATACGGGTGAGTGGATCCAATGGCCTGGCAATGCCATCGATCTTGAAACTTGTACCAAAGACAAATCACTCTATGGTAGATTGGTTCTCGATTATCGCGCAAGATGATCGCCGTCCAGATTGGTTGATCTTGATCAGTGCCAGAAAAAAAGCGAGGTGCGACGAACTCAGGTATGGTGTTAGCTATGGTTGCCAGGTGGATTTCTCTCTAGACTAATTACGACTTGGGTCTGTTTCACCGCACCACGCCTTTGCATAAGCTTTTTAGCCTACGGAAAGCCGCCAGGAACACAAGGCTCGCACGAATGGTGCATAGCTCCAGGCCCCCCAGTGCCCATCTACACCCATCAACAGGGGTCTTGTCTGCGAGAGTAACACGGACTCTCCAATGTGTTCGTGTGGCCGACGCCCCAACGGAGGTTTACCTTGAGATGGGGTATGTGCGTCTCTTGCTGTCCGCCAGGTGTGCCATGCCGTGAAGGTCTTCTGGTATAAAGCTAAGCTGGATCCACTGCATCTATTCATCATCACAGTCTTCATTCCCTCCAGCAACATCTTCACGGTCCTTTCCTACGAGGCTAGCCTCTTGTCATTCTTTATTTACCAACCCAACTACATTCACTCTTTTGTCTGCAACGCAGTTTAACCACTACAATTCCACCTACCTTTCCAAACAACGAAACAATTCAATCCATACCAATCCATCACAATGCAGTTCACGGCTTCTTACATCATTGCTGCTAGCCAGCTTTTCGCCTTCGCCATGGGCGCTCCCCTCCTCCAATCTGACGCTCGGGAAGCTCGCAGCTTGGTCGAGCGCGCTGCCTACAAGGTCTTCGGTGGCGATGGTTCCGCTGCTCAGGGATGGCCGAAGATGGCCGACTGGAAGAACTTCGATGACCTATGGAAGGCCAACGAGAAGACCATGGGTGCTTCTTGCGCTCAATTCAGCCAGAAGAACAACTCTCCCGACGAGACTGCCAACATCAAGAAGGCCATCACTCAAGTCGCCAAGGAGACTGGTCTCAAGGACGTCTTCCTCCTCTCCATCATCATGCAAGAATCCAAGGGATGTGTCCGCGCTCCCACCACCAACTACGGCTTCGACAACCCGGGACTGATGCAGTCCTTCCAGGGCAAGAACTCTTGCTTCAACGTCAGCCCGTGCCCCTCTGACAAGATCGTCGGCATGGTTCGGGATGGCGCCGGTGTCGGTCTCGGTGCTGGTCTTCAGCAGTCCCTCAAGCAGGCCGGTGGAGCTGACGCTCAGACCTACTACAAGGCAGCCCGTGTCTACAACTCTGGCTCCGTCGCTGCTGGAGGCAACTTGGGTGCCGGTATCGCTACTCACTGCTACTCCTCCGACGTTGCCAACCGTCTCATCGGCTGGGAAGACTCCTCCGCCCACGGCTGCGAGGAGGCCTCCGTCGGCTCCAAGGGTGGATCCTCCAGCAGCAGCACCCCCCCTACTACCAGCACCGGCTCCTCTGGCAGCACCGGCGGCTCTGCCTCTCCTTCCGGCCCTAAGGCTGCTGGTGCTTCAGCCAGCTGCAAGAAGTGGTACACTGTCAAGGCTGGCGACAACTGCTCTTCCACCGGTGCCGCTGTTACCGACCTTGTCAAGCTCAACACCAGCTTGAAGTCCGACTGCACCAACCTCATGTCCGGTACTTCTTACTGCGTTGCCGCATAAGCGCAGTCTCTCCCCCTATCCTCTCGACGATGTGGAACGAATGACCAGTATTGTTTCTGCTTGTAATGGAAGTCTTTTAGCGGGCGGTGTTTTTACGTGGAGCGTGTTGGTGGGTTCGCTTGAAGGGTACTGTAGATCATTTCCTCGTTTCCTCATTTCCTGCATCTTCTCTTCTTTTCTCTTCTGAGTTATATCATACCTTTTTGCATAGAAATTTTATCTGATCGCATTTCCAAAGCGCGTCTTTTGCGTTCCTATTTCATATAGGCTGGAATCGAGCTGGACACGATGCAGGGGAAATGCTTTGACGAACTCTTTCTTCTCTAGCATTATCAGCCTTCTTGTTGAAATCCTCTTTTCCCGCTATATACCAATCAAATAGACCTTATTCACCTACTGACTGGTGCCATCCTTTCACATCGAACACGATTCCTCACATCTTCCCGCGAAGACCGCGGTGAAGCTGATTGTTCCCCAAGTCCAAGTCGCACTTACTATTTTCGTAGATGTCTGTTTACACGGTACACACGTCTGGATTGCGTGTGATCTGTGCGTTGCTTGTCGGACTTGCCATAGGCACTAGTCAGGGCGGCGCATCCTTCCCTCTCGGCTTCGAAAAGCTTCGCATACTTAACTAAAAGCTGCAAGAAATGGGGCCAAACGCTTACCGAACACCGCTGATCTATACGCGATCATGCCAGCGGGGGCAAGCGTTCGATTGACTTCAGCTTCTCAGAGGTTTGCTTGTTTTTGGCGATGTTGGGAAATCGTACGGTTTGGGTCGTAGATGGGGAGGGACAGTGGCAGAACACGAGGAAATTATTCGTGCAAGCGACTGTCACCCTACGGTGCGATGTTGTCGATGAAGTCCGTTTTTCCTCTCGTGCGTACGGTTTGGCTAGTTGTCTCGTGCACACGGACGCTGGCCTGACTTGACTTGAAGCCGAGTCGCGGAGAAGTATCGTGAGTTCAGCTGCGCTTCTTTCACCTCTTTCCCGTTCCCGTTCCCGTTCCCGTTCCCTATCCCTACATAGTAGTTGGAATTGCGATTGAACACGCCGTATTCTCATTTCTCGCACGGAGGCCTGATTCAATGGCCCGAAGAAAGAACAGAGATGGGACGACCATCTTGCGAGCGGCTTGCAGAGCATTCTCGTTTATTTCCCGCGTCAGCCGCAGGGGCCTCGACGTCCTCGCCCGTTCTCGACTCTCTTCTTTTACCACCATCTTCTCTTGGCCTTTCGTCCTTCTCTTTTCAGCCGTGTGGACGGGCGACTCGCCGCGCTTCGTTCACCGATGGAAAGAAGGCACCTGCAACCGGCCGTAAGCGCATCCTCGTGAACTTCGCAATTTGGAGAAACGTACACATTACCATATTACTTCTCCTGTCGTCAATGCCTTCTTCACGTAATGCTCATGCTGTCATGCAAACTCTCTCTCTCTCTCTCTCCGACTAACATAGGAGGTCACCGGTCGTTTCTATCAAGCTTCTGACCTTTCACCCCGTCTACGCCTCGTCGCCCTGCACGCACCGGTGTCACATTACGCAGGCTACCGCCCGCCGCCTATCACACTGCGCCGTACCTCGACGTACACTCGTAAGCGGCAGGCTGCCAAACTTTGTACAGACTCCCTTTTTTTGCTCAATCGGTTGACACATTGCTTGCCTATCTACGCTCCATACACCTTTGCACAAAAACTGTCGGACTCAGGTGCGGTATGGCACACGTCTCCCACATGGGTTGGGGGGTGGCAGGCGTAGATGGGTGATGCAGCTTACCGGCGCAGCGTGAGTTTTCGAAATCACCGTGCAAATGTTCGCATGCGGCGCATAAACGAACATACCCCCTTTCCGTTGTTGAGGGGTGTTGTTGTCATGTCCGATGCGATGAGC
Organism: Corynespora olivacea; assembly: GCA_019202945.1. NCBI lineage: Eukaryota > Fungi > Ascomycota > Dothideomycetes > Pleosporales > Corynesporascaceae > Corynespora > Corynespora olivacea. The sequence goes on from JAGQEM010000036.1 coordinate 34,971, forward strand.
GTATAACTACGTCCTTCAATCGGCTCCGCTTCCGGCGTACTGTGCGAGTACTCACCCCTTCGCAACCCGCAAGGCCAGGCAACAACCTACCCAAGCAGGGCGCGGTTGCGATGTCAAAGCACGGCACAGACGGCGAAAGCAGACGAGGTCGTAGTGCCGCCCGACCCGCCCAGGTTAACCATGAATATGCGCACTCGCGGCACAGTATCAGCACTCTGGGAAGCTGGCCCAGTTACTGAGCAGCTCTACATGGAATAGACGTCTGCGATAAGATCTATTACGCCATATTATGGCGGATGCGCATCGGCACGAAATGAGAGCATACAGGATGATAGTACTTGTGGTCAGTCAAAGCGTACATGCACGAGGAGAAATTGCATGTACCTCTTGCCTGCTAGATAGGCCCTTCATGGGAAGTCCAATGTTACAAATCTCGCGTCACCGCCAGTCGATTCGTCCTGATGGAAGCTGATATTTCTCCATTCATCTACACTTTGTTACTTATTCAGTTATAGAAGGTATTAAATTAGGCTCCCACGGAACCCACATCTTCGCGCCGTTGAAGCGTCGCACTCGAGTAAAGAGTAGTCACCACTCCTGTCCATCCCGAACGCCATTCATCTTTATTAAGTACCATGTCCAAAGTATGTCCCTGTTGTACTCCAAGTCTCCAAGTCGCGGCAGACCGCCCTACCGTCCATGTACCTTTTCCATTCCATCAATAGACTTGTACAGATAGTTTGTCACCTCTCAGAAGAACCAATACAGCGTGCCACCAGTAGCAGTCAAAACCACGCCAAACCACCACCACCAATCCGCCTGCGTTGCCCTCTTCCCAATGACCTTGTAATCGAACGGCATCTCCGACCTCTTCACCTTGGACGACGCCTTCGTACCTGCCGTAGACATCGTGAGCGGGTTCAGCGTGCTCGTGGGTAGCATTTGCGGCGGCGTCATTGCGAGGTAGAGCGGCATCATGGGGGCGCCATCGAATTTGAAGAGGTTGAGGCGTTTCCTTTGTGAGTAGGCATCTGTGACGACTTCGTAGCGCTATGAGACGAACGCATCAGTGAATGCACCGAGGAGAAAACCCACCAGTGTAGCATACCTTGAACAATTCCGTGGCGTTGTACCGCGTATACACCCCAGTCTTGTAGGCACAGGGGTCTGAGTATAGTTGTCGCCCATCAACCTTGATAGGCTCCAGTGCGAGCGAGCCGTTCGTGAGCTTCTTGAAGCTGCCATGTTGCCATTGTATTATTCCCTTTGGACATTTGGGGTTCGTTGCTGTGTCGTCGGGTCAGTAGGGTTGTCCGTATACCCTTTCCTTGTTCCCCTTCCCACCACCTCCCATGCAGGAGATGTACGGAACGTACGATTGGATATGGCGCGATAATATGCCTCCTCAAAATATCCATCATCGGTAAATGAGTACGAGATGCCCGTGTGTTTCGGCTCGGTGAATTCCTCCTTCACAGGATCGTAAAAGCCCTAGATGTCCATCCGTCAGCATGTCCATCCTATTCCCCATCCGTGTAGAGGTGTGCTTACCGAGCCCGTCAACGTCGAGTTACTCTTGCTAGACCACGTTCCCACTAGGTCCGTAGGAATCGCGGCCTGATCTGTGGTCTGTGCATGTGCAAGATGTGCGCCGGCGAGCATCATTGCTGCTGCAATAGAGGAAAAGAAAACCATTTTGCCAGCATGCGTGTACGGTTGCGGAGCAGAATGAGTGTATCAGGTCGGATGAAAGGGTGGAGCGTGAGGTACAAATGAGGTGAATTGAGGTGAAGTGAGGTGAAGTGAGGTGGGATCGTTCGTTGATGAGCCGTCTTCCGAAGAGACGGAATGAAGGGAGAGCCGCTGAACGTGACAGGGGTTGCGCGGCTAGTGGCAGATCTTTGGCCACTCGATGTCGGTTCACCGATATCGTTCCGGGTTGATACATTCGTTTGCGGGGGGTTTGACGTCGCAAAGGAGCACTGGATTTGGTTACGGAAATCGGTCCGGATTGATTTATTTGAGGTTGCCAGCTCAACGAGTACCGAAGAGGAAGCAGCAGCAGCAGCAGCGGCGGCGGCGGGGGTGCATTGTCCCGGTACTCTTTCTGGAACGAAGGGTGAATCTGCGGGCATCGCATCCATCATGGCATCGGTGGTTGCGCTGAAGAGGGAACTGCGGAAGGAGATTAAAAAGCTACTATCGGAGATGTCTGATGCTGCGGCGGCCTCACAGAGTAAGCCCACCTGATCCATTCCTGCAGATGGTACGATCTTGTTCGTCACAAGCAAACCGGTCACGTATTGACAAGCACCAGCTTCCAATGCGACGCAAAGATTGCTTTCGCTTCCAGAGTACAAGGCAGCGAGACGGATAAGCATCTATCTCTCCATGCCAGCAGGTGAAATCTCGACGACACCCATCGTGAAAGACGCGCTTGCACAGGGAAAGAAGGTATTCATCCCATACACCTACGAGCCGAGCGTTCAATTAGAAGGACAGCCAAAATCCATCATGGACATGGTGGAGCTACGATCCATCAAGGACTTTGAATCGCTCGAGCTGGACAAGTGGAACATCCCCACCCCCGCAAAGCATTCACTCTCATCGCGGGCAAACTCCTTTGGCGGCAAAGGTCTCACAGATGGAAAGGACGTCGAAGCCAACGACGAAAACGGCCTCGACTTGATCGTCATGCCGGGCATGGCCTTCGACTGCGGCTTCGGACGTCTCGGTCACGGAAAGGGATTCTACGACTACTTCCTGCGTCGATCTCAAGTCTCGTCGCGGATGCCCTTTCGCGGTAAGAACTACTGATGTTTCGTACTTGGGTATGCTAACTGACCACAAAAAGTTGGCCTTTCCTTGACAGAGCAGCTGCTTCCATCTGGCGAGTCTGTACCCATGGACACTTCCGATTTCCGCCTCGATGCCCTCGTGACGGGTGACGGAGAAGTCCGCCGAGCCCAAACATGAACAGGCCTCTTCCACGCTACGCATTCCATCGGACCCCAACCACGGTCGTGTGCGTGATCGACTCGGACCCGGACGCAGACTCGGTGCTGTTGCGGTTGGCGGCCAAGCTCACTGGAGCTGTTGGATGAGGGAGATGTTGTCGCCCTTGAGCAGCACTTGGCCTGCATCTTGTTAGTAGGATGAATGCAATGCTGGCTGCCCGACTCACCGAGCTTCCTGCGCACTTCCGGTGTTTCCTTCTTTGCCAGCGTGACTTCCACCGCCTCGTCGATGACCAGGTTCATGAACTCGTCGAAGCCCTGCGATCATCAGCGGTTGTTGGTGTCCAGGCCGTGAATGGAATGCGCACGCACCCTGAGCTTGCCCTCAATCCGTATCCCCAAGTTCTCGTAGAGCCATATCGACACGGTCGCACGCGCCTGCAGGAGCTTGAAGATGAAGTTGATCGGGGGAAGGAGCACTGGAGGGTGTCAGCATCGGGGGAATGCGCGAACCGGGTGTGGAAGCAGGTGTGTACCTTTCCCCCCGCCGCGGCCTGGAAACCATGTCAGCTATTGTCGCACCCCATTTTGCGTTGCGCACACTTACCACCAGGACGTCCAGACATTTTGCAGAGGTCGATTGATTCGCGATAGGGCGACGGTTCACGTGTGTAGTGGAGGGAAGTCACCGGCAGTGGAGGCGGAGACGGAGACGGCGCAACGAGGGCAGAAGCTCCGACAAAATCTCAGGCGGTGACTAGCGACCAGCTTGGCAGGTGCGGGACAGGCCAACCGACTTTGTCTAGCCATCGCATCGCCGTAGTATCTAACTGGCAACGTTCCTGTTCCGCAAACAGACCTCTGACCCGCACACATCCACACACACAGACACACACACACACCCACTGTCACGCCCACGCCCACGCCGGCTGTCGTTCCCTTCGCCGGCGTCCACCCAACATCTGAGCCCCGCGCCCTCACCCTTACATGACCACTCGATAGACGACCCCACCCTCGTCCCTCGCCCCTTCCAGCGACCCGCTCTCGCAGCCTGTTAGCACCCCTCCCCCCCCCCAACATGGCCGCCAACGGCGTTGAGCAGGTCTTTGCGCCCCAGGATGTATTGGCCGCGCACGGCACCATGGCATCGGGGGCGGACCGAGGACAGAAGGAGCAGGCGCATCGGTATCTGGAGCAGTTCCAGAAGTCGGTAGGTGCGGATGCGTGGAGGATGGGCCATGTACGCTGACGGTGCGGGCAGCAAGCGGCATGGGCGACCACGGTTGGCATGCTGGAGTCGAACAACGTGGATGCGGCGGCGAAGCTGTTCGCCGCCACAACCCTCAAGGGCAAGGTAGGCCAAGGACATCGTCGCCATGCTGAGTGCTGCGCTGATCCGCCCAGATCGTATACGACCTCCACCAGCTACCCCGCGAACAGCTGCCGAATCTGAGGGAGTCGATAATGAGGAATCTGGCAACCTTCCACGCCGGGCCCAAGCCTACGAGGCTGCAGCTGTGCGTGTGTCTGGCGAACTTGGCCATCCAGATGACGGAATGGAAGGACGTGCTGTCCCTCATCGTATCCACTCTCGGCGCAAACCCCTCTACCCTCCCCTGCGTCCTGGACTTTCTCCGCGTGCTCCCCGAAGAAGTCACGCATGGTCGGAAAATCGCTCTCACAGTACGTTCGGTCGAATCATCACCACCCACCAACTTACCGGCACCTCCCTGCGGTATCGCGGTATGATATTGGAAGTCATAGTCTAATGCATGGTCTTGTCAGGAACACGAGTTGCAGATGAGGACGACGGAGTTGATCGAGGAGAACGCGCAACAGGCCCTCACCCTCCTCATCCAGTATGCCCAGTCATCGGGTAAGTCTCGCCGCCCAGTCGCAGGACGTGGCTAACGTCTGCAGCCGCTGCCGCACAGAACCCCCAGCTGCTCAACTGCGTCACTTCGTGGATGCGCGAGATATCGCTCGACAACATACTGAATTCTCCGCTGTTCGACGTCGTATTCGCAGCCCTCTCCGCGTCCGAGGCATTCGACGCTGCCGTCGACTGCATATGCAACCTCATCGCCGAGACGCGGGACGTGGACGAGACGATGCAGAGCATCATGTCACTCTACCCAAAAGTGTTGGCATTACGACCATTGCTCGCTGAAGCCGCCCAGGAAGAGGATGCAGACAAGTACAAGGGCATTGCACGGATATTTGCAGAGGCCGGAGAAGCCTGGGTTCTTCTCATTGCACGACTCCCAACCGACTTTCGAAATCTCGTTGAAGTTGTGCTGGAATCTGCGGCTTTGGACAGGGATCGGGACGCCATCTCCCTCACCTTCAAGTTCTGGTATGATCTTAAGCAGTATATCACCTTGGAGAGGTACAGGCAAGCCCGTGCACAGTGTGTGGACGTGTATTCGAAGCTGGTTGACATCATGATCGTCCATCTAGAGTACCCGAAGCCGGAGAGTGGCGATGAGAAGGATCTGTTCGAGGGTGATCGCGAGCAAGAGGAGAAGTTTCGCGAGTTCCGACACCAGATGGGAGACGTCTTGAAGGATTCATGCGAAGTCATGGGTGTTGTGGAATGCATCCAGAAACCGTACACCTTGATTCAAAGCTGGGTGCAGACATACGGATCCCAGGCTGCACCGAATCACGTTCCAGAGTGGCAGAAGCTCGAGGCTTCCCTGTTTGCTATACGGGCAATGGGACGAATGGTACCTCCGGATGAGAGCATCATGCTTCCTCAGCTCATTCCATTGATTGTGGCCATACCGGATCATCACAAGGTGCGGTTCCAAGCGGTAATGGCACTGGGACGCTATACCGAATGGACGGCCCAGCATCCCGAGACACTGCAACCTCAGCTGGACTTCATCATGGCCGCTTTCGAGCACGGCACGAAGGAGGTCACTCGGGCAGCAGCGCTCTCGTTCAAGTTCTTCTGTAATGACTGCGCGAGCTTGCTCATCGGCTTTGTTGGACCTTTGCAACAGTTTTACGCCAAATACCTGAACACCCTTCCGGTCCAGAGTCAGGAGGATATCACCGACGGTGTAGCTTCCGTGGTCTCCAGGGTACCTCTGGACCAAGTCTATCCGACGCTGAAGCTGTACTGTGATCCAATATTACAATATCTGATGACCGTCGCGAACCAAGCCAAGACCGAGCAGGAGCAAAAGGTTCTCGCAGACAAGATCAACCTCATCACCACCTTTGTCGAGTTTGTAAAGCCGCAGGTACCTCCAGGCCAAGAGCATCCAGGGGTCAAATACAGCCAGGAAGTCTTCCCGGTACTGGCAAACATCGTCACCCATTTTTCGAAGAGCATACCGATACTGGAGCGAGTGTGCCGATGCTGGCGATACATGGTTCTCTCCTACAGGACTGCTATGCGCCCCCTGCTCCCAGAGCTCGCAACCAAACTCATCCAGGGCTTTGAAGCTTCACGGCAAGGTTGCTTCCTGTGGGCAACATCTTCCATCGTCCGCGAGTTTTCGGCCGGAGTGGAGGAAATTGACCCAGGTCTCGCGAATGACGTATTCCAGTTCTACGAGCAGCAAGCCAAGACCTTCCTGCGGATACTCAACGACCTTCCACCAGAAGACTTGCCCGACCTCATTGAGGACTTCTTCCGCCTCACCGCCGACATGGCTCTCTACTTCCCATCTGAATCCATCATGTCGCCGCTCATGGAGACGATTATTTCTGCTGCTTGTTCGTCGCTTACGCTGCTCAAAGAGGAACCCATCATCGCGAGTCTGCACTTCCTCCGCGACCTCGTCTGCTACGGACGCAACTCGTCACCCTCCTCCTCCTTCGACGGCACGCGCCACGATGTTCCCCAGCAGATCCAAGAACGTGTCAAGCAACTCGTCGTCACCACTGGCGCGGAGCTCGTCCAACGCATCATGACGGGCATGATGTACTCGTTCCCCGAAGGTTGCTTCCCTGACGCATCAGCCGTGCTTCTCGATCTGTTTGAGCTCATGCCTGAGCAAGTTGCTGTGTGGGTGCAGCAAACAGTGGGGATGCTACCGCAGGGAAGTATCACGCCGCAGGAGAGTGACAGGTTCCTGAACAACATCCGACAGCGCATTCAGTCCAAGGATATTAGGATGATCCGGACTATTTTGCAGGATTTCACGACGAGTTATCGGAGGAGGAATGTGGCGCCGAGGGAGGGGCTGGGCAGGTTGGAAGCCAGCCGGTTTAGGTTCGCTGGATGATTGGTGAGCGGGAGCATGGCTGGCGATGAGTGATGTGGCGAAAGGGAGAATAGATAGGTCGAGGGAAAGCGGTTCCTAACCTCCAGCGAGCCCTTTCTTTCTCCTCCGGGTCTGTAATGGTTTCGCGTACATGGACCGCATACCCTACACCGATAACGGATACAAATACAAAAACAGGCGGGGGAGATATACAACAAAGTGGATATGGATACTATGTGTTTCGGTGTATTGGCAGGCGGGACAGGTAGCAGGCATGAGCGTTAGTGATGACTTTTGATGGGCATTTGCATGGTTGGCATGGGATGGCAGGATTTGGATGGAGCATAGTATGCGTAGATGGACAGGGTAGGGCAGGATAGGCCGCTTGCTAGCTTACTGGCTGGTTGAAATTATTTTTCCTTTTCTTTTGGAGAAATGTACATTGCGAAGATTTTCTCTACTCAAACAAGTCTTACCTCTCTGTTCATCTCGCTTGCGTTTTGTAATCGTGAGTTGGCGTGCGAGGTGGCTTGGAGGGGTTTGGGTAAAGAAAAGTGAAGTGAAGTGGGGTAGTGACGTACCCGTCTTCCCCGGGGTATAAGCCTCTTGGCGTATGAAAAACCAATAATGCGACTTTGGACCGACGGTGGACTGCGATTGAGACATGCCCAGGGGATTCTCCGGCCTGGCGTTCACGTTACCGCTTGGGTTGCTGGACGGGACGGTTACACTGCTTGCCGAACGAGTTCGATACTGCTGCATTAGTACAATTCCACGTTGACATAACGGAGGCTGCGATGCTGTGCAGCTCGGTGATGCAAGTGGTACAGCGCGCTTCGCTGTCACTTTGTGGGCGCTGAAATGAGGATGTGACGACCACCATTGGTCGATAGGGGAAGGTGAGGAGTTGATCAAGGACATGGTACGCTTCTGCTATCTACTTGCAGTGACCGCTCGCAGGGAAAGCGGAGCTGATGTGTATACTTCATGTGTTGGTTGGTACGAGGCTGAAATGGGTGGTGGGTGGTGATGCGGGCCCTGACGGATGGATTTCAGGATTGCGCTCCACCGGGACACGGATATCAGCATGGGACTTTCGGCCCAAAAACGCAATTCGTATCACCGGGGTGTTTTCTAAAGATATACCAATGCAGCGGTGATCATCCTCACCGTACTTGCCCGGCAAGATGCTATGTTGGGATACGGACCCGAATCTGGTTTGATGCTGCCGGTGAACGCTGGGTCAGACGACGCTGTAGTTTGCGGCCAATCACGGCTGTTTAAACGGAGGAACAGTCCGTCCGTCCGCGAGCTTGTGGTCGTCGACAGGGAGCGGTGCTGAGTCATCGGTGGACTACGGAGTAGTCCCCGCACCGAGTACTGAGCACTGGGGAGGCTCCAAGTTGTAATCGACGCTCGTGACATCTCCTGTAATACAGCGAGGTCCGATGCAGACACCCAACTAGTAGCCATATGGATGACGGCTGGGGTAAGCGAACTAGCCGCGTTATGTGATCAGTTTCCTCGGACATCGATAAAGTCTAACCCCTCATCCAAATAATGTCAACAACTTTGAATTTCAAAGTCCATGGAAGTGTTGACGTCTGTTTCTCCCGTGTTTCTCGCAATAGATGCCAATACGATCTAGACTGCACGTGAGATGGCTTTTGAGCTGTCCCGAAGTAGCTAGCCAGAGAGGGGACGGCGCCTTTGGTAGCTTGCCAGTGGATCGCAAGAAGTCGACCCCGCTTAATCTTGCTGCAAAAGGAAAGCAAGCTACAGCTTTGGGCCGCAGTAGTCGCCGTCCCCCCCATTCAATCAAGGCCTGATGGCTTGGAACCGTCGTTCGAGCATTTCTGGCTGACCAGGTTTGTGGGCGTCGCACCATGCCAACTTGACTGCTCTGCGGGGTTTCTGCACACATCAAGTACATCAAGTCATTCAACACAGACTCTCTTCGGGCGATCATGACTCTGAGGTGCTTTCGGTTGGTGACGGTTGAGGCTGCGTCACGCATCGCTAGCCGGAATCCTCTTCTACCGGTGAGAATGAAGAAATGAGTCGTGTTCGGAATGGACCGACATGACAAAGTTTGAAGGCTGACTTTCGTGTGGAAACTGGGGTTGATGCTCAGGTGCCAGTCTGAAATTGGGGCATGGAGAAGGCGCATGGCGGGCTTGACCGTGGGTGCGAGGTCAGGGTCCAAGCCGTCATCAGATTATTTCCGCACTTTTTGTAGAGTCTCACCACGACACGAGCGCTGCACCTACATAGTACATACATAGTACGACCACTTGCGTCACATACGAATGTGGGAAATAACACGAGCCAGGACGTTGGATGGGGCTGTAGAGGAGATCGTATTCCCAAGTCCCGTGGGGTGCGTTGACCTTGGGAGTGGGGCAGTCAGTCAGTACTTGCCATGTCGCCCTTTTCAGGGGATGGCGGTAGTCAGACGTCTGGGTCGGATTCGTATCGCCACCACCTCGTGGTGACAGGGAGCATGGGATAAAGGTGAGGCTGTGACGGATGCGGCCCCTGCCCGGCTGGGGGCGTTCAGAGGGTGAGGGATCTGAGGTTTCCGATGCAATAAAAAAGGGACTTGGGGTCAGGGATTTACGGGCGATCGACGTCGCTTGGGCAGCTCCCGTCGATGGGTATTGGTACTCGCCGTCTGCAGCATTTTGCAAGAATAGCGTGGACGCTCGTATACTGCCGGCATATTCATGGTGGCTCGCATTGCGCTGCAGGTCCAGATATGCGAGCCGACGGCCGTCGTGTTATGGGTTGGGAAGTGTCATAGTTATCAGGGGAGGCTGATGGCCCCAGCAACCAGGTCCCACGCGTGGCTAGCGCAAATCATGACAGGAGGGCTAGGTACCATTGCATTGTTACTGGATTGCGTTGTAGGTAGCGTCGACGGCGGAGAGTCGTGTCTCGAGCCGGTGGCAACCACTCGTCACGGGGAGTCGATGGAGCAATTTGCAAACAGTTCGCTCCCAGCCAGCCAAGCGCGCGACGGTGGAACGGTGGCCAGCGATATGCATCCAGCGCAGCACGAGAATGCTGGGAGCAAAGAAGGTTTCCCAGGGCGGTGGGTGAGAACATGGGTTGCGTGCGGGAGGGACGAGCTTGTTGGCCAGCGTAGAGTCAGCCGCCACCGTGAATCGATCGAGCGATTCCTCATCGGGACGAGGTTTATTGGTGTGGAGCCAAGTTATCACACGCATGCCGAATGGAGGAGCAGACACGGCCTTGGAATGCCGGAGCGACGTGCTGAAGATATTGCTATCGGCCGCACTCAGCTCGACCGGTGCAAGCGACCCTGTCTCGCATGCAGCACGAACAAGCAATACATGTATGCTGAAGACGGATTGCCATGGCCGAGAATGAATGCATCACACAGATGGGCTGGTGCAGCTGGAGCGCAGACCCAACCCAGGCAGCGGGCGAGGGTCTGGTCTGGCATGCCCGCCCAGAGGCCGTCACGAGACCGCGGGCAGCTCGAGCGAGGGTGAATTGGCATGGAACGGGATGATGGAACGGGATGATGGAACGGGATGATGGAACGGGATGATGGGATGGGATGCGATGGCATGCGATGGCATGGCATGGCAAGGGGTGAGATGGGATGGGACGGGATGGTGCGTGGTGAATGGTGAATGGGAGTGCATGCACATCACATACAGCAGCAGCAGCAGCAGCAGCGGCAGCGGCAGCGCCTTTCCGTCCATGTACGTACTCTGTATCCATGTGTCCATGTACTGTGTAGGTATGGGACGATGGATGAATAACGTTGGAGGTTCCGTGGAGCACCGCCAGAACAGAAGCCTCGGTACCGGTAGCGCCTGCCCTAACCATGCGTAGCTCCAGCCGATGCCAGGAAGGTGCGACCTTGTAAACCCTTCACGCTCTCCATGACTCTCAACACCAGCCTCACAGGCACCGTCTGCCAATTGATGCTATTCTGGGCTCTCTGGCCATCTATCGCCATCGCAGCCCTCGCCGCACGCACGCACGCACCCCACTCGCAAGTCGAGCACGCCCCTTCATTTGCCCGTCTGCACAGACTAGCGATCCCAGCATTCCTCCTCCTCACAGACCACCGCTTCCACATTCACATCCACATCCGCATCCGCACCCGCAACCTCACCTTTCTCCACTTCACGCTATCACTTTTGGTGCTGCTCCCGTGCCCAGAGCCTCTGTCCGTCCAAGCGCACGCCTCTCCCACTCCCTGTCCCACTGTCCTGCATCTCAATGCCATCTCGCCCTAACCTTGCCCTATAGGAGCATGTTTCTTCTGCCTGCTGCACCCTCCCCCCCCCCCCTCTGTGTTCATCTGTTTCTGCTGCACATACGAGCCTCCAATTGCTTATCGTGATCCATCCCCTGTCTTTCTGCTCCCCCAGGAGCAGAGGACTCGTCCTAATCTGTCTAGAATTCTCACCAACCTCAGCCGTGTGCTGGCCTATTCGAGTGTGCCGTTCATTTGCGACCAGCCTGCTCTGGCCTGATCATCGACGGGCGCTGTTCCCAGCTCCTTGTCGGCGTTTTGGCGCCCTTCACGCCTGGTGCGTGCTCTCACTACCCGTATAACTAACGCCGACTTCCATTCTCCACAGAGTTTCTGTAGCTTGACCACCATCGCCCGCCAGCTGCTCCCACCTCTTGTCCTACATGACTAGCTGCAACGTCCACTCGGAAGCCCTCTAGTCCCCTCTTTTTCCCCCCTTAGAATCCGCGCCAAATTTGACGGCCGCCGTTTGACGCCCCGCGGCCAGACTACACACCACCGACCATCACCTTCTGGCCGTCATTTTCCCCTCTAAGCATTTTTAGTGGCCCATTCACGAGTGGACTGCGCGTCCCTGCTGAATCAAAAGGTCGTCCCTCTCCACAGCCCAGCGGTGCCAATCAACCCAAGCACCGCCCCTATATCCTCCGAGGTGACCCGGTGCTCTGGTCTGCCTGGCCTTCTCAGGCTTCTTTTTCCATTTGACACCTGCGCTACGTCACAGTGAACCCCCCAGTGTCAACAACGCTCTCATCGCGAAGAGATGGAGTCTGATCCGACTGCCGAATCCGGCGACTTGTCGCCAACTGGCACTGGCCCCGCCTCGAATCCAAAAATGAGGAAGCGAACCAAGACCGGGTGCCTCACCTGCCGCAAGCGAAGGATAAAGTGCGGCGAGGAACGACCAACTTGTGCGAATTGTATCAAGTCAAAACGACAATGCGAAGGCTACAATCAGCGCGTCGTTTTCAAACCTCCTCTGGGAAACTGGCCTGACCATTCAGCCGTCGTGAGCACGCTGCAGTACCACAACTCCAGCCTGCCTGGCTCCAAGCTGTCGAACCCGCATCAGGATGATAGTGTCACATCGATACAGCCTCGACCATTAACACAATTCGAGTATGCCACCGATAGCGGTCATCCCGTTGGCCATTTGAGCACCCAGCAAGCCTACGTGGGCGGTACCCAACCCTACAGTGCAACCCCAGGCTACCATCAACCTCTCGCATCTCCCCACCACCAAGTCCCTACGCCCACGAGCGCAACCTCTCATTTCCCACATCCCTCACCGGTACATTCCAGCTTTCCCGGGCATTACGATGCGAACGCTGGCTACTCGGAGCAACCTCAATATCCGCATGCTCAATACCCACAGCCAACGCAACAGCAAGCCTACTACCAGCAAGGAAGAGCATACGTCCCTCAAACCAGTGTCTCCCCACAGGACGAAAGTTTCCCCGCCCAGTATCACGAACAACGGCCGTCGCAGTACCCATATAATAGCCAGGGCCAACTTTCGGTTCAACGAGCTCAAGCCAGTCCATTGGAGTATAGTGGGGCATACACGGTCCCTTTGGCAGCTTCCCACGCGGGTCCTTCACATTCCAGTTTCCAGTCTGCCCATATACCCCAGCATGCCACTTCAGATGTAAAATATATGCCTGCGCATGCTGTTTACGGTATGTCTCGCGTTTAGTACCCTATCATCGTGCATCTTAGTTACCACTATCGTTATCTATACCCCATCCAAGTCCGGTTACAAAGTAGCTGTAGACGGATGACGCTGTCGCTTAATATTACTATCATATATCCCTCTCCTGTCAACCCTCTCCACGAATATGAATTCGCACCGTATGTCTCATGATTGGCAATATCCCACGCGCTCTCTATCTGTGTACAAGGCACCAAGCTGATGATTGCTTTCTCCTAGACCCTCATACTGTGCCCGCCTCACTAGCGAAATCGTACCAACCGGTGATACCGTTGAGTGGATTTGGCGGGGAAGACCACCTTAGTCCGACGCAGGTGCTCGATGAAGCTGCAGTGGAGGAGGTCGACGACGACTACTATGATGTGCATTCGGACGAGGAAATGCTGGATGGCATGGATGGTACAGATGAAGACGCCGTCCTTCTTAACCGAGACTTCAGTCTCATTCGAAGGATACACTTTGAGAACACGAGTGAGCTTGCTGTTCGACGGTATGATGCTTTCATCTATGATGGCATCTTGAATCAGTACAGGACAGAACAAGTCGCCAACCCACTCAAGAATCCAAAGACCGCGAGAGTTTTTGCACACTTCATCCAGTGAGTGGCTATCAAAGGCAGTGAAACGGCTACTGACCATCCTGTGCAGTGTCACTGGTCCAGTAAGCTCACCAATCTTGGTTGTTGTTTTGTCCATACTTACAGCTCCTGCGACCAGTCCCTATCGATCTACGAACGAAACCCACGAAACCCCACATCCATCTTGGAGGGCCCGACACCATCATCCCAACAAAGCTTGTGGACCTATGTACTCCCGTTGAAGGCGCTTGCCCACCAGGGACTGCTTCATGCCATGCTGGCCATGGCAAGTCTTCACATTGCAAAGCTACAACGAGCGTCGATTACCCCGTCTTACAAGCATTACGGTATGTTTGACAATGACAAGGTGGCAAGAATATCTCACTGACAAGTCTATCAGCGTATGCCCTCAAAAGGCTGGGTCGATCCCTTGGAAATCAGAAAAGACGACTTTCAATTGCTACTCTAGCAACGAGCCTCCTGCTTGCCTTCTACGAAGGTATGTGTTCCAACCGCGATGCTGTGGATAGATCTGAATTTTCTAGTCATGACCGCCGAGCACGTAAAATGGAGCACTCATCTTGTCGGTTGTGCGCAGTTGATATCCGAACTCGACTTTTCGCGACTCACTCAGGAAGCTCGGCGACTGAAAGCTGCAAAGACCGAAAGGGAGAGCAAGCTACCTTACGAGAACCCAGGTTTGCTTATCGATCAGAAACAACTCGATCAGAGGTTGAAAGAGACCACCTTGATGCCGGATGAGAGTATTGTCAGTACAATAGTGGGGAAGAAGATTAGCTACGATGATTATGGGAGGGTTTTAGAGGACACTGATGGTAGAACGAATCAGAATGGTGGACTGCCAGCCACACTGGACCTGCGCGCTTTTGAGACTTTACAGGACTTGTATTGGTTTTACGCAAGGCACGATGCTTTCCAGAGCATGGTCAGTGGTAATCCGCTGATGTAAGTGTTGAAATTGTACTGGGACTTGGACTGTCTGCTAACAATGCCAGCACCGACTATCAAAAGTGGTCTGATTGCCCTCCTCGTGCGCCTCTCGGTCGATCAGATGCTCTATACGGTACACACGATCACATTATCCTCCTCATCGCTCGCATCGCGGACTTTACTGTTCGAGATCGTACTCGGAAGCTCAGACAAGTGGAAGCAAACGGTGGGCAGTGGAGACCAAGACCTGGGGTACCGGGCATGCCAATGGGGCCGCCGTCTTCCAAGGGGGGACCGGGTGGCCCATCGTCCACACCCACGGGTCCACCCCAACATATGAAGGGTATGGGAGGCCCTGGCTATGGACCACCACCCGGCCAAGCACGAGCTCAAGGGCAGGGTCCGCCTCCACCAGCATTCTACGGAATGGCACCCTCACGACCGCCCATCTCACTACCGAGTAGTTACGCGGATCCCAACCATGTTCCGGGCAATTCTCCACAGGGAACAAATGCGCCTCATCCCAAATTTGCCGACCTTCCAAAAGCATACGAAGCAGCACTTGCCGAATGGAACAGCATCTCTCACGCACATGCTACCGTTGCTCGCTTCCTCGCCAGTACGGAAACTTTCGCTCCCTTAACACCGGACCTATACCCCGTAGCGCCAGGCGGGAACATGACACCATTCGGACCGGCCCTCGTCCATCGTAGCTACGACATCAGCACATTGTGGAACACTCTTCACCTCGCCAATATCCTTCTGCTGCGCTCGCATCCCGCTTCGCCACCCGCCGCCCACATGGCCGCCGGTGTTTGTGCCCAGGCTACGCAGCCCTACGCCATGCTAATCGGCCGTATCTCAGCAGGGATGCAGATGCCAGCCGGCGACGACATGCCCCTATCTCCATTCCTCGGGGCCGCTCTGATTGAAACTACAATGGCACTCTTCTTTGGTGGTATACAATATCGCGAACCTAGTCAGCGTGCATGGCTCATCAAACGCCTCCTCGACATCGACCGACGAACTGGATGGGCTTCGGCAGCAACAATAGCGCGATCGTGCGAAACGAGTTGGGAGAAGGCTGCCGAGATGGGCAGAGGACCTCCCTACCCACAACGGATGACGAGACGACAGGGTGAAGAGGGACCGGTTGTTTTGGATGTTGATGAGACTGGAGGATCTGGCGGCGGCGGACGGGACGGCGGAGCGGTTGGAAGGGGGGCTGGGCTATTTGGTGGGGATTCGGAGACGAGATTTGTTGTTGGCAGGGGCAGGAACAAGATTGAATTACCTTGGGCAAAGAACTTGCTGGCCACGGAGGAGGAGTTGAGAGCCGAGATGGAGAGGGTGGAGTTGGATGGGCAGTAGAGAGAAACTACGGATCTCTATTTTGGACCATGTACTAGGATCACTACAACAAGACGACTAGAATAGCGAGCAAACGACGATGAAGATTAGGATTCAAGTAACGAATGAATGAACCAATGAAGGAGAGAGAGAGAGAGAAAATTCAGGCTTCTTCCTTCCTTGTGTTTGACACAAGACGCTCCAGGTTGTAGGTGGTTGGTATGATATTCAATAGAAGATGGATACTGCAGCTGTTGGAAACAAAGCATCTGTCGCAGAATATACAGTAGTTTGTGCATTTACGTGCGTGCTTCTTGGAAGGCAGGTTCAGATCAGTGAAGGTTGTTTCATTGGTATAGGGAACTACAATCGCTTGCCGGCTCCGATCCAACCCAAGCCAGTCCGCCCAAGCCAGCCCATTCGATGTAGGCCACATTGGATCGCAAGCCAAGCTAGCCAGATCCCGTGCCTCGCCTTCCCCGTTTCTCCTCGATCGCAAGTATACAAGAATTGCCAGAAGCAAGGTACCGATGGAGAGCCGAAAAGCATGGGTGAATAGGTGTGCATTTTGGGAAGGGGGATATGTGACGCAATGCAAGGATAGGGGTAGGAAAGAGGGGAAGTGATCAGCAGGGGCTAGGGGGTAGAAAGCATGAAATGGGAAAGTAATGCAGGGGAAAAAAAGGAAAGCAGGAGGAAGGAAAAACAAAAGGAAAGAAGATGATGTACCCACCATTCCGAAGGGCCACTGGACTCCCCTTTTTCCAGAGTTCGGAGACGTGGGAAGCCGAGACTTGATCGTAGGATCGAGCGTTCACTCGGGGAGGTTCGCCGTTCTGTTTGGAGATTGGGTAGGAGATGGTGGACTACCGGGTACACGGGTGATGGGGGGGTAGGAAGAGACCGCTCAGTATCGATCGTATGTCGGTTCGCGGTTCTGGAGAAGGGTCATGGTCTCGTAAAAGTTGGGGTTCCATTCGACGCATTCGAGGTACTCCCAGTAGAGGCGGAGGCCATGCGGGCTATCCGCATCAGCCTGCATTCTCAATGTCAGCAAGCAAGTCTCCTCAACCCATAGCAAAATGATATGCAGATGCCCGGAAAGACAGCACATCCACCGATACAAAATGGCGTAAAGAGTTGGCATGGTTTTGAATCATGGCCGTGGTTTGGAAAAGAAGGAGAGAAAGAACTTACCCGATCGAAGGCCTCCATAACGAACTCCTTCCCGATGAGCGAGGTTCGCATGGTATACTCCTTCTTCCACACCCGGAGCTCCTCGAGATAGGACTTGATGTCCTTCTCGATTTTCTTGTCACGCAGCTCGAGATCCGCACTCGCCGCACTGCCTCCCTCGCCCTCCCCCACACCAGGCATACGCCCCTCATACACGGGCTTGGGAAAGAAATGCAGCAGCAGCGCCTTGCTCAACCACTCGGGGCGACCCACAGCCGTCAATTCCTCGGCCCAGTACTCGAGTACGTGGGCCGGAACATGCTCCTTCATGCGCTCGTGGTCCAGCTTGTCCGACCACCGGCTCTGTGTGTAGTGGCCAAAGTAGAAGTACCGCTTGCGCCCACCGAAGCGCGGGTCGGGGCGTAGGACGAAGAGAGCCACTTTCTCGGTCGAGGTGCCAGTCTCGCAGGTGAAGGGGAGGTTGGGGTATTCTTCTTCGGGCTGGACGTTGAAGAATGGGACCAGCTTTGCACCATGCGATCCTGCTGATTGCGGCACGAATGGGTCGAGGGTCAGGTCCAGCGTGTAGTAACATCGGTTCGGGAGTAGGCTATAGCCAAGCTTGGGACCGATGGGCGGGATAAAGTTGAGGCCGGGAGACCATTCGTTGCCACCAAGCATATTGCGGAGTAGGTCGGGAGCGAAGGAGGTCATGTTCTCCGAGGAGGGAATGTTGGTGGTATCAAAGGGTGCGAGCGTGGTAAGATAGTGAGGCTTCCAGATCCGAGGCTCGAGGGTGCTGGATAGTTTGGCAGGTAGGGTCGCATCACCACGCGCGACAACAGTCGGAGATACGGGTGGAGTGTACTGTGCACCAGGGTCGATGAGGGCCTTCGATGTCGTCAAAGACATTTGGGTCGGGGCGGGCTCATCGACATTGCCGTCAGTGAGCAGAGGACTGTTGACGGAGCTTGCGGGAGACGCATAGAGCGGCCTGTGGCCACCAGCGCCTGACCAGTCCATGGCGCGAAAGGGTGCCGGCCCGTCGCCGTTGCGAAGATGGGGAGCCATGGTGATGTTCTTCTTCCTCAAGTGTGGCGGCACTCTCGCATGCGGCGGAATCATTGGAATCATTGGAATATCAGGTTTGGCGGTGTTCCCGTGATTGGACTGTTGGTACGCATTAGTCCCATGGTAATGCTCGACCGACCGCACCTCTTCAGAGAGCATATCGAGCTTCTTCTTGAACTCTGCGGCTGCCTGGTCCCTCTTCATGGTCTCAAGGGATGCATAAAGGGAGTTGCAGAGGGTTTTGAGGTCCTCCACGTCGGTCCGGATATCGTTGACCCGGGATTCAAGATTGGAAGAAGGAGGAGCGCTCACCTGGCTCATGTTGTTGTTTTCGTTGTACGGGCTGCCGCTCAGTGGGTGGTAGGAGGAGTGACCGGAAGGGGCCGGGTGGTAGGGGAGTTGGCCGTGGGGAGGAGGGGGTCGATTGGGCATGGCAGTCCAGTGGTTGACAGCAGGAGAAGAGGTGGTACGGACCTGGGTAGGTAGGGCAGTCTGAGCCGAGTGAAGGCAGAAGAGCCGATGCAGTTTGACGGGCAGTGTCTGATGGAGACGAATAGACGGGTCTGGATGGATATGAAGGGGCAGGTGGAAGGGATTGGAGGTGGAATGGAGAGGTATGAGAAGAGGGATGGTGTAAATTTGGTGGAAGGTAGGTGTAGAGAAGAAGAGGAGTGCGTGGGGGAGGAGGGTGCTATATACTCAAGGGAGGCGGTCGTTTGTGACGCTAGTGGGACGGCAGGCTGATTTCGAGGTGAGGGAGCTTGAAGAGACAAACGGTAAAGGCTTCCACGTGAAGGCAGAAGACTCGAATCGCGAGTCGACCAGAGACCTTTATCGAGTGCGTCCCCGGCTCGAGCTCAGTTCACGAGGGTCGTCTCCACACCAGCATCGCTTTGCGCAGATGGCTCGACTCTTTTCGACGCAGACGCAGCATCCTCTGGCGCATTATTCGTTCCCCCGAAGGGAACTCGATGGAAGGCTGCCTGGCAAGTCTCTCCGGGTCTCGGCTCTATTTGCGGAGAGTCGGTCTGTCGGAGAGCTGCAGACTGGCTGCCGGTACCGCCATCTGTTCTTCCTCGCAGCCCTTCACGATCCCTTCCCCCCCACTCTGGTCATTATTTGCCATCTCTCACGCATCGCAATCCAAGCCCCTCCCCCCCCAGCACGTGATCTAACGGGCCGACCCAGGGCTGATACACAGCCAACACAGCCAACACAGCCAACACCGCCAGCACCGCCAGACGGTCGAACGGAAAACTCGCAGCGGCAGCGGCAAGCCGGAATCAGGGTTCAGGGTGATGTGGAGGGAGAAGGGGACGGAGACAGACTCGACGGGATGAGCTGTCGCGTCGCGTCCACGTCCCTTCCCGCTTCCGACCTCGGCACGTGTCCCAATCCGTCTCCTGGACCCTGAGTGGAATGACGCACCTCTCGGCTTTTCTCACGGACGCCAGCCTTCACCCTGCGGCAAACCCTCACGCGCTCTTCGAGTCCGGCGGCCCAAAGTGTCCCAAAGCGATTGCTTCCGCCTTTTTGTGCGTACCCCGACGACACGCAACGAAAGTATACGGCAGGCAGACGATCATTGTGCGAGGGCTGCCGCTCCACCACCCTCTCACGGCCAAGCTGGATACAAGCAGCGAACATGCCCCCCGCCTCCTCGAAGCGCGCGGCCGAAGACGCCCAGTCGCTGAAGGAGAAGCTGCTCAACCTGCCCGGCACCGGCACCAGCGCCCGCGGCGGCCGTCGAAACGGGAACGGGAACGGGAGCCACACGGCAAACGGCAGCCATCTCAGAGACGTCATGTCGTCCAACGGCGACAATGCTTCGTCCACAAACGAGACCGAGGCCGCAGGGGTGAGCAGCTCTCCATCCACCCCCTCCTCCCGACCGTGCTGATGCTTCGGCCCGTGGCAGACGAATTGGGAAAACCAGCCCTCGGCCGTCCTTCACGGCTACCGGCGAGCCTACCGCATGGACACGGCGACGGCGTACAAGAATCCGCTCAGCCACGTCGTGCTGAACCAGGGCATTGGCAAATTGTCGCCTACCTCGGCCCGCCCGAGGGCGAAGAGGAGGGTCGAGAAGAGGGACCTGGCGACCGAGGTGCGGAAGCATTTCAACGCCCAAGCCGTGACGGAGAACAGTGCGTCCCAATCCCAATCCCACGTCGCTTTGGTCGTCCGTGGCTGCTGACGCTCTGCAGACTGCATAATCGAGCTTATTTACAAGATCAAACATCAGGGCATGCTACTCCCTTCCATGCCGTGTGTGTGGTCCCTTCGCTGACTGCGCTCCAGACAGCGACTTTAGAGTCCGATTCGCGCCTCAACGGAGGTAGATCGAATCGCTCGCCCATGCACTCGCACGTATTGTCTTCGCCGCACTTCGCACTTCGCACTTCTCCCAGTCTTTCACCCGTCACGATACCCCTTCTCGCCCCCCCTTCCCCCGCATTGGCATTGACAGTCGCTTTGCATCATGGTGGGCATTGCACATAGCATTTAATCGGCGTACCGGCTGGGTGCCAGCCCGTCAGAAATATAGAAACAATGACGTCTTGAGTAGAGAACGGGTCATTTTGGATTGGAGATCAGGTTTGGATGGATACTGGATGAGCTTTCGCTGGACCCACAGCAGGGTTGGGGACAGGATTGGATCAATCGGTCTGGACTGGTATTATGGCCCAAGCCAAACATCACCGTCCATGTAATGACGAGAATTTCTGGCCTCATCGTATCATCCATATATGCATGATCGTTTCTCCCTCTCCCTCTTCTTCCATGCTCAATCCTCCCGTTCCCCCCAAACCCCCATCTCCTCCCTCGCCACCGCATCCAAATCGATCAAACCCCCATCCCCGCTCCCGCTCCCTCTTCCTCCTTCCTCCTCATCCTCATCCTCATCCTCATCGCTATCCTCACCCCGTCGAGCCTCCTCCCTGCTCATCTCCCCCCACCCCGCATCCTCATCCCCCTGCTCCCTCAAGAACGCCGACCTCTCCACCGGAACAAAGTCATCCATCAGGTTCTGCGGTAGGCCCGCGGGCATACGTCGAGGACCATGTGTTGTCGAGGTAGACGTCGGGGGTGGTGTCAAGGGCATCATTGCCATTTCGGGATGGGATGTCAGTCGAGCTTCGTTGTCGGTGAGATTCGAAGGCGTGGAGGGAGAAGTGGAGGGAGTCGAGGGCGTACGCGCAGGGAGGGCGGGACGTTGTGAGGGTTCGTCTTTGGGATCGTGGGAGATTTTGTTCTTGCCCTTTGGGTGCGACACCAAAGTTTCGATCGTACCGCCGGGTTGGGTAGGTGGCAGGCTGGCATGATGCTCACTCTGCTGCTGCTGCGAGAACGGGAAGATGGAGAACAGCGCGGAGCTCAGACTCTGTCGATTCGGCAACGGCGGTCTAAACGACATGCCCTCACTCTGTTGCCCCGGCTCCTGCTGTGATCGACCGACCGTAGCGGGCGGCGGCATGGAAGCCGAATGCGCATGATGCGACGCTTTCTTCGAGCTCGATGGCTGCGGAAGAGCTGGAGGCGGCGAAGGTGGCTTCGTTATCACGGTATCCGGGAGGTCGCTCTGGCACATCTCGCAGGTCGTAAGATCGGGGTGATTTAAAAAGGTACAAGCAGGGCACTGTTTCTTTTGCTGCAGAGGAGGTGACGCGACATCCCGTGCTTCGTCCCGTGGTGGAGATGGTTGCGGTTGTCGAGAAGCTGTGCCGTCGGCGCCAGGCATACTGTACCCGGGACGGTACTTCATTGCGGTCCTGGATGGTTTCCTACCAGGCCCTTCTCTGCCCTTCTGTTTCCCGCCAACGCTGCCGGTAGTACCAGGTCCCAGACTCGGATCGATTGAGATGTTCACATTGACATCCCTCTTGCTCCCGCACTTGAGACACTGACACCGTCGGACCACGCTCTTCACAACCGTATCTTCGACGCTCATCCCTCCCGGCGCATCAAACCTCACCTCGAACCTCGCCGGTTCCCCAAAGCTCCCTGCCGTCTCACCGTCTTTGACCTGTCTCCAAGCCCCCGTATTCGAGTACCCGGCTCCCTTCGCCACGATGGGCATAATCGGATCCACGTGTCCGAAGACGAGGTGGTCGACGAAGGGAACCAGCATGAGTGTCGTACTGGTCTTGATCCTGGCGTCGACTTCGGGGCGAAGGGAAAAGTCCTCCACAGAGTGCAGCTGTTTGAAGTACTTCCCAAACATGTCGCCGTACCATTTTCGAACCTGGACACCTTGCTGCAGCAGCTCTTTTCCGATGTCCCTCGGTGCCGGACTGGGCCATAGCTTGTCGATGACATGCTTCTCCTTGAGCGCCTTGCGGACCATGAGATCTACTCTGCAGCACTCGAACAACTTCCTCTCCAGCCGGTCATGTTCTTCGTACTTGGCGAATCGGATCACGATTCCGCGGATGAAGGTGGCATCCATGTTCCATTTCCGTAGGAAGTGGTCCAGCGAATCGAGATCCTTTTGCGCCTGCGCGTTGGCAGGCCGGAACGACAGAGGGAAGAGTTCGTGGCCCATCATGTGCCAACGGCGAGACGAGGTTGGCATCGCCGTGGCCGTGGACCATAGAGATCGGATTGGGGAATACTCCGCTTTGAAGTAGTTGTAGATGAAGTCGAGGAAGTCGGCTTCGCTGAGCGGAAGCATGGCGTGGCCGCGTGGGATGTCCATCTCCTCTTCTCGACCGTAAGACGGATGAGCGGTTTGTAGGTGGCGACCGATGCGTGCGCGTGATGCGGCTCAACGTGCGTAGAATCCAAGACTCAACACAATCGCAGCCCTCGAAAAAAATATAATAATCCAAAAGACTGTCTACAAGGAAGTAAAACCAAGGCCAGCAGAAGAACAACTAGCAGCCTTTCCACCACATCCTATGTGGAAAAAAAGAAAACTGCTGCCTGGCGCGGCAGAGCTGGGATGCGTATGCGGTTTTATGAAGTGACGAAGGCACTCCGGACCAAGCGCCAGGGCCTCGTGAGTATCTATAAGCTTTGCCTGCGTCGGAAAGTTGCTTGCAGCTCAACCAGTCGAGTTGCGACAATGGTTGAGGGTTGCTGAAAGGAAGACGTCACCATGGTGGCGGTGTTACGCCACATCCTTCATCCATCCCCCCCCACGACTCAGGCCGACCTGGCCACATTGACCGGCGATGGAGCAACAAGGTTCCGACTTCGGCGATAAATACGTATTTGCATACATGCACCTAGTTCTTTTGATTCTCCCCTTCCTCCACCGTGAAGCAGAGCCATAGTAACAAACGCCTGTACCATGCTGAGAAACGCCGATTCCAATGCAATGTCGGGGGCGTATGACACGCTTTATCCAGTTGTAATAATATCACGCTGAGAACAATACGAGGGCGCCTTCTCTGCTCTCGATGGGTATCATACGAAACCACGCCAGAATTCCGTTCTTCATACCCAAAACCCATAGACGTCTCCTACCATCTTCCGCAACCCTGGCCTGCTATGACGCTCGATTCCTATGGGCCACCCTTCGTCTTGACCAAGCCAGGTCGCCTGAATGGATGAGCCTCGGTATTGAAGACCCACTCATCCAAACTAATCATATCAGGTGGACTGAAGATGAGGTAAAAGTACTTCAACGTCTGTACGAAAGCTGTTAGCGAAACTCTCCACGGTGCAGGGTCGAGAAAGCACGTACCTCGGCCAACCAAAAACTCTCCATCTTATTCTCCGGCTCACCCGGCGGGTTCTCCATGACATTGAGAACCTGCCCGTTCGCATACGGCGTCTGCGTCGCCTTCACGATCGATGTGAACATATCCCACGCATGATCCAGGTACTCCTCATACCCCGTAATCCGGTACATGATGAATACAGACTCGATGGCTTCCGGTCGGAGCAGATACCTCGGATCGTGGATTCCCGTGAAGCCGGGCGGAAGTTTCTCCTCGGCTACATAGGCTTCAAAGTCGGCGTGCGTCTGCAGATACCTCCGACGACGAACATCTTCTTCGTACGCGGTAGCGTTCCAGGGACATTTCTTGCGATCTTCGCAGGCGCTAATCGTAAAGATTTCGGGCATGATGCCGGTAGGCATAGACTTGTAGGCATAGATACATCCCTCGGTCAGCTTGGCACCAACGTCGACGTGGTGGGAATCGGAGAAGAGACGGCCGGCTAGGCCGAACATGCCACCGATAAAGCAGGTCAGGTGCTGCATCTCCGGCTCCAACACTGGTTCGCTAACCGTAGAGCTGCTGACGTCGCCGCAGAAAAGAAGTTCCTCGCTCTTCTCGGTCTCAGGGAGCAAGGGGCGGAAGAGCATGTGCTTGTCGATCATGTGTGCGGAATCCTTCCAGAGTTTTTCATATGCGGGTTCGAGACCGCCCAGCAGAGCATGCATCTTGGGGAAGTATTCGTAGGATGAATCTTCGAGAGCGCCGACGGTGAATTGAGAGCCGTGGCTGACATCTTCGTCATGAGCGTCAACGGAGATGGGAAAGAGGCCAGGAATTTTGGTCGTATTTTGGGCGCGGTCGAGGAAAGTGGTGACCCTGGCCACGGCATCGTAGTATTTGGCTTGTTGCGTTATTTGGGCAAGGCGTGTGAATTCCATCGTCAGCGAGGCGAAGGCTGCAAAGCAGATGTTGCCTTCGGCGAGACTCGGTGTCTTCGCTGGGTCCTTTGCCGATTCCACGGCCAACCGGCTCAACGGCATGTTGTTCGGTTCGGTGTCAAACGCTCGGTACAGCATCTCGCCCAACTGCACCGCCTTGTCCAAGAGCACCTTCTCATGGCTGAGATCGTATGCGCTCAAGAAGCCGCCCAGATAGCGAATCGTCGTCTCGAAAACGCTGATGGCCACCTCGTCCGTCCTCCCGAAATCAATAGCCGCGACTGCGCCCACCGCCTCGTAGAAATCCTTCTTGAAGCCCAGGATCCACAGACTGTCGAGCGAGTCCACAAGGGTGGCGCCCCACCCTCCAAATGAATCTACCGCCGCACCATCCAGCGGAGCAAGCTCATCCTTCGCCCAAGCATACGCCTTGTAGCTCTTCCAGCTCCGCTCGAACTCGTCCCGCACCGCCATGCGCCTCTTCTCCCTCTTCGCCTTTGACGACGCCGGTTCGGGCGGGAACTTGAATTGGACGGGCGGCAACGATCTGGGGGGGCCCGAGGGCAGCGGCGTGTATCCGGTGATTTCGTTCTGGAAGGGAGCTTTGCGCCAGTCGTACGAGCCTTTGGATACGAATCCGCGTGTGTTTGTGCGGTCGTTCATCCATTCCACGTGCTCATGGAAGGGTATGCCGTAAGGGTCGATCGGTTTGCTCCAGAGGTAATAGAGGCCGAAGATGGTCCCCAGGACGAATGCGTACGTGAGAGATCGCTTTCGACGGCGGGACATGGCAGGTTTGTTCGCCGCATGGCGGGGGAGTTTGATCTTCGGCCGCATCGTGACCATGGCTGCTGTATTTAATCGAGGAGAGCGGGGAGGAACGAAGTCGAGGCCCTGGAAGGCGGCAAGTGGGAGGGTCGCGCAGGAAGGGTCGACTAGACGGGGGGCGTCACTGTTTCGGTCGCCCCAAACATCAGACCAAAAACGAATGTATAGCACCAAAGGCTGTTCCCAAAATACAAACAAGCACAAGAAACGAGGATTTGGTCCTCGGCCAATGCTTGTGAGTGGGATGCGGAGGAGGACACCTTGGCCATCAGGGCAATAGGGTCATCGTCTAAGCCCGCCAAGATGGACGCATGGGGGCTGAGGAGCGTTGATCCATCGCACCCGCAAATGGAAGGCCGGTATTGCTTGTTGGTCACGGAAACGTAGAAGAGTGGAGGAGCTGCTTGCGTTGTATTCCCCGGGCGCCTCCGTGGGCACATGGGTACTTAGTTGTGATGCCATAGAGAGACGACGGATTCGAGTGTGTTCAAGAAACGAGCACGGCATGCATGGAGCTGCAACGAAAAACACATCAAGCAACTTTTCTACGGCCAAAGATTCCTCGTGTCGTGGGATAAATACAGATAAAAAACGAGAGTGGTCCATGAATGCATACCTCGTAACATCGTGAAGCCGACCCCTCAGTCGGTGGCCCTGTACTTCTCCCTATACTCATCCAGCCTCTTCACGTCCTCCTCGCTCCCCAAGCCCCGCAAGTATGCCACAACATCCTCCAAGGTCAGGATGGCCAGCACAGGAATCCCATACTGCTTCCTCACCTCCCCGATCGCACTGGGCCGGGGAGTCCCATCATCATCCGTCGCACTCGGCGTCTTCTCCATTCGATCGAACGCGACCAGGATACCCGCCAGCTCGCCGCCTTCCCTCTTGATGATGTCGATGGCCTCCCTGATGGCGGTCCCCGCGGTAATCACATCATCCACAATCACAATCTTCTGCCCCTTCAGCGACGCACCGACGATGTTCCCGCCCTCGCCATGGTCCTTTGCCTCCTTGCGGTTGAAGCTGTAGCTCTTCAGGCCGTAGGTCTGGACATCCAGGGAGGCGAGTTTGTCGATGGTCGCGGCGGCGAGGGGTATGCCTTTGTATGCGGGGCCGAAGAGGACGTCGAACTGGAACGCGGGGTCCGACTCGGCGTGCGCCTTGAGGGTCTGCGCGTAGGCGGTGGAGATGGAGCGGAGAAGGTCGGCGCGGTGGAAGAGCCCGGCGTTGAAGAAGTAGGGCGATATGCGCTTCGATTTCAGCGTGAAGGTGCCGAACTTGAGGGCGCCCGACGACACGCAATCCTCGATGAAGGTCTGCTTGTGCTCGGACAGCGCCATCGAGCGGCGTCAGGGGTTTCAGCGATTCTTTCCGAGCCTCGGAACCAGAGCGTGGAGGGGGAAGCGGAAGCACAGGAGCAGACGCAGACGCAGACGCAGAAGCGCGGAGGGCCTGTGCGCGCTTCTGGTTCGTCACTCCTGGCCCAAATTTCTTCGCGACCTTGTGCTGCCGCCGCCCACGTCCACCCACGCCGCCGCCATCGCCTGCACATCTCCCGTCCCACTGCAATTTCCTCGCTGCTTCCTCCGCCGCACTTCTCCGGTGTTCGGGACAGGCTGCGCGCGTCTCTGCACAGCTCCACATCGCCAACATGACAATGTACGCCTCACCCGTCCCCCATCCACATCCGCATGGGTGCAAACAAACAGGCCAAGCGCTGACGAGGAAACAGCTGGGACACGCTCACCGGCCGCAAGCCGTCCTCGACACCCGCAGCCCCAGCACAAGAACCCCACGACAACTTCACGCCCGCGCCCTTCGATCCCAACACGGCCATCCAATCCCCTTCAGACTTCATCCTCGACCCCACACAGCTGCACCCTCTTGCCGGCCTCGACCAGAACACGCTCGACTACCTGCAGCTCGAAGACAGCGTTCTGTCCGACCTCCCAGGCTCCCAATCCGCCCTCCCTTCCCGGGGCTGGTCCGACGACCTCTGCTACGGAACCGGCATATCGTACCTGTCTGCGCTGACGGTGGGTGGGGCATGGGGGCTCGCCGAGGGCTTGCAAAAGAACCCTGCCACCATGCCGCCGCGGTTACGGCTCAATGGCGTGCTCAATGCGGTGACGAGGAGAGGTCCGTTTTTGGGCAACTCGGCCGGTGTGGTGGCCATGGTGTACAACGGGATCAACAGCACGATTGGCTATTACAGGGGGAAGCACGACATGACGAATAGTGTGTTGGCGGGTGCCGTGAGCGGTGCCGTGTTCAAGAGCACGAGGGGTGCGAGGCCGATGATGATCAGTTCGGGCATCGTTGCCAGTGTGGCGGGTACCTGGGCGGTAAGTCTACACGCCCATCCATCTCTCGTCGGTTGACGGGGTGCTAACGGGAAGACAGCTCTTCCGAAAGGTGTACTTTGAGCGCGATTAAGACGAACCGACATCCTTTACAGCGAACGCCCCCCCTTTCTCTTCACATCGAAACCTACTTCTTGCATCGGTACTTTTACCTCCTTCTGGCTCACCACTCTTCACGGTAGCTACGCTACACATTGTACCATATAAACCTTCGATACCGCCAGACATTCGGTACGATATGCGATAAGATTAGAAGGCGTTTGAATCAGGCTGGCTTGCGGCATCTATCTAGTGGCAAATGGTGTTGTTGTATGTACGATCGACGAAGACGTGTGAAATATAATATCCGAACTTGAACAGGGGGGCGCACGTGGTGAATTTTTTGAACCCAGAATCGTGACGCTTTTCCATTATGTGTGACCTCTTTCGCCAAGGCTTTACGATCGTAGACCAACAAGACTGACTTGTTCCCATCAAAGGCCATGTTCCGGCTAGGTGAAAGAAGGTATCGACCAGTTCCCCAACGCCACGGACGCCCAAAAAATGCCTGCAGAATTGTTTTGATGGCCCCTTTATCGCCTGTTTGTCTTGCCCATACCACGCTTACCGGTGACCTACAAAAGTCAGCATACACTCTGCAGCACACGGAATAGAAGGGGTGAATAGAAAACGTACCAAATGCTTGATCAGCGACCCAGTCTGGTGCCTATCTCCCTCACCCTGCCTGGCCATCCGGTTCATCTTCTTCTGGCCCAGCTTGGCCAACCTCTCTGCATTCGACCTCGCCATCTCATCAACAACACCATCCGTTCTCCTGTTCGTGCTCTGGCTCCTTCCCCGACTTATCGCACGCTCGAGCGCGGCCTTGGGAGTGTCGATCTCCATAGCATCGCCATCGACGCCTTCGGAACGAGGACGAAGAGGGGTGCGACCACGGCTCTGGCTGCGTGCACGGGCCGAGACCTTTTCGGTGTCGAGACCAAGAGATTCGAGATGGGATTCCATCTTGGACAGATTCTGGGCTTTGGCGGAACGGGGGATCACGGCGCGGTTCTTGAGCGATTTACGCATCTTGGCCTCGTTACGGATGAGTATGCGCTTCTCGCGGATCAGCTCGGCTTTGTATCGGATATCGGCTTCTTCTGCATCTTCAACGTCGTCGTCAGACTCGTAGAAACCCTCAGCCTCCAGCTTCTCTTCCTCTTCTTCGAGAGCCGCGAGCTTGGCCTCGATATCGGGATCGATGAAGTCGTACACGTTCTTTCCTTCAAACACTTCGGGGATGCGGTCCTCTTTCCAGTCGGGATTCTCCAAAAGGTAGTTCTTGCGCATGTTGAAGTTGTAGACGCCTGCACCGCCCTCCTCCTCTTCGATATCGCGTTCCAGCCTGGGTCGTTCTGGGTCATCGTTGTCGTACTTCTTCTTGTTCTTGACCGCTTCCGGAATCGAAGTCTCGCGGACGACACCACCCATCGGCTGAGCAACGTGAATCCTTCGGAGAAGATCACCAAGACGTCCGTTCGGCTCCCCAGAGCTGTTTGTTCCCGCCTTGAGCTTCTCGGCGTTGCGAGCAGCAAGGAGTCGGTCACATGCAGCGTTTCGAACGTTCATGACACCTTCCGTCGTCGTGCATGAAAGTTGAAGAAGTTCTACCTCGCCAGACTTGAGCATACCCTGGAGCTGCTCTTGGGTAGCGGGGTCCATGTCTTCGGGGCGCGTGAGATCAATCTTGTTGATGACAATGAAGACGAGCTTGTTGGCGAACAGAGGCTTGCTATGAAGAGTTAGCTGGTTTTCATAGAAGAAGATGATTTCAAAGCTTACATCGAGTTGAAGAGCGAAATTTGAGCAGATACGGAGTAGCCGCACTGCTCGGACAAGTCCATGAAGTACATGACAGCTGCACGGAGATGAGCAATAGCGCAGATACTCTGATGCTCGATTGTGTTCATCTCTTCAAGCGGGTGATCCAAGATACCAGGCGTGTCGATCGCCTGGAAGCGCAACATCTTGTAGTCGAAGTGACCCACGAAAAGACTCTTCGTCGTGAAAGCATAGGGCTGGACATCGACATCCGCCCTCGAGATGCTCTTCAGGAAAGAAGATTTTCCGACGTTCGGGTATCCGCAGATGACGAGTGTGCGGGTGTTTGGGTCGATGGAGGGAAGACGGCCCAAATGCTGGCGCACTTGCTCCAGATACACGAGCGGATCTTTTAGGCGCCTGCAAATTGTGGCCATGCGGCCCAACGCAGCGCGCTTGAGCTGTTTGCACTGGAACAGCGATTGTCCGTACTTGATCAGGCGCACGTAGTCTCGGGATACAGCTTCGATCAGCGACTTCGCCGTGTTCAGCTGACCCAGCGCGATTCTAAAGTGATCCGCATCGTACAGAGTATTGAGAAGGTCGCGGTGGAACGGGTGGATGTCCTGGAGGCGGGGGAACGCCTCAATGGTACCTGAGAGGCGCTCGGTGAAGGTTTCAGACGTGTACTTGACTTTCCGAGTGTAGAAAGCCCTGATACGGCTGATCTTGAAGCCAGCACGAATTTCTGCAGTGCACATCCACAGTCAGTGTAGTTCTTCAGTAATTTCCACGGCGGGGTTGGTTCCATACGGGTTGGCAATCTACGCTGCGTCCTCGAGAGGACGATGTCGAGAAACTCCTGCGAAGTCGGCACCACCGGGATGTCTTTCCATTGCGTTTTCGACATTGGGCGCGATTGTTTCGAGCTTGTTGTCGTGAAAGTTCGGTGGAGTGGCTATCGATACGGGTCGCCGTCTGAATATTTTCTTTAGCACTTGCAGGGGGTTGTGTTTTGCCGAGGCGCTATGACCACCACTAACGCCCCACAGTGCTTCACACCATTCAACGACGTCTGGGGTTTTGGAAAGCGATTCCAGACGTCGGTCATGGCTGTACAGAGAAACACGGTGTTGATTGTACCATCTTGCTTGGTTTTCCATATGCTAGTTGCGATCACGTAGGAAATGTAATCTCACGAAACTGGCGTCAATTCCTGCCCCTTTCATCTCACATCCTTGGTACAGAGACCACCTCTCCCTCCAGATATGCCCACTCATCATGGTACTTTGCGCACCTTTCTCTTCCTTTGGTATGAGGACAGAACATGTGTATTGGCCGGTTCATACCCTTCTCCGCTCCCGCGTGTTTTCGATCTTTAATCCTGAAAAGTACATCGGGTGAATGGGCGTTTTCGGCAGCCAAGTTTCTATCGAAGAGAGGTTTGATGTTATTTGCGCTTTTCGTTACTTCGCAGTTGGCGGGGCCGAAGCCGCTCTTCTTTTACAGTGATCTTTGAGTAAAAGGTGCCGGAGATTTGGTGGAAGAAATATATTTCACGCTCAAGGAAAATGGACAGGGCGGCTTGCAACCTCCTCTAACATACATACCAAGACTCGTTCAACTTGGCTCGTTGCTCGTAACTCATCCTCCTCTCTAAACCCCGCCTCACTCCTCCTCCTCAGGTATCCATCTTAACCTTAATTAAGCCCTCCTCGTCGCAACAGGGTTTGACATCAATGTGGGAAATTTGCACCATTCTACGAGTTCAGGTAATTCCGCACAGCGCCTTGCAGTTTTGTTGCGCCCTCGCCCAGCAGACTGGAAAGGTTCTCGAGGTCGTCGCTTGCGGTAATGCCGAATTTGCGGACAAAATCCTTGGCAGCTGACTCCAAGTCACCATAGTCCTCCTCTGCGGCATCATCCTCGGGACGGCCGAAGTAGGCATTTGATGAGATGGAGGATGCGCCTTCGAAACCTGTCGTTGTGGTCAGTATTGTAGTCTTTTCCTTCTGACGTGAGGTACGAACCCTGTAACCTCTCCTTCGCTGCTGAGGAAGCTGCAGGATCATAAGCGTTCCTTCCGAAGAATTCATCACTCGAAATGCCTTTTTGCGTTCCAAACTTCTCCCTGGCAAATTTCTCGTCATCAGCCTCAGAAGGCTTGCCCACACTGCCAAATCCGCCCATCTTCTTTGGTGCCGCAGCCTTCTTGCCACCGGCGACTTGTCCGAATCCCAGACGCCCAACACCCATGCCCAACCTCTCTACGTCCTGACTCGACTTTTCAGGCTTGGAGGTCGAACCAAAGCCACCACCGCGTGGGGAGAGCGGGGTGGGGGAAATAATGTTGGAGGCCTCAGCGGCTTTAGGTTTCGCTGTCGGGACGGCTTCAGCGGCTTCAGCATCGGGGTCGTAGCCGAGTTTTTCAATGCGCTCGGCTTCTTCGCGGGCTTTACGCTCGGCTGCCTCAAAGTCCAGGCCATCGGCAGCAACCACCTTCTTCGCTCCCAGACCCTTCTTCTTCGCTCCTAGTATGTTCTTCTTGGGCGCAGCTCCGGCCGTAGTCTTTCGAGCGGCGGGTTTAGCAGAGGGAATCGTGGGTGTCGAGGGCTCAGAAGTTCCGGCGAGTGGTGACTTGGGCCGCGCAGTAGCATCGCCATTCACGCCAGGCTTCAGGAACGGGGACTGCGCACGCGGTGTGCCGGTGCGAGAGGGCGGGTTCGAGGGGCGCTTGA
Source organism: Corynespora olivacea (assembly GCA_019202945.1). Classification (NCBI taxonomy): domain Eukaryota; kingdom Fungi; phylum Ascomycota; class Dothideomycetes; order Pleosporales; family Corynesporascaceae; genus Corynespora; species Corynespora olivacea. The sequence goes on from JAGQEM010000036.1 coordinate 67,626, forward strand.
TGGTCGGCTTGTCCCAGGAAGAAAAGAAGTCGTCTTCTTCACCGGCGGGCGTGTTTGTGCCGTCGCTACCAGTAACTTCGGGCACGTCTGTAATTACAACTTCGTCTGGGTATCTGGGCGACCACTGTCAGCTTTGCCCTCGGGAACGCCTGTGCACAGTTGGCAAAACATACTGCCTAGCGTCTGCTGCGCTTCGCCTTATCAGCTCCTCCTTGTACTTTGTAGCCGCATTGCTCGTGTATTTCGCCTTCGAATCCTTGCTGGCAAGCGCAGCGGATCCGCCGTGTGACTGGAAATACTTGGTAGCGCTCTCGTTCCCACCGACCTTCATGATGCGGAGCTGATCCCATTGCCACACTGCTCTGCGTTAGTGTAATCTTCCCATATTCCCCACTCGGTCTCGGGAAGACGTACGATCCAGGTTCGTCGACCGCACGAACGAGATGTGTACACCCATATTACGATGGTTCGAAGAGCAGTCCAAGCAGAGATAGATGCCGAAAGGTACAGAACTCCATGTTGGGTTCTTCGCGCCGCAGTCGAAGCAGATCTGAGAGTTTCCCTTGTCAACACTTCTATTCACTTTCACCGTCTCCCCCGCACTCCACCGGAGCCCTCCACCCCACAAGGATAGATTGCCTACCTTATTGGCGGCCTTGGCCTTCAACTTCGCGAAAATGTTCTGCGATTGCGTCTTCGTAGCCAACGGGGCCGACATGATAGGGGTGTATGCGGAGGATCTCGACGTCGGCGTTTCTGTCCGTGGTGAGGTCGCGAGGCCAGTGCCTGTGATGAAGACGGCCAAGTGAGTCCGGAGGTCCTGGAAGGTTCCCAATGGCTGCGGGCAAAGAGGCGACAGTCGGGGGTGTGGATGCGTGGAATAGGGAATATCGGTGGGGGCCTTGTATTCGAGGTCCGGCGGCGGTCAATCGGCCACCTTCCACTTCCGAAACGTCATGTGACGCCAAGCATCTTATGCGAATACTGCAAGGTACATGCAAATCTATGCAGGACTCTACTTGATCAAGACAGGACATAATGGAATATTCTCTATTGTTGGTGCCTGAAAACACTCGAAATGAAATGTTCCTTATTATGGCAATATGCCCGCGTACGGGATGTCAAAGATCCATACCCAACACCAATCGCGATGCTTCAAGTGCTTTTACAACGCCGATAATATGCCCAGGACCCATCTAGTAGCCTCTGGAAATCCCAAAATCTTGAGTGAACGCCGCTGTATCCTACCGCCCTGTTCAAAATCGCCGGCCAGTCGTGGGTACCGGTTTCTCCGCTCGTATAACAAACAACAGTAAATCCTCCAGGGGTATGAAGACATAAAACACCTTGTTACACAAAAAGGAGAGCGTGACGAACCCTGTCGCCAACAACGCGTCCATGTAATAATGATTCGCCGTCGCCACGATTGTTGTGAGGATGAATCCTGGATACGCGATCCCCAAAATCAGATAGAACAATTTCGAGAACAAGTTCTTGCGCGATTCGCCCGGCTTGATTGTCCGTCGAAAAACTCCAGAATGATAGACTAGTGTGGCGCCGATGCAGAACGAGTAGCCAAAGTGCATGGATGGCATGGCTGCGAGAGAGTTGACGTATTTGCCGCTCATCCATACGCTTTGCGCGTCGTCGTGGCGGACTGTGTCGAGGAAGCCGTATTCCTTCGGCAGGAGGCGTGGGGGCATGCACGGGTAAACGATGAAGGTGAGGAAGGCGCAGAAGTTGGTGAGGGTCATTGTCCGGCGGGCGGTAGCGAATGTATCAAAAGAGGGCGCGACGTAATAGTACCAGCAGATGAAGCTATCGGATGGTCAGTATTGCACTTTCCGAGTTGGACGGGTCGGTATGCTTACCCTACAGTTCCAGGAATATGGATCAAAGCATAGGCTCTGTTCAGCGCCGACAGAGCATCCTGATGGCCATGCATAAACCACTGCTGAACATCCCGCTCCCGTACTACGAACAAGAAGCTCAACCACCCATACTCCTCAGCCTCCAGCACAGCTATCCCGTGATCCTGAGCCACATCCCATATCCCTGTCTCGGCGAACAGCTTCTGCGATAGGATAGACGTCATGCGATAGAAAGCGTAATTTATGATCCAATAGAACATCTCCATGAGGAATGGAAACTTCTGAAGTATACGCGAATGGATGTGGTTTCGAAAGCGCGAAGTATTGGGCAGGGCGAGCACACAGCAACACCATTTTCGTAGTTTTGGTGGATTTTTAGCCGTGGACAAGGAGTCGTATTCGCTGTCTTCGTCCGAACTGTATGCGAGGAGGTTGTCGGAGGACCCGTCAGAGTCCGACCGGACAAGGTAGCTATCATGCGAGGCGCCTAATATCCTATATTTTTGCTGCCTAGTAACGTACATGAAGCCAAATAGAATCGAGGCTACTATCTGAAAGAATGTTAGAATTTCTTGTCCCTATCCCATGCGCATGGATGATTCAGTATGCGTAACGGCGAATCGGATGCGCAGTGTTCTGTCAAGCATCCGGCACCGCTACACGTATACTGAACTCTACTTACTAACGGCTCTGCCCAGCCTGGTAGTTTCCACGCAGGCTTGGAATTCCATTGCTCATCTGTGGATGATGGTGTGGTGATGTTCAAGGTAGACATTGTGAAGAATTGCCTGAATCGTGGTTCATAGGCCTCGTAAAGGCGGAAGACAGTCAGAGATTAGGTCTGTGTCTGAAGCATGTAGAGGTGGAATCAAAGCCGTGGAATACCGTTTGTAGCCCTGATGATTATACTATGTAAAGTTGCACGAAGAAAGGGGAAGACGCGTTGTCTTTCAGAGGAGTGTGAAGATGAAAGAAGCAATTGGTCTGAATTTCTTGGAACCACACCCGCGAGGAGAAATACCCACTTAGAACACTAGAAAGGGATATGCTAAACATACACTTGGCAATAAGATGCTTGATCTACTCCACTTTTCCATATTGATAGGGCCGCGCTTGCGTGGATCTAGCAGAACGTCGACAGGATTTAGATAAACATCTGGGGAGCCGAGCGCCGCGCGTTGAGTGTATGTACATCGAAAGGGGGATCTTCTTTGTCTTCGTGCAATCTTCAACGCCTCTTTCGCCCGTCACACGACAACAATCTGAAACAGGAGATTTTGACGCATGCCAAGTAGACGTGTGCCGGATGTGCCGGATGTGCCGAGTATAGGGAGATCATGTACAATAGTGCCGTATCCGCGAATGCTTGGTTGTTCGCTGAATGCCCCAGGTTCAGATGTCACACATGCACTGTGGTCAGCCTTTTTTCTGATCCTGCATAAAATTTATCTTACATGACATATTCAACCACCGACACCGTAGCAGTAGCAGCAGTAGCACTCGCTAGTAGCATGTTATCACCGAGGCAATCTGAGAAGGTGTCATGCATGCGAAACGGCCGCGTGGATTGCATCGAGAGCTGGGCAACGCGGTCAAGTCGGAAGACCGGTACACGGACGTCCGTGATTAGTGCGATAAGTTTCGGCATTTCTCTGACGGGACTTTGCCACAAAAAGACGAATGACGTGGTTGAGGTTACTTTGACAGCCGGCTTCAGCCTCAAGAGAGCAGCGATGCGGGACGACACATGCTATACGACGTATCAAGCGCTCAGCTGGAGGAACTGCGCTGACTTTTTGAGTCGGCGACAACAACAACGCCGACGAAAGCGAGCTTCATCTCGCATTGCGATGATCTGTACTTGCACCGAGGCAACGTTCATTTTGCCTTCTTGACGCCTTTCGAGTGGTTTCAAGGGTAAAGTCTGATTTCTGCAGATCGCCTGGGGTGCGCATCGATGATGCGAAGAGATCGCGACGCACCTCCACTTCAGTCTTTGAGACATTCAAATGAGCAAATGCTAACAAAAGTAATTAGTAAAGAGATGAGTGATTTGTTTTCTTTATGATAGGACAATATATCGAGAGATCCGAAAGGCTGAAACACTTACAATTCAGAGGAGAGAGAAACATACATCGTGGCTTGCACCTTCTCACGACTATGCTATACGAAAACTTTAGCATTCCACCTGGCAAACCCGAATCGAGTGATGGTCCCGACGGACAACGGTGCAATACCAAGCCGCCACATCCCTCCAATTTGTCTAAAACTTCCCGACCCTTCGTGTCTTACTTCCCATGTGCATCCCGACTCCCTGGCCGTAGGTCAACAAGAGCCGCAAACCGACCCGGAGCCACGGTCCAGATATAGAGTCCCTGGCCCCAAGTTGCTGCTAGCAGAACTGCAAAAGGCAATGAGTACGAAAAGAGCGTGGAAGTCTGGCGCCATTTTGAATTTCACCGTCTCAGGTAATGAGTCTTCGGGTCGAAAACTCTCGTATTGGCGGCAATCACGTACAATATCTGCCTAGGAAGCCACTCCCACCATTTCGTAACCTGGTTCTGAATCCTCGAAGAAATGACAACAGCTTGTTATACAGCCATTCGTCGACTGCTTGACCATGCCTGGATGCAAAAGCGCGACGCATATGATGACATTACTACTGCAAACGCGAGATGTACCCAACTCTGAACAGGCCCCCAAGACCCTGCATTGCAGGCAGAAGTACCCGAGACTGACAGCTATCAACTTTACGAGCCGAAAGTGATCATCGAGCTGCATTCAAAGCCCCATTTTTCTAGAGAAGCATGATGATTGGCCGAGTTGTCGGTTTCTCATCGCCCTCGGCGTCCTTATTTGAATGTTGATGTTTAACGAGAATACAAGTCACTGGGGCCTTTAATGCGTCTACGACAGATTCTCGGGTTCAGAACAGTAGCACTGGATGAATCTAAGGATTGGGACGGTGGAACGGACCGAGGACCAGACTGATCAGAAAGCAACGGAGATCGCTAGGCAGGTACACTCAGTGGTTGACTGGTCCAGTCCAGGCTATAAGAACGACACTTCAGCATCCACCCCGACGAGAAGTTCATGCGAATTGTCCAAGTCTCCCCACAGGACTGTTCTCGCGACTTCGAAGTCTACGGCTTTTCACCCCTGCCTACCCTTGAACTCCTAATTGGGAAAAGCTTGCGAAGACCTCAATCCAGCCACATATACGGCCAAGAGACGTCTGTCAGGACGCCTCTTCCACTACCGCCAAGCTGTATCCAATCTATTTCCTCCCACTTCATCCCTTCTCTATCGCTATCAATCTCGATAGAAGAACAGCGGAGGCACGATACCCTATGGTACACAGCATGTTGACTGCCAGACCCAGCCAAAAGGTATGTCAATTTCTTCACCTACCTTTAAGTCTTTCTCAAATACCCCGGGGATACCTTTCGATGGACTTCACTCGTCTTTCAGACAAGATCATGCTCACGGATGAATCGTCATTTGAAGAGCCACGGTACGACGTCAAACCCAGCGTGCAATTAACTACACTCACAATGATCGACTAGCTCACATGCGATTCGTATATCAACAAGCCTACCAGAGATGGATCCAGTCCACTAGTTTGCTTGGCTGATTGTCGAATCTTACCTTGAAAATGCATGCATATACCGTTACGAGTGACTAAAATCGACGGGCCGTTCACGGTATATACCGGTCGTGCATATCATACCGACATGCCGGCAAACTGACTGCATGCGGCACGCATTGGTCTCGGGTTCACCGCTCACGAGCATCGCCTACAGTCACCGAATCAGGATCCCCTATTCCATGAATTGCTCCACTCAAAACAAACTCTTGCTTGAGCATCTACTTGCGATATTGCTCCAATATTCTAGCCGCCAACGCTCACAAGCTCTAGTATACTGCCTCCTGCCACTGCCAGCTTATCCGCTATACCGTAACCCTCTCCCCCCCACTCCACGACACCGAGTCCTGGGTCGTCGAATGCAACTGCTCCATCTGCGCAAGGAACGGGTACCTGAACGTATACGTCCAAAGCACCTGCATCCAGTTCGAGACGGTCGGTCTGGAGAGTGAGTTGGTCGAGGTAAATACCATTCCCTCCCATTCCACTCCGCACCACATCACATCACCTTCCCATGCAACTAACCGACGACGCGACAGAAATATTGTTTTGGCCAACAGCGCGTGCAGCACTACTTCTGCAGCCGCTGCGGCAGCAGTTTGATGGCCGAAAGCATCGAACCCGGTTTCCACGCAGGCGTAAAAGCCCTCAACGTAAGCTTTTTTTTCCCTATCTTCTCTCTATACTCCTCCCCTCTGTGTCCTTCCGTCCTTTCATTCCCTGCATACGTTACCCCTCATGCGGCGTCGAGCTGTTAACGGTATCCTTCCCCAGGTCCGCATGTTTCACAACGTGGACGTGCGTACACTTCAACGCCGCCAGATCGATGGCCGGAGCCTCTAGTTCTTCATCGCGGCACAGATGAAATGGGGCGAATGGTTACATGGTACTTTGTCTCACCGTACTTGATGCTGGCTCAAGGCTACGCAATCAACCTCGTTTCAACGTGGTTGAGTGAGTGAGTGAGTGAGTCGGTGAGCGAAGTTCCATGGGTTCGACGTTGCGTAGAGATTGTCGTGCATGGATTGCTTTCTTCCCAGGTTTTTATTGAACGCAGTCTGTTTCCTTTTTATTTTCCTTTGGTGTCGGGGTTGTGTTGGTATTGATGCTGATGTTGACGTTGATGTTAGTGTTTTTTCTTGGATGTAGGAGGTAATTGTACCCGAACGAGCTCGATGGATCGGAGAACAGCGGTTTCTTTTTCGTATGCCGAGGTTTTGGTCGGACTTTTGTGCGGAAACGTAGGTATACCAACTTATCGTGACGGGACTCCATGCACCACATTTCACACATACAGTTACTGCACGTGACCATGCATCGATCCGCGGATCGGATCTCGCTGACTGCAGTCAAATTCCACATGTAGATATGGATCTTGATTGCTTCCGCCCTTCTATATGTCGTCGCCCGGCTCAGCCGATCTCAGACATTGCTTTCATGCATTATACCACACCGAACCCCATATCCGTCGTCATCGCGTCTTCCTTTAGGTATACTACAACCCGTCCGTCCGTGCAATGCTACCCGACTAAAAGAAAAAAAAGGACGTCACGTTTTCCCCGTTCCCGCCCGACTACCAAGCCTTCTCTATCTACAATCTCACTTCCAGCCACTCAGTCCCGCCCACGGATCCCCTCCCACTCCCCCACCCCCTTGCCCCTGATGACCACTCCTCTGCTGCTGCTGCTGCTGCTGCGCATATCCACCCGGCCCAGTAGGATAGGGTTGCCCATACTGCCCGTAATCAACCTGCTGACTTGGCGGTGGACCCGGTGGTGGTGGCGGCGGAACATAACCCTGCGGCAATCCCGGTTGGGGCGTCTGACTCGGGTACCCCCCTCCTCCAAAATGTTGCTGGGGTTGACCCCAGGATTGCGATGGGTGATGCTGCTGCGGGGGCGGGGAGAAGTATTGCTGGTGTGCGGGGGGAGAAACGGGACCGTAGTTTGTGGGGTTGTATGAAGATTGCGAGTGGGACGGGGCGTGGGAGTATGATTGTTGTTGTTGGTATGAATCGAGGCGGGGAGGGTGTTGCTGCTGCTGCTGCTGCTGCTGCTGTTGCGGTTGGTTGTAACCGTTTGAAGCACTGCTGCCGTAGGGTTGTTGGTGTTGCTGTGCGCCTGATGTATTTGTCATTGGGTATCGTGGCGTTACGGGAGGTGACGCAGCGGGGTTGTATATGGGATGTACCGAGGACGTCGCTGGATATCCGCCCTGATTTAATGGCGTAGATGTTGAGGATAGAGGAGCGGGGATGCTCTTTTTCCGCCCACCACCTGCTAATATGGGAGAACCCGATGGCATCATGGACATGCGTTCCATGAGGTCTTTCAACCCTTGTCGTTCCTGTTCTGCGCCTTGCGACTTCTTTTGCTCGATGTTTTGGAGGAGTTGACCACCTTCGGACCGCCTGTTGTTAACAAATGTCTCGACGTTCTTCTGGAGACTGGAAACGGTGTCTTTCATTTCCGAATAAAAGCCTTGGGCACGCATGAGACCGGCATTGAGGTCATTGAAGCTCTGGTAGACGCGTTTGTATTTTGACATGACGCTGCTCCGTTGTCGGTTGAAAGCATCGTATTTCGTTTGTTCGGACCGCACACGCTTGTCTTTCAGGAGGTCTCCGTATGTGCGTGTGAGCTCTTTGAGAAGGGAGGATTGCTTGTGGTTGGCTTGCAGGATGCGATTTTGGTGTGGCCGGAACTTCTCGAGTTCGGCTTTGAAGAGCTGACTTTCTTGGTTTGCGATCGCTTTCTTGTTGAGGATTAGCACGTTGGAGATGTCATCGGAGTGAACCTGACGATAATGATCAGCTCGAGTTGCCTATTGGGAATCACGGTGTTCCAAATTACCTTCTCCTTGAGATCCTTTAGCACCTGCACCCTCTCCTTCTTGATCAGGTTCAATCTCCTCAACAACTCCTCCACACTCCCAATCTGGTCCGCAACACTCGGGCCATCATCAAAGTCATCGTCAATCAGGTTGGCCTCTGCAGGCCGCGGGCTCTTCCCCTTCTGCGCCCCAGCTTTCACCATCGCCCTCGAGTACAGCACATCGGCCTCGTCCGTCTCGCCGGCTGAACGCATCTCGTCAAAATCCGCCTCGTACTGTCGGAATGTGCTGTAAAGCTGATGATCGCTCGTGCTCGCTTCCTCGACCGCCCCCCGATAGTTTCTTATATCGCTCCGCAGCGTTGCCGTTAAACGGGAGCTGGGTTGCTGTGTCCACTCCACACCGTACTTTGACCGCATCTTCTCGCAGACGCTCTCTTCCATGTCGAGCTGTTTCATGCTCGTATCCAACAGCTTTGTGATTTCGGCTTTGTCCGTGTTCTGTTGGTCGAATGCTGTGGTGAATGGAGCATGTCCCGCCAGGTCTTCGCACCATCTCCGAAACTCCTCATCAACCATCATATCCTGGTCCATGCCTCCTCTCAACACATTGAGGCTATCTGGAAGCTTCAAGTAGTCCAGACTTGCCGCCATCTCGTCGTTTGCAACCTCGACCCGCTCGCTCTCTGCTCGTATCAGCTTGGCCTTTTCTTCGTCATACAGACTCGCAGATTCGGTGACCGCCATGGGAACGATTTTCTGAAAGATATCGGGACCGATTATCCTCTGTATATCCTGCCCCTGATACAGTTCGCTGACCGGTATCGCCTTCGCTGCTGGCAACTTGGGAACCTGCGTGAGAGAAGCCTCGTTCGGGACGCCTTGGTGATAGATGAAATCGTTGTCTTTGGAAAACTCGGACAGCTTCTCTTGGACATTTTGAACGTGCTTCTTCGTCATCTCGGCCAGCACCGAACCCGTCTCCGCCGGCAAGTTCGCATTCGCGGGCGTGGATGAGGGGAAGGAGCCCGCTATCCTATTCGCGTCCCTGGCGTTGACTTCGGCGACCTGCAACCGACAGATGGACACGCCGTGCGAGTTCGCATCGTTGTCCGCCAGCGCCTGGTAGTACTGCGCGATGGAAGCCATGTAGTTGGCCTTGACCTGGCACATCAGCAGCCACACCTTCTCGAACACGGCCTTTGTCACATTCTCCTGGGCGCCCTCGGTCGCCTGGGTGTACAGAAAGGCGGCCTGGCTCGCCAGCTTGGCCAACAGGCCCACCTTCTTCCCATCCGCAACCTGCTTCTCCAGGAACACCTCTTGCGCCTGCGCCAGCATGATGGCTATCAGCGTCTTGACGGTTTCCCGGCTCAGATCCGTCGACGGCGCATGCAGGAAGTTCTCGTTGATGTATGTGAACATGCCGGCGGAGGCCTGGAACGAGTGGTACGCGGTCTTGAGCCCGACATCCTCGTGGCGATTCTGGTGTGCGGCGTGGCAGGAGAGGACGGCGGAGATGTTGAAGATGATGGACGCCTTTTCGAAAGCGAGCGAGTACTGCGAGGTGGGTTTGTGCGTGAAGGCGTCGAACCTGGTTCCCGCGTCAGGCAAGTTCCCCTCCACTCCACGGCGTGGGTACGTACCAGGTGAAACTGATCTTGATGTGGTTCTCGTCCACCGGAAACCTCAGATCCAGCAGCTCCAGCTGCCCATAGTACCGGTACAGCAGGTCCCTCCCAGCGGCGCTGTCCTTGCCCGCGCCCCGCATGTCCTGCCGCAGCCGGTTCAGCGTCGCGCACTCTTCCGCATAGCGCTCCGGATCGTCGCCGTAGGTGGCGCGTATGTAGCTCTTGAGGGGCGTGATCCAGTCGATTTCGTTGGTTTGCTTGAGCGGGACGGAGACCATGGGGATGAGCGTCGCCATGGCGGCGGCGGCGGCGGTGGTGGAAACAACGGTCTCGCGACAGTATGGCGGCCAGGGTCGCCGATGTGCAGATGTGCAGAGGTGCAGATGGATGCAGGCCCAAGATGACGTTGCAGGGCGTGCTGGCTGGGTTGATGTGGCCGACGGCGGATGGCTCCACCCGCATGGGCTCTGTACTCTCCAAAATGCACACCCCAGGGAGACGTGGACGTATATGTACAGCCTCAACAAGATGGGTGCGGACAGAGAGCAATGATCAATGACCGGTCCGGACACTGCAAGGCACATCCTCGACAGTTGAGCTCCCCGGCGCCTGTGATGCTTCGATTCCCACTCTGCTAACCGCGCTCCAGCGAGACATACACATCCTGCAGCAATCACATACCCGCTACGACCTTTCGGAAAAGCGTGAGGCGTGGGAACAGGACACCACCGCCACTCAAACGCAAAGGACGGGGTGGAGGCTTGTCGAGGCTTGTGTAAGCGCTCGTCGTGGCAGGGGTGTTGCGAGCCGCCCTCAGAGGAAGCCAGCCTGCATGTATTGGACATGATGACATATGGTACAAATTTACAACCAAGTACTATATACAAGCCTGAGTCGGGAGGCGTGAATGGAAATGACCCAGCGACGCCAACAAATGCCCAAGAGGTCTCCTGCAAGACCTATGCCCTCCGTTTTGCGCCGCGCCTTCTCTCTCTCCGTCGACATCTTACTCCATAGTGTACAGTGGGGATTGGAGAAACGCTACTGTACAACATCCGGACATTTCCGAATCAAACGCCGTTCTCGCTCTTCCATCCCTCAACCCGACCCCGAAGCTTTCTTCGACTCTTTCTTGTCCTTCTTGTCCTCGTCCTCCTTAGCCTCGCCCTTCGTCGTCTCGTTGTTTTGGTTCTTGTGTTGCCCGGTGAGGTTGTGCCACGCGCTCTTCAGAAAGCCTTCGTTCTTATGGTCGTGGTCCGAGGGTGAGGCGTCCTCTGTCGTCTGATTCTTGTTCGGAATGACCATCCTCCTCGCCGTCTTATCGCCCATCTCATCCGCGAGCATCTCCAGAATGGTCCTCTGGTTCTGGCTAAGATACTTCGGCATGTTGACCTTGAACTCAATCTTCAAGTCGCCCCTTCCATTCCGACGACCTTGTAGAATCTTCATGCCCATGCCCGATAGCGTGACCCTGTCGCCCGTTCCGGATCCAACGGGCACTTTGACGCGAGCTTCGCCATCCAGCGTCGGGATCTTGATCTCACCACCTAGCACAGCCGTGGTCAGGGGTATGGTCGCTGTGTGGAGGATATCGGCGCCGGTGCGCTTGAACTTCGGATCCGAGGCTACGCGGATGAGCAGATAGAGATCTCCCTTTGCGCCCCGTACATTTGCACTCGCAGCTTGGCCGGTAAGCGGCGCATCGCCCTCGCCGCTGATTCGTAACCGCATGCCGTCTTCAACGCCGGCGGGAATGTCCACCGTGACCGTCTTCCTCTCTTTGACCGCGCCGTCTCCACCGCAAGTCCCGCAAGATGAGCCGCGAGGGACGGCAACGCCAGAACCGCCGCAACTCGAACATGTCGTGCTCATGTGAAATCCTCCCATGCTCGTCACCCTCTGGCCCGTTCCGCCGCAGCTCTTGCACTCCGATCTCTTCGCGCCCTTCTTCAAACCCGTTCCCGTACACGTCTTGCATTCCACCAGAGGCGTGATGTGTAGATCCTTGCTGACGCCCTTTGCCGCATCCATAAACGAGATGTTTGTCTGAACTTCGATGTGATCCCCGACCAAAATCTCCTCTTCAAACGGATTCGCTCTACTCCTTCCCCTTCTCCCGCCGCCGCCCCCAAACGCACTGAACAGATCTTCGATGTTGATTTCCTGTCCAAACCCCCTCTGAAACCCACCAGCTTGTCCACCTCCAAACCCACCGAAGCCGCCAAATCCACCAAACGGATTGCCACCCCCTGAACCACCGGGCGCCGCACCCGGATTGAATCCGCCATTCTGATCAAATGCGGCTGCTCCGTATGAGTCGTACGCTTTCCTCTTCTCCGCGTCGGAGAGGATCTCGTAGGCCGATTGCGCGGCGGAGAATTTATCTTTGGCTCCGGCGTCCTTGTTGGTATCGGGACTGGGTACGTTAGCAAAGGCTCTCGCCATTACGTGCAGCCTGGAGCCACATACTGGTACTTCTTCGCAAGACCGTAGTACGCCTTCTTGATCTCTGCAGCGGTAGCACCCTTCGACACACCCAGAGCCTTGTACGGATCCGTAATAGCTTGCGCAATCGAGGTCGCATGGAAGCAGCGCACGCCAGATGATCCGGGAGATATCCGAGGTGAACGCTGCTGCTGTTTCTTCTGCGCGATCGATGGCCGAGATGTTTGTGACAAGTTGCGTCGTTGGCATTGCCAGGCCGCGGAAACGATGCGCGCGGGGGCTACCACCTTGAAAGGCAGCGTAGGAGCAATTACGCTCATCGTGAAGGAGTGTAGCGAGATTCCGAATGGATACGTGGATGTTCAATGGATACTGGAGGGCTTCGATGTTCTCTCCAGGAGGATGTGACGATGAGGATCATGGAGGAAAATTTGGCGCACGGTCCCGCTTCACTACGCGCTATGTCATTCGTCGTCAGTATCTACGCGTTAATTCTGGAGAGTTCCATCAAACACCTTCCATGATGCTTATCCGATCTTCTTCTTCTTCTTCTTCTTCATTGGTTTCGATATTGAAAATGCGCAAGAAGACAGCAAGTATTGAGTGGAACCGTCGATCATCAGTCATGCCCTTACAGGAACCCTAACTAATTAATGCTCCGGCGGACAATTGGACCATCTAGATACTACACAGAATAGCGCCATGTTCGCGATCTGATAACACTTCCGCTACCATGACTTTGACGGCTTCATCTTCAACCTTTGACAAGTGCCACCACCTCGTCAAGTGCCTTGGGTGTTGGCGTCAAATTCTCATATCCACCTTCCGTAATTAAGATATTGTCTGCATCACCTTGTCAGCTCACTATCCCAAGCCAGGATGCAATCATCAGAACCACTCACCTTCAATCCTTACACCACCCACAGACCAAAACCTCTCCAGCACCTTCTCATCGAAGAATTTCGCCTGCTCCGGATTCTTCAGAAATGGCTCAATAATGAACTTGCAGAAGTAGATCCCCGGCTCAACCGTGATAACGCTTCCCGCAGGCAGTGTCCCCCTGACCCTCAGATAGCGGAACATCGAGTCCTTGTCGGCGTAGTTGGCGTTACCGCCGGTGTCATGTGTGTCCATGCCCAGGTAGTGGCCCAGGCCGTGCGGGAAGAAAGCGACGCTGATTCGCGCCTTGAAGATCTCGTCCGCCGAGCCTTTCAGAAGGCCGAGCTTCAAGAGTCCGTCGATAGCAATCTTGTGTGCGAGTTCATGGATCGAGTCCCATAGCACGTCAGCTTTCAGCGCTTCGATGCACTGTCTCTGCATCTCCAACACAATCTCATAGATTCCCTTGCTCTCCTCGGTAAACGTTCCGGTAATAGGGAACGTCCTCGTAATATCCGAAGCATAACAATCAACCTCGCAACCTGCATCCAACAGCAGCAGGTTCTGTCCAGAGATCGGCATATCATTCTTGACATAGTGGAGGGTAGCGCCGTTCTCGCCAGCCGCGACGATGGAATGGTAGGCCTGATTCTTCGCATTGCGCTCGACACAGGCTTTGAGAAAGACGCCTTCGAGCTCTGCTTCGCTCTTCGCCTTGGCCGCTGCCTTCATAACGTTGACATGCCCCACCGTCGAAATCTCATTCGCCTTCCTAATCAAAGCAATCTCATACTCCGTCTTGACCACCCTGCAGTTTTCAATCGCCGACTTGAGTAGGTCGAAGCTCTTGGACTTGTACGAGAGGAAGGTGATGCTGTCGGAGACCTGTTCCGGGATAGCGAAGATGGTCGATTGTTCAGAGGTTTCCGTTGATGCGAGATGGGCATTCACATCCAAGGTCGTCTTCACGTTGTCCACATCATACTTGGCTTTTGCTTCGTCAACGTTCATGGGCAGGCCCGACCAGATGACCTCGTCGGGATCGATGGGTGGGATGAAGAGGGTCAGGGTGGAGGTGGGGATGTTGTAGGTAAGATAGGAGTCGGGGAGGTTGCAGCCGCTGAGGTAGTAGAAGAATCTGCGTTGTCTGAAGGGAGCTTCACTATCGTTGTCCTTTTTCGAGGTCAGATGATATTCTCAAAAGAAAGTACAGGGTATAGCCCCTGGGACTGGAATCTTCCCACCTCAAGCAACCGACTCTTCTGAGCCTCCAAATAGATTGTCCCCGTCTTATCACCACCTTTGGCGATGATGTAATCTGCTACTTTCTTCGCATGTTCCTTCGCCGGGTACTTGCCCTTGAGGACTTCATCGTAGTTTTCTGCTATGCCCATAGTGTAGCTGGAAGCTTATCGGTACCAGAAAACGTTCGAGACGGGCCTATCCAGGAGTTTCGAATAGACTGTTTTCAGTAGGTGCAGAATTCGGCGCGTTGTCCTACTGAACAGGTGTTCAAGTGAAGTGCGAAATTGGACGTTGATAGTGGGGGTTTGAGCGGGTAGACGCGGGGTATTACATACGCCGCGGGTGTTACCCAAAAGGGAAGGCATACATGTGAGATGGAAAGAACCAACACACCTTTCGAAGCGCACGGGAATACAGTCAAACCCTGTAATATTTTTCGTTGATTCTAATTTTCCTCCGATGTTCCATCATCCACCGTAGTATTAATACAACGTAGCCAGCATGCAAGCTACATCCTGCCTTTTGTAAACCGGGTTATAAATATTATACCTCCAAACACCCAACTCCAAGATATCCGGCCCTAGGAGGTCTGTCTCCCATAGTATAGCTCGTAAGCACATCCGATGTTTGGACGCCAAACTTACCGAGATGGGAAGGTAGCGATGAACCAACACCGTCTAATCCTTCCACCTGGCAAGGAATTTGGCCATATCGTCCGAAGGGTCGGGAGCATGTGCAACCTGGGAGTGCGTCAGTAGGAATGTTTTGAGAGTGTTGAGGGTGTCCATGTACGTACAGTATTAACCATGCTAGACACTATATGTGTCTGTTTCTGTGTAATCGTCGTTTGGGCAATCGGTGTCGGCAACTTCGACAGTGCAAGTTTGACCGAACTCGTTGGATGCAACGGCGAACCGGTCTTCTTCGTGATCTTTGTCCCTGGCACCGGCTGCATGGGTGCATACCGCGTCACGCCTGTTTGCATTGTATATTCGACATTATATATGCTGTCCGCGGGGTCCACGACCTTGCCGGTAGTGTCGTCCTTTGTGGCCGGCCCGCTCGTGCCCGAGACCTTTTTCAGCGCCGCGACAACATCGTCGTCGAATTTTCCCGTCATGCCGGTCATGGAAAAGCGGTCGGAGTAGACGGTGAGGGTGCCGCCATTTGTTGCGGTGGCGACCATGCGAACAAAACTGTGCCAATCGGTCAGTACACCACCAGCACAGGCGGCAAAGAGGAGAGAGACACATACTATGCATTCGCTGGCGTACTGGCACCAGCATCTGCCTTTATCCGTCCCTCAGCGCTGTTCCCCGACGAGAACTTGCCAGACGGGGTGATGGACGCGAGCACCACCTACCAGACGCAAGCCAGTTAGCACACTGCTACTCTTCAAACACATCTTTGGACCATACCGGAGAATCATTGCTTCCCGAACATAGATCCAACACATAACTGGTCAGGTCCGACATAGATGGACCCGTACCGCCTTCTTCCCACGACACCGACAGCGCTGAGCCGCCCGCGTTCTTTCCACCTGCTGTAGGCTTTGTGAAATCTATCCCGGCATTCGCTACGCTGCTGAGCGCCGTTATGAGAGCTAGAGACGCCAGTATACGAGGCATGGTTGAAAGAACAAAGGGTAATGAGGGATGCCGGTGTGAATGCGGTGGGTGTCGTCAAGCAACGGCGCTCAGATCAGGACGGTGTGGTGTTCGTCTCGTGAGGTGGAGTTGTGCAAAGGAGTGCGGTGACGAGCGAGCGTGAAAATAGCGGGTGGAAGGCGATTATCACGCAGACTTTGGTTGAGCTTGATTTCAAGATGCGGCGCTTGGGCGTCGACGATTACGCCAGCATTTGACTCCCGGGCCAGGGGGTAGGTGTGATCGACGCTCCTCCCGCATGCCACTAGCCTAAATAGTGAATCGACATTCCTTCCATCGCGTCTGGTACCATAAACATGATCCCTCGGGTCGATTTCAAAGTGCGAGAGACGAAACGAATTGTCATATACCCATTCCTATGTGCTCTGTGGTATCAACGGTATCCCGAAAACTCCCTAGAGCCGGCCCGAATGGGCCCGCTCCGTAACAATCGACAAGCATCCCGCTCTTTGCCTGTTGTACATGTGATGCGCCCTATTAAGCCTGTCCTATCGGCCAATGCGCCAACACCATACCGCTAGCTATGGTACATGGCGGCACTGCATGAGAAAAGAAGTCAAAAAAAAACGCAAATAGTCCGTCCGTTCCCAATTTTTCATGATGCTCGGAGCTTGGGGTTAAACGGCAACTTGAGATCGAATGACGCCGGCAATTTCGATGTCATGGTTGCCGCCTGTCCTGCCCTCTGCAGCGAGACGGTCAACTCCTTCATCCTCTCCGGCGTGAAGATCTGGAGATCAAAAGACAGAAGAAACTCGACGCATAGTTCCAGCCGGCTGAGGGCTATCTCATCAACACCACCCACACCAGCCAGCCGCTTCTGTGGCCAACGGTGGTCCTCGAGCGTCTTCATTGCGACCGTCAGACACGCCAGGATCAGTCGATGCATGGTCCGGTGCGTGAGCGGCACGCTCTTGTCGATAAGGCAGAGTCGCAAAATATAGGATCCAGCAGCCAGCCACACGCCCGTTGAGAACGGGCAGAAATGCTGGATCCTGTTGACATAGTCGTCCAATCCGAACCTTGGTACTGTCTTCGAGAAGAACTTCCGGGCCATGTTCGCACGTTGCACGTATTCCGGCTCAGCTCCAGCGCCGATGTCGTGGGTGATGATGGGCTCGTCGTGACTCGCTTCCGCTTGCTCCAGCTCGGTCTTTTGTGTTCTTTGCCTCTCACTGGGGATGGGCGTTGCCGGTCGAGAGGCTACACGCCGGTGTCCCTTCCAAGCCGATGCATTCTCTTTCCCGAGTGGTGTCCCCGGCCTCGAAATCGGTGGCGTTGCGGGTACATCGCCTGCTGAATTCGCCAACGAAAGCACGGCACGTATCACTATCTTCATAGCTGTCTCGCGAGACATTTTCAGGACGTCTATATCATCCTCCTCCGGGGGCGATGGTGCATCCCGGAGGCCGAGATGCGAGAATTCCGGCAACACGCCTGCGTCTCCTGCAGGATTGGGCGCTGAGGGTGGGTTCGAGGGATTGTTCATTGTCGATCGCCTTAGCGATGGGACCACATGTGTCGGGTGAACTGTTGTTAGTGGAGTCGGATGGCACACTTGGAGCATAGTTTTGATGGTTTGTGGGTCGCCTGAAGTTACTAATGGCAGAAATCGTAGAGAAGACGAAGACAGCTGTGTTGCTGACGACGGTTGAAATTTTTCGAGCTCGAAAAGTAGCACTTGTCACCAGAAAATAGCGTTGAGATCTATCAAGGTGGGACGATCGGAGATGTGGTTGGTGTGGTGGCGACGATGTGTTTGTTCACCTGCAAGGAATAGCAGAAGTGATGGGTTGAATGTTGCAAAGTCGAAGACGGGCTGGCACGGTCGAGATTTAGCAAAGGATCTGAAGGTGGAGGTTCTCGTGACTGGTTAGTTTATTGGACGGAGAGCGAAGAACGGAGCGGGCCTGGGCAAGGTTGTCGTTTGCATGTCAAATGACGGACAGCGCGGACCAGTCGAGTGCAGTGATGGAAGAACACGCAGTATGCGAGGCCAAGCGACCCACCGCGAGCAGCTCGAGATTGAAAAGGTGGTTTTAATGTGTTGGCAAGGTGGAATGGACAGTATGAGAGCGGCGCCAGAGTATTCACTCAGCAGGTAAACGGCTTCGCTGGTCTCGTGCGGTGCACGACTAACCCGATGGAGAACCGGCGAGTGGATGAGAGTCCCGCCCCTAGACTTCTGGATGCGCAGGCATCGAAGCGAGGCAGCAGAGCGGTTGGTATCGAGGTGACGGGAGAGAGGTGAGCGCAGATGGGATGATGGTTATTGGTGCTTAATCCAACAGTCAAAGGAGCATGCAGGGTGAACACATGGCGCGGCGTTGGCGAGACCGTCGATGGGTATTATTGCGGGGAAAGGCGACCGGCTCAGGGTCTGACGGAAAGTGATTTTAGGCTTTGGTGACTAGATTCATGGCCGCAGCGATCTACTTAATATCCGCAGAGTCGAGGCTTTGCTGTCCGGGTGGTGTGAGATTCGATCGACGGGCGGCAGTGGTGGAGCGCTTGGAGGTGCTACAGTATCGGGCGTTTTCACATCTCGGCTCGTGCGCCCACGTCCAGCACATGTCAACCAGTTACTCCTAATTATCGTGAGATCCGGAATCCGCACTAGCTCGACGCATCAGGCATCGGATTAGGCTGCCCGCCGCAGCGTCTACTGGACCGCCAAGCAGTTCGCTGCACACCATCAGACATCTTACAGCGGAAGCGGAGCGGGAGCCGTGATCACGAGTTCAATACGAACACCTTTCCCCAGAACGCAACCATGCCCAGGCCGTCTGTCGTCTTTCGTATCTATTGTCTTTTATTTTTCCATCACGAGCCAATGACCGCGTCTGTCGGTCAGCTCCATCGCCCTTGATCCCATCCTTCGTTAGTCAACGACGATCCTTCCCAACCCCTCTCGAGTTCGGCGCCACGCAACATCGTGTCGAGGAGATGCGCAAAAAAAATACGCTACAGTAACAGCTCCAGTATCATGAAGAGGTAGCACCGGGATCAACATAAACCCCACCCTTCAACAGAAACGCTAAACATCGTGAGATGGCTATCGTGGTTTGACGTCACTGGGACCCCGGTAGAGCGGCATGGGTGTACGCAAATTAGGAAAGGATGTAGCCCAGGAAACCGGCGTCCAGAAAAGTGAAAGCTTTGCTTCTGCGCGACCAACTTCGAAGAGATGACATCGCTCGTCGCTGCACCTTCCGACCGGCCACCAGCCACCCGCCAACGACACCATGCGCCTCGCTGTGCTTTCATGCATGTTGGCATCGCTCTATGCGATTGGTACAGCCACGTCGACTCAGGGGTTGTACGACCTTGTTGAACGTCGAGTGCCTGGCCATTGCGAAGATTTCGTCTTCATCTTAAATGAGACGAACGCAAGCGAGCTCACCAACGACAGCTTCTCCGTTGCTACGAGCCCAAACGGAACGATCGCTATCACGGGAAACAGCTTGAGCGCGTTGGCAACGGGGCTTCGGAGATACTTCACCGATGTCGCTCATACTGACGCATACTGGTTCATTGGAAACCGGTTGAACGAAACGACCTTTGCGCTTCCGCGACCCAACGCGACTCTCACTGGATCAAGCATTGTGCCGTGGAGATATTACTTCAACACCGTGACATTCTCTTACACGACGCCGTTTTGGACCTGGGAAGATTGGGAACTCGAATTGGACTGGTTAGCGCTCCACGGTGTCAATCTCCCTCTCGCCTGGGTTGGATTTGAAAAGATTCTTCTCGACGTCTTCCAATCGATCAATCTCACCACCTCTGAGATTATCCCTTTCTTCTCGGGACCAGCCTTCCAAGCATGGAATCGTTTCGGCAACATCCAAGGATCATGGGGTGGTGAGCTTCCGCTCCAATGGATCGACTCGCAATTCGAGCTCCAGCAGAAGATCCTAAAGCGCATGCTCGAACTGGGTATGACACCCATTCTCCCCGGTTTCGCCGGCTTCGTGCCCCGAGCTCTGACAAACGTCTATCCCAATGCCACCATTGTCAACGGAAGCCAATGGGAAGACTTCCCCACGGGATACACAAACACCACTTTTCTCGAGCCCTCGGACCCTCTCTTCACCGTCCTCCAGAACCTGACCATTTCAAAACAGCTTGAGTACTATGGCAACATCACGCAATTTTACACGATTGATATGTTCAACGAAAACGACCCTTTCTCCGGTGACCTGCAGTACCTCCGCAATGTCACACATGGGACATGGCAGTCCCTCAAGTCTGCAAACCCAGCAGCGGTATGGGTAATGCAGGGATGGCTGTTCACTTCCAACGCGGATTTCTGGACCAACGAACGTATCGAAGCGTATCTCTCTGGTGTGGAAGAAGATGAAGACATGTTGATTTTGGATCTGTTTTCGGAAAGTCAGCCCCAGTGGCAACGCACCAATTCCTACTATGGGAAACCTTGGATATGGAACATGCTGCACAATTACGGCGGCAACATGGGTCTTTACGGCCAGATTTCCAACGTCACTGTAAATTCGATGGAAGCGCTCGCAAACTCTTCTTCCTTGGTCGGTTTCGGCCTGACACCCGAGGGCCAGCAAGGGAACGAAATCATGTACAAGCTTCTCCTGGACCAGGCATGGCAAAAGGCACCCATCGACACCGAATCGTACTTCCGTACCTGGGCACAGACGCGATACGCGGAAAGTGCTTTGAACACATCGCTCCCCGAAGGCGTCTTCACGGCATGGGAACTGCTCAGGGGAAGTGCATACAACAACACGAACCTCACCGCCGGCAATGCGGTGTCCAAAGCCATCTTCGAACTCGCGCCAAACACAACAAAACTGACGGGCCGAGCGGGCCACCACCCCACCACCGTGAACTACAACCCCAGCATCGTAGTCGCGGCATGGAAGGCTTTGTACGATGCCGCCACTCAGCAACCGGGTTTGTGGAAGAATGCTGGTTTTGAGCACGACTTTGTCGATGTGACGCGTCAAGTCTTTTCCAACGCTTTCTTGACAAATTACCAGTCTCTCCTCACGGCTTGGAATACCTCGTCCTCCTCTTCTCCTACGTACACCAATTCCTCGGCAACCGTGCGTGCGAAAGCGGAAACTCTGATATCCCTCCTCTCAACCCTCGACGCCGTTCTCTCCACACTCCCGCAATATAGCCTCGCTCCTTGGATAACCGCCGCCCGATCAAGCGCCCCCCACAACGCTTCCGCGGTGGCAGACTTCTACGAATACAACGCCCGCAATCAAATCACGCTATGGGGCCCCGATGGCGAGATAAATGACTACGCGAGCAAGAGCTGGGGCGGCCTGGTCGGTGACTACTATCTTCCGCGCTGGGCGGCTTTTCTGGACTATCTCGTTAGTGTGGAGGCAGGAGAGTATGCGCATGAGGAGGCGAGAGCACGGGTGGTGGTCGTGGAGAAGGGATTCCAGGTTGTGGGGACGGGATTGGGTATGCGGAGCGAGGTTAGGAGTGTTGGGGAGGTCGTGGAGCGTGATGTTCTGCCGCTGCTGACCAGTTTACGTCTTGTATGATTCGGCAAGCAACAGCACTCGATGACAAGAGCCAGTGAGGGAGAGAAAGAATCGAACAAACTTTTCGTATCATGGCTATGGTCCACGTGATATATCGTACAGAAATAGAAAACATATAGACTACAGTTCGGATATGATTAGACCCTAGATTCTCCTCGGATTATGTCTGATTCCCATGTAGATCGATTCGTCCATCTCCGACAGCGGACGGGGTAAACAAGCTGGATTGTTGACAGAAAGAAAAGCTTCGCGGGCTGGTAGGTTGGAGAGATGCGCCCTCGCACTACCGCAGAACGACCAAGTAGAAAAAAAAAGGGGGGGAGGGATGCAAATAAACACACGAAACCAAGCAGGCAGCACGAGGCCTGTTCACACCTGGCTCACTCTGGCACGTTTCCTGCTGCTGCCAGGCACGACGGCTGGCCCCCTGTGAGGCGTCTCGCTGTCGGCACCGCGTCCACGCCCCTTCTCCTGCTGGTCCAGCACCAGCCGCAGCACATCGTACGAGAACTGCGGGAACTCGAGACACATGGCCCTGAATTCCGGCTCGGCCTCGTGGCGCAGGCTGAACGAGCGCGTGGCCCAGAAAGCAGCGACAGGCTTGCGGATGGTGGTGTCCTCGGGGTTGCTCTCCTTGTACACGTAGCGCGCATACGCGAGCTCGCCCTTGGCTGTGGACGCTGTGCGGTGGATCTTGGAGTGTGCGAGGGACTTGAGGATCGGGAGCTGGAGGCGGTCGGCGAGGGTGTAGATTCTGGCGTGCACCAGGAGACCGAGCCCTTGGTCGTCGCTGGCGGGTTGGCGCACGTCTTTCTCGAGAGCGGCGTCGCGGGCGGGAGACGTCTTCTTGGGATAGTATTCGCCCGTGTAGAGGTACTCGATCACGGAGCCCATGGCGTCCGTGTCGACGTCGCTCATGAGGATCTGGCGCGGCTGCAAGACGTAAATCGCTGTGCTGACCCTTCACGGTGCGACCGACTCACCTCTCCTGGCGCGAACGCGTCTATTTGCTCTTTGAACACGGGCGCCTTGACGAGCACCGCCTCGTGCACAGAGTATGTGGTTCGACTCTCTCCGGATCCGACGATGACCTCGACGATGGGGCTCTTCATCAAGCTGGCGCATGATCAGCCAAATGCGCGATGGAGCTTCCAAGACGGGGGGAAAAACATGCGCAACAGGACAGAAACACAAAGACGTACTCGGCGAACAGGATCAGCTTGGGAGGAGCTTCAGGCGCGAGCTCGGTCAAACCAGTGTCTTCGCCCGCGCCCGCGCCCATGTCCACATCTTCGGTGGGCGTCTCCTCCATTGGAGTCTGATGCTTCGCGTCCTCCTCCATCGGAAGCAACGCGCAGTGGACGAGAGAATGGCAAACGAGCCGGCGATGCACGAGGCGACTGCGAACACCGGTGGGTAGATTTATTGGACGTGGTCGGAGAGGCTGGATGATGGCTGGTAGGTGTTTTGGGTTGGCTGGCGTGCTTACAGTCCGTCCGAGCTTCCTGTACCTGCGTTAGCGTGGCGGTGCTGGGACATGTACACAAGTCTCGAAACTATCAATGGGCAGGAGTTTCCCCTTCCAGCAGCTCGCCATGCTGGCAGGCAGGCTGCGAGATGAATTCGGGATGCATTCCGGGGCCACTGATGGTTTTCAATCAACCCTGGATACCTCTACCTACTTCTCCTTCGCGCCTGGGATGGCTTATCGATAAGCCCGGGGCCTCGGCAAAACCTTCCACTATCAACACTCCCGTCGACCTGTCCGACAGCGACTGACTCCGATATCGTCCTGTCAAGCACGAGTGCGCCTCTTCCGACATCTCTCACAATGGCCGCTTACGGAAAAGGGAATATGATCCATCAGCCATGTGATGGATAGCACAGTACACAGTGAGTTTGACAGCCAGGCTGCTATTTACCCCTCTCCCACTGCTCAATGGTGGGGTATGTATCACATATATCTACCCCCAGTTGCTCCGCTCGCTGCGCAGGAAAACGACTCTGTCTCCATTGTTTGCCAGCTCCGTTGCCATCCCTCACACTTTTCATCTCGTCTTTCAACCGCGGCACCACCACCACCATGACCACTCAAACCGTCCCCGCCCGTCACGGCGCCGCAACCGTCGTCCGCGCCGGCCAGTCCATCAAGATCATAAACACACATGGAAATCAGGTGGTGGATACCTGGGCCTTTGCTCTGCCTACCGTCTCCGTCTCCTCCGCCGACATCGCCGCTCCTCTCTACCCAAATGCAACACCCACATCCATAACCTCGTACTCCGAGACCGCAAACACGGCTGCCTCGGCACCCGAATATATGAGCATGTGCCACACACGCGCTACCCTGTGCAAGGTAACACCTGCAGTGGGCGATACACTCGTCAGCCAGAAACGCGCGCCCATGGTCACGTTGGTGGAGGATAACAGCCCTGGGGTCCACGACACGCTGATGGCGGCCTGCGATCGGTGGCGGTACAGCGAGCTTGGAGTGCAGGGCTATCATGAGTCTTGCACGGACAATTGCTGGGACGCACTCTTTGCCCTGTCGCAATCTGCCGACGCCCAAGTTGCCCAAGTGTTGAAGGGATTGCAGGCTCAGCTTGGAGGAAGAGTCCCCGATCCATTCAACTTGTTCATGAATATCCCTGTCTCGCAGGAGGGAAGCGGAGCGAGGAGGGGGTTGAGCTTTGATGCGCCAGTTACCAAGGAGGGGGATTTCGTCGTGCTGAAGGCCCTGAGAGATGTCGTTGTTGTTATGAGTGCCTGTCCGCAGGATGTGCTGGAGATTAACGGGAAAAGGCCTGTGGATGCGCATTTTCAGGTCTTGGGTTGAGGGTTGGTAGGTACACCATTTTTGGATTATCTAAAGGTGAAATAACCTAGGTAAGTAGGGTATCTTCACAGCAAAATTCGGCGATTAATATTATCCTGCAAAACCAAACTTTTTCAAACAGACCTGAAGCAGCCCACGCGCGTCTTAGATGTAGTCATGCAAAAGTCTCCATTTGGACGTACTGCTGCAGTTGAATGACGATCGTACAGAGCCACCGGGTAGAGTTATATTTCGACGGCTATCCCTTCCGCTATTCCCCAGCTCCCTACCACAGCAGCGTTCACCACCGTCGTTCTGACAGTTCTCTTCTTCCCCAGAACGATCCACATGATCCACCGCCACGCCCACACCGCCACACCCTTCTCAAATGCCCAGATCCCACCTCCTTTGCAGCCCACGGCTGCGTCATGCATTTCCTGCACCGCATCCCAACCCACCTCTCCTCGTCCCCTGCCTGCATGAATATGACCCCAGACCGCTAGCCTCGGGTGGACGCGCTTGAGCTCGCGGTTCAGGTGCTGACAGCCTGCATTGTAGCTCCCGGAAGTGTCGAGATGGCCTCGCATAGGTCCATGGGTGACTACGATATCCGTCCCCGCGGGAATCTCATTGTGCCATATATCCGTCTCCGGCGCGTATTGGAAAGCCCAATTCCCGTACTTGGGGGTCATTGGGGAGCCGAAGATGGTAATCTCCCTTTCCCTCAATTTCACCGTGGTGGATTCGTGCTCGAGGTAAATCAGCCCCGTCCAATCCAAGTCCTCTTTCCTCCTTCCCCCGTACATCGTCGAAGCCGTCTCGACGTTGGCAAGCTGTTCGACTCGTTCCCTCGGCTCACGAGCCACAAACTTATCATCGAGAAGAAGATCATGGTTTCCGGCGATGATGATCTTGTACGTGTGCGGAAGGCTTTTCAGCCAGGTCAGTTGTGCTTGCAAGTCGGAGAAGCGGCCGTCTTGCGTTAGGTCGCCAGCGTGGATGAGGATATCGCCATCGGGCACGCTGGGGGTCTCGTTGTGCGTGTCTGATATACAGACTACTTTGATCGGTTGATTTGCCAAGGAATGGTCGTGCGAGGGTTGGAGAGGTTGGAGAGGTGGCTGGTGCGTGTAGAAGTAGGTTGCGAGGAAATGAACAGGGTTGAGGAGGAACCGGCGGAAGAGGCTGGGCGGCGTGGGATGGAAGAGGTTTGTTGGTGAAAGGGTGGATTTGTGGGAGGTAGACATGTCGGGGTCACAGTCTGCTGCGAGGATATCTATGATGTTTGGGTGGCGTGGTGGTGCGAATAGTAGAAGTAGAAACGTAGCCAGTCATGAAATTCGGTTGTACTTTAGGCAACGGCAAAATTTAGATTATGGACTGTTGTCATTTTCGACAATAGGGGGGGGGTTTTTTTTGCTGAAAGTGCAAAGAGACGTTTATTCCACGCAACTCTTGACCTAACTACGCCCTGACACATGCCTTGTTATTGCGTCGATTATGTGATTATGGTTGTGGATGTGGACTGGACGACACCACCTAGTGCTTGCCTCCGTACCGCGAGAAGAACCTCAGCGTTCGCAAATTCAGATTTGACGATAAAACGGAAAGTATCGGCATTGGTGTATAAAGGGAGTTGAGACGATGATGGAAGAGTAGTAGTGTGAGGTCGGAAGGCGCACCTCTCTACCGGCCAAGCCGCTAGGTACCTACCTAGTCGTGTCGTTCACGTTTCCGCTCTTAGCTTGGATGCTCCCCCACACTCTGCCTTCATCATTGCACCAGACAAACGTTACGTATTGTGTGCTTCCTCCGATAGAAGCTAGTGAATTTTCCCATTCACCTAAACGTGTCCCCTGTCTATTATCCGTTCCACTAGCGCTCAACTTGTATCTCAAGAACAGGCATCACACTTTTGAAGTACTATGTAGGAACGCCAACTCACACCTGTAACACACAAACAGCTAACAAGCAACAGCCCGAACAAAGAGTCTATATCATGACGTGTGAAACCGAGGACAAAGCTCGAACTTGCAGATGCCCAAAGATCAAGAATAACCCCGCACATTGGGACCCGCTGCATTTACGCCACGACGGTCGTAATCCGGACGTATCCGGCACCTTATGAATCTTCTTTGCAAGAGTCTAAAACCATAGCTTCATTACCCGACGTGTACCGACACCCTCGTGACGCTATCTTTAATGTCCACATACGGCAGTTGCTCCTTTCTCCAAGAGACTCAACAACGGCTTTCTGCTTAGATCTTCTATAATTGGTGAAATCCTATTTGGCAACACCTTGACAAAGCCATCATCTTTACAGCGTGACGCGTCGAATCAAATAAGAATTGGCACTAAGAAACTTTTCCGTCTTGAGAAGCAGACTATGTAAACATTTGGTATCGACTCTAGCTTTTGGGACTGTATAGCCATAATACCTAGCTGCTTGGAAGCCAGGATGCCTTGGACAGTACATGGAAAATTGCCTTGGTAGGTCCGAATATTTAGAATGCATAACAAGGTTTGAAGATCTCCAGAGTCTGGGGAGCACCGTATCGTTTTCGACTTGTACGCTGTGTAGTTGTACCGTTGAAGACATTACGCATCTTCTATTCCTCTTCAAAGATTTCTTAAAATGAGCAGCGAAAAAGACACCAAAGCAGGTGCATTCCATCAGAAAGCTGTTCAACCCTCGTTCAATGGAGCTGGATACGACGTGGAGGCCTTCGATGGGGTCGAAGAGAAGAAGTTGGTTAGGAAGATCGATTGGAGACTTCTGCCTATCTTAGGGGCACTCTATTCGATCGCATTGATCGATCGCACAAACGTAAGCTGTCTAGGGTCTACTCTATACCAGTTGAGCATCCAGCTCACACTTCTAGATATCCAACGCAAGAGTTGCTGGCATGGGCGCAGATCTGGCTCTTCAAGTCGGCGAACGCTACACGATCGTTCTCGTCTTGTTCTTCCCCGCCTACGCCTTGCTCGAACTTCCATCCAATATGATTCTTCGCAAAGTCGGAAGTGCCAACTGGCTTGCTCTCATCGCGCTCTCGTGGGGAACAGTTATGATAGGACAGGGCTTCGTAAAGAGTTGGATCACACTGGCGATATGCCGCGTGCTTCTTGGTGTTTTCGAAGCTGGCTTCTTTCCTGGCTGTGTCTATCTTATCACCTGCTGGTACAAGCGCTTCGAAGTCCAGAAAAGGTACGTTCGCCTTATCCTTTCCAAAAAACTCTGCCACTTACTTGGAGTGCAGGCTCGGTGGCTTCTATCTCTTCTCCGTCGGCATCGGCGGCATCGCAAACATCCTTGCTTATGGGCTAATGCAAATGGAAGGTGTAGGTGGCATTCGCGGTTGGTCGTGGGTCTTCATCATCGAAGGCATATTGACTTGCATTGTCGCCATTCTCTCCTGGTTCATCATCCTCGACTTCCCAGACAAGGCCGAGGAAACCGGCTTTCTGAATCACGCCGAAGCTTCCTGCGTCCTGAAACGAATCGAAGATGACCGAGGAGATTCTGTAGCTGACCCTCTCACCTGGCCCAAGTTCTTCCACCATCTTGGCGACCTGAAACTATGGGCGTTTGCGACCATGTTCATGTCGACGACAACGCCAGGGTACGCGTTTTCTTATTTCTTGCCCGTCATCTTGTTAGGTATGGGTTACTCTCCCGGTGCGGCGAATGCTCTATCTGCGCCTCCTGCTATCACTGCCATGTTTACTGCTCTGACATTCGCCTGGGCTGGCGACAAATACCGTGTCCGTGCTCCAATCATCGCAGCGCAATGTCTCCTGGCGATAGTTGGCCTTATGATCGTTGCATACAGCACTAACAACGGCGCCCGATACTTCGGCACCTTCCTCGGTGTCTGCGGATGTCAAGGCAACGTGCCAGCCATCCTGGCGTACCAGAGCAACAACATCGTTGGGCAAAGCAAGCGCTCTGTCGGGAGTGCACTTCAGATTGGCTTCGGCGCTATTGGAGGTATTATCGCCAGTACCACGTTCCGACAGAGAGATGCGCCGAGGTATTTTACGGGCTTGTGGGTCACGGCTGGACTTCAATTTTGGATATTGATGGTGCTTTGCGTTACGACAACGGTGTTTTGGAAGAAGAATAGGAGGGTTGAGGAACAGGTACAAAGGGGCGAGCCGGTTGAAGCTATCGAGGGGCAGGTTGGGTTCAGGTATACTCTTTGAGTGGGTGGGAAAGGGGCTCATCTGGTGGAGTTTCGGTATTAGTGGTCATGAATTAGTTATTGCCCTATGAATGATAAGGAAATGCTGATATCTTACTTGCTACTATAACCTTTCTCAATGGCCCACTTCTCGTATACACTATGGCGCTATTGCAGGTAAGTCGTCTGAACAAGGTAGCACCCCGCCATCGTGAAAGGCGAGCTCTGGAATTCAACTCCCCAAAGGATCCCCTCGCATTGACAACCAGGCGCGTCCATTACCCAATACACATTATCTCCATGTCCACAGGCCTCATAGATAGTAGTGAAGTAGACATGAGACATGTTGTAAACTCTCTGCTTTCTGGAAAGTAATGAGGTATGGTAGATTTAGTTGGGCATAAAAGGTAGAGCTTGAGGTGTTTGTGGATCGTGAAGAGAAAATCACGAGGACAAGTGGACCATAAGAAGAAGAAAACCCGAAGGACTTGAACAAGAACTACAAGACAAGATGAGACAGAACAACACAATACTTGATGGAGGTTTGATGGTAGTGGAAAATCTACATCAGTGCTGTAATCATTTACAGTTACTGGAATGTTCGTCTGTGGTTCCGTTAGCGATGCGTAACTTGGGTAGGTGAAAATGACATTTTGTGTTCCGTTCTTATCGTCCTTTTTTCTTAGGCTGTGTTATGGTAACGATAAAAGTAGGAGATGATGTGATGAAGGTGATTTTTCGGGAGAGTCAGCCTAATTCGCGTCCAGTTACGGTTGCGGTTCCACCGGAGTAGTAGTAGCGCGTTCTTTCCAATGTAGTGTCGTGTCCTGCACTCTGTACGAACTCGTCGTATCTCATTGAAAAATATCAGCATGACCTACGCGAGTACCAATCCATTGATATCGTACGATACTATTGGTCGTATGTTGGTCTGGGTGTTTGTCGTTTGTTTCGCAATCGGGTACAGTGCCGTCGGCTTAGACTTTGAAGTCCAGTTGGAACTGAAGGATTTCTAACGGTACCCGGATAAAGGTAACAAGACTCCAGTAAGCTGACCTGCTAGAGACTTCCATGCGTTTTTATGGGTAGCACTGCATTCGCGCTATCGATTTGTATGATATACGCGTCGACGTTTAAGTTCCCTTCCCTGGTCCTTTGAAAGCATCATCGCACAACGAGATCTTTCTACTATGAGCTAGCGATCTATAGGTAATTGACAAAAGGTACTTCGAGTGCCGTTCGATATCATCCGTCGTGCATCCAATCATCCAGCCGAGCCCAGGACCCCGGTGCCAGCACCAAGCTTTTACCCCGGATTTTCTCGTGTCTCTAGTGCGACTTTCCATATCACATAGCAAAAACGACTATGAAGACTGGCTAGACTCTGCTGCTGTTGGCATGGTGCAAGCCTTGATAGCGAGTCGCGACTATGCAGACTGGCGCATGCCCATTTTGTATTTCCTCGCTGGTGGCTGTTCTATTTTGCCTTGAAAACCTGTTTTTCTTCCGTCAATGTAGAATCGGCGCGTAAATAGCTCTGGCTACCTTTCGTATGTCATTTCACCTTCCTTTCGCCCAATCCTACGCAAACCACATCTCTTGAGGCACGATCCTTAGCCTTCCTCAGCTGTACAATTCTATCAAACAGCCCGCAGTGAAGCAATTTTTGCAGGACTACAGGTCATGCAGCTCATCCATCGTAGTTCGAAAAAGCGTGGCACGTTACCACCTTTGTCCGCATTAGCCATGCCGGCTATTAACATCCTTGCGCACTTCATATACAAAACCACCTTTACGGCAGCCTCAACCGTCGGACCGATAGTATCTCCAAAATTCCTCCTATCTCTGATTGGGGACATTTGTTCGAAGTTCGGTATGGGGAAACGATGGTTGCACAGAGCCCTCGAAATCCGGGGCCCCATTGAACCTAATCGAACGAGCATGTGAACTCAAATCCTGCTGGCCCACATGTTCCTCCGTACAATCTTGGGAGTAGAGGGTGGCGACAATATCCGGACTTGTCACGAGAGGTCTTGGTGATGGGGCGGGCATGGCAAGACTAACAGGTATATTAAGGTTGATTCCCAAGCTTTCTTCGTATTACTTTCCTGACTATCATTCCCATTTTCTCTACAGTTCCCCCTGGTATCTGGTACTCTTCTCAACGTGGTTTAGATTAAACTTCTTCAACATGAAATACTTTACCCATGCAGCGGTCGCTACGTTGCTGTCAACTGTCAGCGCACATGGTGGCGTTGGCGTCTACTATGCAGGATCTGTAGCATACCAAGGGTGAGCAATTGATAAGACATGTATGGCAGTGCATTCCCACTTACTCGGTTTCCAGATGGCAGCCATATAACTCCGCCTCCGGCCAGTCGTCTGTCCAACGCCAATACTCTTCCTTTGACCCCATCTACGTAAACGGTCTCAGTGTGAGCCCCTCTAATGTGCTTTTCTTTGTTGATCCACTGACAAATCCATCAGACCGTGAACATTCGCTGCAACAATGCTGGAACACTAGGCACAGGTCCTATCGGTACTGTCGCAGCGGGAGGAACCATTAAAGCGCACTGGACGCAATGGACACACCGCCCCACATCGGTGATGGTCTATATGGCCAAATGTCCATCCTCAGGCTGCAACTCTTGGGATGGCAGCGGCCAAGTGTGGTTTAAGATTGATGAGAAGGGCCTTGTAAGCGGTACACAAAATGCTGGAATCTGGGCTGGAGATCAAATTCTGGATACTTTGGAGTGGACGAGTACGGTGCCGGCAGGATTGGCTGCGGGTGATTATCTTGTGAGACATGAATTACTGGCGGTGCACCAGGAAAATAACCCGCAGTGTGGGTCTTCTCTGCATTATTGGGTGATGTGGGCTAAGAAAGTGTGCTAACAATACGTCAGTCTACCCCGAATGTGCCCAATTCACTGTAACAGGAAGCGGAGCATCTTCTCCCGCGGGCAACTACCTCGTCTCTTTTCCAGGAGCTTACTCAGCTTCAGACCCTGGAATTAACTTCAACATCGATAGCGATGCCGCAAAGACGGCCACTACCTACATCGTTCCTGGACCTTCCGTCTGGCCTGGGACCGGTGGCTCAAACCCAGCGCCTGTGACAACCACTGTATCTACTGCCACCGCCACACCGACGACGACGACTTTGGTGACGACTATTAAGACAAATACTAGTGCAGAGCCGGCCCCAACAACTTGCACCGCAGCGAAGTATGCGCAGTGTGGTGGAAAGGGCTTCTCTGGGTGTACAACTTGTGCGTCTGGGATGACATGCACGGCGAATGGAGAGTACTACTCGCAATGCTTATAGTCAAGCGATATAAAATCTAGAATCATCACCCTTTAACTTTATGAAACCTATGCTTTCTTGTCTATAAGCACTTCAAATAACATCCTCCACTGCACCATAGATCACTCACTGCGAGAACCATAGTTTGAAAATAACCTGATTGCACATCCATTCTACTTTTCCACACTAACTGCCCTCCATCCCATACCATCGATATCTTTAGGGTGAAAAATGCAAAACTCAATGGGAAAGTTGTTTTCATCACTGGAGCTGGCAGTAGTTTTGATGAGAAGGCGCCAAAGTAGTGGTCGCCAAGCTTATCGAGAACGCAGTAAGCGCGTTGAGCAAGAGATATTCTCCACGCACCTTGAATAAGTTCGATTTCTCAATGTCGGCGTGACGGAAAGGTTTTCAAGTTATAGTAAGAGCTGCTGAAGAAGATACTGAGTCAGTTTTGTAGACTAGATATCGTCTTCAACAATGCCAGAACGACGTATAGGAAGAGACCGAGTCATGAAGTGTCGTGAAAGGAGTGGCAGATGCTGGTCAACGTCATCATTAAGTGCATGTATTTGAGTATAGCAGCAGTCGACTCTATGTATCCGCTGCCAGTCTATACTGGCCTGTGAGTATTACGCCCTAGCAGTTGTTATCATGTTCCTGACTGTTAGAAGAACTGAAGTATTCACCGTCACGAGAAATGATGCCGATTTTCGCCCCTAGTTTGAAGCGACAATCCCATTCCTGTGACCTTACTAATACCGCCATATATGTGCTCTGAAGAGGTAGTTTCCGTGACGATTATGAACTTGAAGATAGATGGAGGCAGCACATGTGTCTAATACGCAACGTTATATTCTCCGTATCATCATGTATCTACAGCTTAACTTCGGAACCCTTTATTCTCCAATCTTCCTTGATCATATCCGCACACTTCTCGCCTATCGCATAAGCTACTGCTTGCGGATGTCCATTGTTCAATTTTGGCATGATACTACAGTCCGCTATTCTCAACCCACTAACGCCATTTACTCTTAGCCTAGCATCAACCACAGCACCAAAGTCGGAACTAGGACCCATCTTACACGTACCAGCAGGATGAAAACACGTTGTTGCATTGTGTCTCACGAAATTTTCCCATTGATGCAGCTTGGTGAACTTGATGTGTTCATCTTCTGGCGGCCAGGCACCTAGAATCAAGTCCTTGGTTCCCTTCCCTTCGAGTATAATCTCGGCGCCTAGTTTGCAAGCTTCGGAATAGACTAAGACATCTAGAGGATCTGAGAGCCAGTTGTGCTGTATGATAGGGTTTTCTTTGGGATCTTTGCTTGCGAGCTTGACGTAGCCTCTTGAGCGCGGCGAGAAGAGTTCGATGATGTTCGCAAATGCGCTCTTGCCTTCCGGCGGCGGATTCGCGTAATGTTTTGGCGCTGCATATCGTTCCGTTGTAAAGTACTCGATATGCGGCTGATTGAGAAGCAACCCCATTGGATCTCTTCCTGTGGCCCTCATCGACTTTTTCAGCTCGTCATTCCAGAGCTTATGCTTCTTCAAACGCTCGTCTAACCGTGTGAAAGCGAAGGCGCCAAAGTGCGATCGCGACAGCGTTCCACTACGACATTTTCGCCAGGCTTCTCGCGCGATGCTGAAATTGTCGCCTTGGAAGAGGTGATCAGTGGTATATCCTTTTTTGGTCTCGTAAAAAACGAAGACGGTGAGATGGTCCTCGAGGTTCTTTCCCACACCAGGTAGGTTTACGAGTGGTTGGACGCCGACCTCATACAAATCTTCTTTCGGGCCAATGCCAGACAGGAGTAGTGTTTTCGGAGAGTTGTAGCTTCCTAAGCTCATTACGACTTCCTTGCGGCACCGGAAGATGTGTTTTCTATCATCGGGCGAGATTGTCTCAACACCAATAGCACGCAAGTTCTCGTCGAAGAGAACGCGTGTAACGGTATGTGAAAACAGTTTCGTCACATTGCTGTGTTTCCATCTCTTCTCCACATCGAATCGATTTCGCAGATACTCACTTCCAGTCATTCTTTCGCCCTTCCACACACTCCTTGTACAATGACCACAACCCTCCACCGTTTTTCCGCTCGCAAACATATCATCCAGAGCCGGCATTCCCTTGTCTACAAAGCTGTCCATGACCTTATCCGAAATTGGTGCATTCGGATGCACGCTTGTATGTATCGGTCCGTTCTTTCCATGACTGCTCCAATCCGTCCTGAATCCTGGCTCAGGATGGAACGTCTCAGATTTGTTGAAGTAATGCCACATGGTGTCGCTATCCCAACCGGGGCAGTTGAACACCGCGGGATCCGCCCAATCGTCGAAGTCCTGCTTCATACCGCGAACCATGAGTGTGCCGTTTACAGCTGACGATCCCCCGAGAAATTTTCCACGTGAGAGCTTTTGTGTGCGTTGGTATGTCGAGGGGTGCGGAGTGCTGAGGAGGTTCCAGTCGTGTGGGCCGTCGAAGTTGAGAGACCAACCTCCTACCTAAATGTTTCTAGATGTCAGTTAGAAATTCTACTGGTCGAGGCAATTATGTACCATTTGTGTGTTTTCGAGATCGACGTTATCTTCCCCAGCTTCGAGGAGAAGGATGTTGAGTGAGGTGTCCTCTGCGAGGCGCGCGGCGACGGCTGGGCCGGCGGTTCCTGCGCCGCAGATAATGAAGTCGAATTCTTCATTTACGGACATTTTTGTTTTACTGTGTGTATTGACGTGACTATAATAATCGAGACGGTTGAAACGACAATAATGGAGAAACTCTTGAAAGCAATTGTGCGCTAAGCTTACTCACACAATGTACATTCCAGAGATAAGTTATCCTGCAGTTTATGCGCATGATCATTACATGCCTGTATGGTAGTGTTGGGGTAGATGACGTGTAAAGTCATGGAAATGAAGATCGCGGTACAATATTTCCGGAAACGCGCGATCCGCGCGGCAAGGCACATGCATGAATCACTTCCCCTCTATGTTTGTTCGCGGCACAGTCGCGAGAACCAATCCAAGTCGCCAGATAACCTGCTAAAAAACGGGACCCTCTCATGATTGAGGTAAGAATCTGCTACACCCCGGACATTCATATTGAGTCAGTGTGGGGAATGTGGGGAAGCGATTCATGTAAGCAGAAGTCAATAATAATCACCCCTTTGAACTGAGTTCTTCTCTTTGCAAACGTTCATTATAATACTTTAGCTTCTGAAAAAATTTGGAACACGTTTTGACCTGATTCGACATGGCGAAACGAAATCGGTATGCGACTGGTGTGTCGGTCTTTGCGGCCTTGGGTTCCATCACTGTAAGTTCGGCTCGTTTGATGTTGGCTGCGATGGTTTTGTTGATAGCGCACAGTATGGTTATGGAGCTTCCATAATTGCACAAACTATCGGTCAACCAATGTGGTACAATGACTTCCACCTTGCGCAGGAGGGACCTGGCCTGGCGCATACTAATGTCATTACAGGACTTATGTTAGTTCGAGCTTCACTGTGAAAGCTACTCTCTGACTGGTAATCTTCTAGGAATGGCCTCTTTTCCACTGGCGGTGCACTTGGCGCCTTATTCACTGCTTGGACTACACATGCGTTTGGCAGATTGAAGACCATCCAAATTGCCTGTGTAGTATGCATCATCGGCGCAAGCTTGATGACTGGATCTACTAATATCGCCATGTTTCAAGCGAGCCGTTTTATCATGGGGTGGGGAATCGGAATGATGGTTTGTGGCGGTGAGTCAAGCGTTAACTGGAATTTGCTGAACAGGTGTGCTGACCAGCCAGTTCCACTCTATCAATCTGAGCTCGCGACCCCTACGCATCGCGGACGTCACGTCGGCTTTCATGGCATAGCTTTGGCAGCTGGATATGCGCTCACTGGATTCATCGGCTTCGGTTGCTACTATGTTTCATCGTCTAGCTTCCAATGGCGATTTCCTTTCGCTTTTCAGCTTATACCCGTCATCATTCTCCTTGTAGGCAGTGTCAAACTTCCCGAAAGTCCTCGATGGCGTAAGTGTTCATTCTCGAAACTTCTTCCCATACCTAGACTAATTTTTCAAGTCCTTTCCAAAGGCCGCAAAGAACACGCATGGCGAAACCTCCGACGTCTACACGCCGACCCCTCCGATCCAGAAGATACCTTCGCAATGAAAGAATTCTACCAAATGACGCAACAATTTATTCTTGAACAACAAAGACGTGAAGAGCTCAACATCACTCATTGGTGGGACTTCTTTAAACGCAAATCTTTCCTGCACCGCATCGCCATTGGCATGGGCTCCCAACTCATCAACGTCAGTACTGGTAACCTTGTTGTAAATAACTACCAAGTCACTCTATACCAACGACTGGGTGTTAAAGGTGGTATTCCTATCCTGCTCATCGCATTTTGGAACTGTGTTGGTTTGTGGGGTAACATGACTTCTGCATTTTTCATCATGGATAAGTACGGAAGAAAGCCATTTTATATGCTAGGTATAGCAGGTTGTGGAATATCGCTTATCTTTGAGGCGGCACTCACGAAGTATTACGTTGAGACTGGGACTGAAAATCGGGTTGGGTTGGGGTTTGGGGTTTTCTTTATTTTCTTGTATGTAGCGTTCTACAGTAGCTGCATGGATAATCAGCAGTATGTGGTGAGTATATTTGTGGTATCCTATCATGTACATCCTGCTGACAAACCGTTTGCGCAGATCTGCAGTGAGGTGTTTTCAATGGAGACGAGAGGCATTGGAGTTGCCTTGAGTCTTTTTGGTCAGTTCGCTGGTGCAGCGTTGTTCGTCGGTGTCGCTCCTACAAGTAAGACTCGTATCGTTCTTCTACTCTCTATCATTTCTGACGAATGTCAGGTTTTGCCGCTATTGGCTGGAAGTTCTACCTTGTCTTCATATGCCTTTGTACCATCAATGTCTTCGTTGTTTGGCGTTTCTATCCGGAGACGAAGGGTCTTTCACTCGAAGAGGTTGACGAGCTATTTGGAGACCCAGTGGCCGTCCACCTTACAGATGCAAGTAAAGATCGTATGGAGGATTTGCAGAATGAAGTTCGAGGGTATGTTATGCAAAGCCAGAAGGACGTGGAAAAGCTAGAG
The DNA here is from genome assembly GCA_019202945.1 of Corynespora olivacea. NCBI lineage: Eukaryota > Fungi > Ascomycota > Dothideomycetes > Pleosporales > Corynesporascaceae > Corynespora > Corynespora olivacea. The sequence continues at coordinate 104,792 of JAGQEM010000036.1, forward strand.
AGCAGAAGAAAGGAGGATGAAAAAGCAAGTGTAGATATAATCAGCATGCACAAAGAGAAGTAGAGGTTGGAGAAATGTATTTGGTTGTGAGTTGGTGGCACCTTTGAAACAGCTGGGAATGTGAGCGTTTCTATTACTTTTATCTCCAGAATCTCTGTATCATTGCGTCATTTTCGTTAGCTTGCAGTGCGCCGAGCTCGAACGAGTACGCATTTCTAATAGGTTCTTTACATACAATCCTCCTCTCAAATGTTACCTCGGGAAATTACACCGCGAATTCTACTATCCGAAATCCATACAGCTCAATAGTCCCACCGCCATCTTAGTGCAATCTACATTCTTCCACATGGCTCAGTACTCGAGGGAATACGTCCACGTAGCTATTCTTCCCCATCCAAGTGTCCAAGTGTCCATACTCTGGGACTATGACTCGCGCATAGTCTTCTGTTCCAAAGTGTTGCCTCAACAAGTCGTAGCTTTCGCTCGTACTCCAAGGATCAAATACGACGTTCGCGCTACCGCTCAGAAACTGAATCTTCAATCCTTTCAACCTGTCCAGATTTCCTGGCTCGTTCACGAGGTCCCTGAACTCGGGAAAGTTGCTGCGCGAATGATAAGGCGACGTCGATCCCATGCGCGTCAGATGAGAAAGGAAGTTCATGTGTAGGCCGCCAAAGAAGCTACTTAGATGACGGTGCGTCGCGTGATTGAGTTTTGAATGAGTCCAGAGGCGACCGAAGACGAGACTTCCGCGGTGACAGATGGTTGAATTACATATCTCACCATTAGTACCGACGGGATAAAGGCGCAGAAGTTGGTCGATTAGACGTTGAAACAATGGCGAGGTGGGAGCCGAATCAGTCGGGAACCATGGTCCTGCGAAAGTCTGTCGCCAAATGTGAGCACCGTTTTCGTGTTACAATGCGTTACACTCACCTTGTACACCACTTCCAGTGTCTGTGTATGCGCCTTGATACTATTGATGTTTCCAAATCTTAGATTTGTGAAGACTTGACTGCAGGTCATTCCACGAATCCAACTGCTCTCCACTGTGCCTGTCAGCAGCGCTATTCCTGTCGCAACACTGCCTAGACAATGACACACAACGTAGAATTGTCTGTCGTCTTCTTCGCGTCTTAGAAACTCCATCGCAGCTTTCACATCAAGTCGTGCATCATATGCGGTGCACCCTCTCTGCGCTTCTGGCGACATTCCGAAGCGTAACGTTGGAACGTAGCACCTGTAGCCCAAAGCCGTGAAGTAGTCAACTGTATTTGTTTGTATGGTGGGCAGTGAGAATATTTGATCATCCACAGATGCTCCAGGTATGAAGAGAATCGGAAATTCTTGAGTTGGGGTACGGGGAGCTGAATTCCAGACCTTCATCACCATCCGAACGCCATCGTCAGCCAACAGTTCGATGGTTTTCTCGGGCGAAACCTTCTGAAAATAGCTCGAGGTAAACTTGTCTGGGTACTCAAGAGGCCTTAGTGGACTGAAGAAGTAGGCTGCGGTCTTCTTCGCGAAGAGTTCGACAAAGCGAAGTGGCGAAAATATCTTCCTATGGAATCTTGTAGTGGCGGTTGTGGGTCCAAAACTCTGTACCTCATCGACAAAATTGCGTAATGAGATCTGTAGTATACCCCTCCCGACTAGCGTTCCATCTTTGCGAGTGATGGTAGTGTGAAGGGTTGTGGTCGCTTTCCAAGTTTGAGTGGCAGAAAAGGCCATAGCAGAATCTACATTCTTATATCCGTGGAGTAAGAACTCATCGCCTTCTACGCTGAGAAGATTGAGTTGATACACCAAATTCGTACCATCCGAGACCTGTTCGTCGGTAGTAAAAAATCGCACTTGGCCCCATAGCACCATCAAGGGCATCTGGGAAAGCGCGCCACAGGAGAACGTCCCTGTCGCAAAGGAAGCATCAGCAGACAGCGATGTGACGTTGTCAATGTTGAATGTGTCCACTGTGATATATAGGCTCGCTGTACTGGAAGCACCTTTAGCCACATTGCGAGCGACTTCGAAGTCAGTGATGTCATCACCCACGTGAATGTGGCCCTCCATAACTTCGGAGAAGCGCACGCCGACATCATTTACTTTCTCCGGATATAGAAGCTCTGGATCTACTGGTAGGGGATAAGAGATCTTTGGTTGGCCAAAAATGTCGAGCTTCCCATTCCTCGTCTCGTCTACAATCCACTTCCTCTCATGAAGCAGAAGGTCGCAAGTTCGTTCAGCGAGAGCAGTGATGGTCGCGAAAGGATTTACACCTGTGAAACCGAATCAATCCAAAATTTATTACGCGGGAATGAAAGTGCTCACCTATCGCTGTGGGAATCACGGACGCATCGACACAAACAAGACCATCATACGTTTCGGATTCATTGCCAATGAAGACACGACCCATGTGATCAACGGCACCGTGCTTTCCCGTCCCATCATAGCTCATGACGGTGCCACCGAGAGGATGAACAGTAATCTGTTCTTTGTCGCGATCTAAACTATGTAAATATACGCTGCAGTTTTAAATCCCTATTACTAGTAGCTCACCAGCGTAAAATGGCGCGTCGATCAACGTTCCGCCAATTTGGCCACTTGCTTTGGCCAGTATGTCGCGAACCCTTGACACTCGTTCCGTGGTTCCGACCCCGACAAATTGCAAATACGGCTTGTCACCGGTCAGTGTTAGTATCGCTTCATTGCTGTCGTACGACATGACAAGATACGTCTGCGTCCTATTCACACTCCCGCCTGTGGCATAAGGTCCGAGAATCCTACTCTTCGTCCTGGAAAGAAAGTGACGCAGTGCTTTATATTGTCCAAGAGGTGGAAAGACTTTCCTGGGTATGACTTCAAACAAGCCCTGAATGAGCGGTGCCAGTGCCGCCGGTATAGCACCCTCCTCAATCACATAACCATCTAGAACATTCGGCGAGGTGTCTGGATTTCGAGCGTCGATGACACCGGTAATGGTTGGGCCTGGCGGATTTCTCGGGTCTGGCGTCTCGGTACCGATGCCGTTGATGATTTCGTCGGTATTGTAGGCGAAGTTGAGGATGTCCCCATTTCCGGACAACTTCTGACCCAAGAATTGAGAGGCTTTAAGACCGCGCTTTTGCGACCGAAGGAGTATTGACGTAGTGCCTAGAGCACCTGCACCAAGGAAACAAAACTCTTTCTAAGTGGATGTCAATTCTCGTGGCACACGCGCCGAACAAAACATCGTGGGAACTCACAGCACGAACCCACATCAGATTGTTGAGCTGCTCTTCTTCAAACGAGGCTCTTCCCTCACCATGCCAGGCAAATGAGATGATGTAGCCTTCTCCCTTTTCAGGTCTTTGCACGTATCGTACCTCACATTCACAGAATATTTCAGCACCAAAGTTCCACGCATCCGCAAGATATGTCACGAGTACGGTATTCTTTGATCCATCATTCACACCGGTGCAGTCTTGCCCCGAACCAGTGGAAGCTTTCATCTCAACGCCGGCATTATTAAGACCGTTGTAGAAGAAAGTTGTTTGTGGGACGCGGTAGAAATTTTTCTCTTGCCCAAGAATCCTTGCTTGCTTTTCTAGGACTCGAAGCTTCTTCAAAGATGGATGAGTTTCTGGGTACGTCTGAGGTGTAAGCATCTGGGCGGCCCGTTCATAGTCTGCGCACAATTCAACATATAACTTTTTGAGTTCCCTAAGGCTGCACCCACATTGATCTAGAGACTTCGGGTTCTTTCTAATCTCTTCTGGCCATGCACTGAGCTCCAGAGTCCGCTTATCCGCGGGAAGAAAGACATTCGCATTCAGCAATGACGTCCCCCCGAGACCTATGAACAGTTAGCAGTTGAGGATTCAGGGGCCAGAGGATTGGGGTGGCATCGGACCATTTCCTGCAAAGACATTTTGGCCCTCCCCAAGCACAAGGTGATACAGTCCCGTCTTTTTTCCAATCTCGATATCCTCCAGCCTTCCACCGCCTCTTCCCGCATTTCCGGAAGTATGGAACTCGTGTGCTGCATCTTTAAGACAGCTAGGATACTCGCCAGCTAGAGGTTTCGGTTAGCCTTGTAATCGTTGAGATGCGGTTCGAGTTCGTCATGATAAATGTACATACGCCACATTTCGTTTCCTAGCTCCAATATCGCAACCTTCTTTCCCGCCCGCGCCATCCGACTCGCTGCCACACCTGCACCATAGCCTGATCCCACGACCACAACATCATACTCAGGGCGCATAGTTGGAACAGGCCTACTCAATCGCGGGAATTGGGGCGGCTTGCTCGATGAACCGGGCAGGCATGAGTACTTAGAACCTGGCAACTTGAGCCCGCCAACTTCGTTGGCCCATCCTTGGTGTTCATGTGACATATTATTGGCTTCGTCCATTCTTGCGGTAGGTGCCAATACTCAAGCCATAACCACTGTCAAAGATAATTCTTGAAGAGGCTGCCCTCCATTTTAAAGTGGGAAGAAGCATCCTTAAGGCTCCCGGTTGCCTAGAAGCAAGGCAAGTCCATCGGGGTGTTGCTCCTGGGGCTGAGTTGAGTATTGTGTGTTAAATCGGGGCACGCGACCTGCGATTCGATGGTGACAGGCCGAGATAGCGACGCCTCCTCGCGTCAGCTATCTTGGTATTGGACGCCAATACGAGCTGGACGCTGTACACCATTCTAAAGGGGGTGGTCTCAGTAGTCAGTTTGATTACACATCGGGAGGTCAGACGTCAAAAGGTGTGGAGGCCAATTTCTTGACCGATCAATTGATATGAATGGAGCGCAGGGTACCCAAGGCGAATGCGGGCGCTATACTTGATTGGGACTAGTCATATCTGAACTGTCTATCGTCATCTCAGTCTATCGGAATTTCGACTACAAGAATAACACACATACTTTCATTCCTCGATGAAGCAATCAGACCTCTTCTCGAATCCAGAACTTTTTCAGTACGAGAAGTCGATCACTTGAGCAGTTGGTTCACTGTTTAGACGAGAGTCTGCGAACCTGCTTGCGATGCACGACAACCCCACAATCTTCCAATCTTTCGAATGGAATCTCCCAGCCGACCGCCAACATTACAAGCGACTCCAAAGTGTTCTTCCTATTCTGGAATCTTTCGGTATCACCGCATTATGGCTCCCACCTGCCTGCAAAGCCGGAAACTCCAATGGCAACGGCTATGACGTATACGACCTCTACGACCTGGGAGAATTCGAACAGCGCGGTTCTCGATCAACAAAATGGGGCTCCAAAGAAGACCTAATGCTTCTTGCTACGAAAGCAAAAGATCTGGGCGTCGGTTGTATTTTTGATGCGGTGCTGAATCACCGCTGTGGTGGCGATGCGAAAGAGGCGGTTCGGGCGGTGGAGGTTGATCCCAACCGCCGAATGAAGAACTTGTGTGAGCCCCGACACGTGGAAGTATGGTTGAAATATCAGTTTCCAGGAAGAGGAGGGAAGAATAGCGAACTGAAGTATGATTGGCGCATGTTCAATGCGAGTGATTGGGATGACCACTCGCAAAAGCATGCGATTTGGCACATCGTAGACGACGGCAAATGCTGGGCAGACGACGTTTCCAAGGAGTGGGGAAATGGAGATTATCTCATGTTCAACAACCTCGATTATACCAATGAAGAACTCAAAGAGGATGTCAAGAACTGGGGCGTTTGGGTTACGAAAGAGCTCAACCTTGCGGGATTTAGATTGGATGCCATGCAGCATTTCTCGCAGCGATTTTCGAGCGAGTGGATTGCACATGTGAGACGAGAAGTCGCAAGCGACGTCTTTGTGATGGGCGAGTATTGGAATGGCGATGTGAATATCCTTACCGATTTTTTGGAACGATCACCCAAAGATCTGCATCTCTACGATGCGCCTCTGCTCTACAATTTTGGTCGGCTATCCTGGTCCAAGAGACCAGATCTCAGAACCGTGTTTGAACGAACGCTTGTCAAAGCACGGCCTGCAAATGCAGTCACCCTGGTCATGAATCACGACACGCAGTAAGCTCTACAATCTCCCCCTCGTACGGCATGCCTAACGAAGTCCAGGAAAGGGCAAGTCATGGACACGCCCATACATCCCGATTTCACGTCTCTCGCTTATTCCTTCATCCTGCTACGGCATACCGGCTACCCGTGCGTGTTCTACGGCGATATGTATGGAACATCCGAGCCGCACCCTTCGCCTCCAACATGCAATGGGAAGCTTCCAGACCTAGTTCTTGCACGCAAGCTCTACGCGTATGGCAAGCAACGAGACTACTTCGACGATGCGAGTTGCGTTGGATGGGTTCGTGAAGGTTCAGTTGGGGTTGATGGAAAATCTCAGCGTGCTGGCATGGCTGTTGTGATTGGCTGGGTCGGACAACATGACGGAAAGCCGCCTCAAGAGTGTGGCACTGCGCGGAGACCGAGCTGGATGAGACGGCTTTCTAGTCTAACGGAAAAGTTTGGCATTGTGCATAGATCTCCGAATCGATTTCACAAGAAGATGAACGTTGGGGCACAGCATGCTGGCGAAGCATGGACGGATCTTCTGCAAGGGTCTTTGGATAGGGTGCATATCGCACAGGATGGGTATGGTGTGTTCCCATGCGGAAGGAATAGCGTTGCGGTATATGTTCCAGAGCATGCCAAGGGAAGGGCACAGTTTCCAGTCCAATTCAATGCGACCATCTAGGGATGGTGACGAGTATCTATCTCATTCCATAGCTGAGACGAAGCTAGCTAGTGCTGTGCATTTTGGAGACACCGGTTAGATACAAGGCGTAATACTCTGCCCAAGGGATGGAGTTCTATGGGCTTGCTTGGTATATCCCGAGATTAGATACTTTTCCGCGAGAGGTCGGGTATCGGGTATCGGTGATAGGAACTCGCGCTTGCCGGATCTGGCTTGGACGAAATCTTACTGGTCGAACCTGCCTCAGAAGCTTATCTCCGAACTAATGACCTTCACACCCACACTGGTCGACAATGGATCGCGATGCGAAGCCTCGACAGCGCCGAAGAGTCCGCGTTGTTCCTGAAGATGAGCGGGTTCGTGCATCGCGGGCATGTACGAACTGTCGGCGGTTGAAGGAAAAGTGCGATGGCAACCAACCGTGCGCTCGATGCCACCGCACAAGGCGCCACTGCACATTTACCACGGCGGAGTCCCAGCATGCACCGGCGAAAGCCGTCAATGAGGAGATGGAGAGAATCAAGCTCCTCGAGCAGCTAGCAGTCCATTTTCTGGGCCCAGTTCCGCTCGACACGAGCAACCTTCGTCGCATAGTCGACCGCATCGGCAAAGAACCAGGGACCAATGGCAACGACGCTCCGCTCGGGATAGAGAACGAACTCAACGATCTTACATTGGAAGAAGAACGCGATGAGGTCAAGCCGATATCCCAAAACGCAGCGCATTACTCAGGCGACTTTTCGCATTGGAGGTTTTCCCAACGTGTCCGACGCCTACTCGGCCAGCATCTTGATGGTGCAGACACACTGAACGACTCCATCGACGTGCAGGGGGATATGCGAATTTTTGAGTATTGGCGTGCGACACATCTTCAATCCACAGGCTCTCACATCCTCAATACCTTGGACTGCCTTCCCACGCGCCGAATCGCGGACAATTGTCTCCATAGCTACTTCCAGTATGCGCAGACCAATACCTTCTTCGTCGACCATACCTGGCTACGGGCTAGGCTCGATGCATTGTATACACAGCCCATCCACTTGAACAGCGCCGACTCGCCATGGGTGTGCACTGTGCTCATGGTTCTGGCCATCGGCTTTCAATTTGCGCATATGGTTGAGGGTCCACTCAGGGACCCTTCGTTGTGCACGGCCCAGGAAGATGACCCACTCCATAATCGAGATGCCAGCCGGGCTTTTTACCGGATGGCCACGATGCTTGTCCCGGATATCATCACTATCGCATCCATGGAAAGCGTACAAGCATGCTTACTGCTCGCGCACTACACTCTTCCTCTTGATACACATGGGCTGGCTTACACCTATATGGGTCTAGCCATGAAGTTAGCCATCCAGAACGGTATGCATCGCAAATATACCGGAGGTGATCTGGACGAATGGACAATCGAGATGCGGAACCGACTGTGGTGGACAACGTACTCTCTAGAAAGGTAGGCAACTTCACAAGGGTACATTTTAACGCCATCTTTGCTAACGGGTAGCGGACAGAAGAATAAGCGTACTACATGGCCGCCCGACATCGATGATGCCTAGTGAAATGGACGCCGACTTACCCAAGGATATTGTTACTCTTCGATCGACCGGGTATCCTTTCAGCTTCCAGAACATTGTGACACTCATTCACATGACCAACGAGCTTAGTGACATATCCCAGTCAATGTCTGTGCAATCCTACTACACACCTTGCTTCCTTGCTGATAGTACCCTAGCACGAAGCTTCGACGGTGCCCGAAGTCTTTTCAATCAGTTTACTTCAAGAATGTCTTAGAAACCCACGATAAACTCCATGCATTATGGGGAACAGCGCTCGATACAGCCATTGATTCTTTGATTCCATCACCATTGCTTCGAGGATGTGTCCAACTGAAGCTTTACTTCTACATCTTCGAGATTTTCGTCGGACGGCCGTTCATGTTCACGAACACGAAAAAATCACCACACCAACCGCACTTAGCTTCAACGGATCAGCTTCCATCCGCGCAAAAGGTCAGTGGCAGGGCATTGCTAGTAGAAACAGCTGTACAAGCAGCGCATCAAGCAATTGAGCTCCTTCACGGTCTCAACCAGAGCACCGGGCTTGCACGAGCAAGCTATATTGAATTCAGCGCTTGTCGCGCGGCGCTCCTAATGCTGTTGGCTCAAAGCCTAAACGAGCGATCCACACAACTCAGCACGACAATAGCACGCGGGATGCGGCTCATCAGATCAATGGCCTCCGGTAACATACTCTCCGCTAAATCAGAAGCCTCGGTGATCGAGGCGCTTGAAGAAGCTGTTCGTCGTCTTCATGCACGTGAAAGCCCACAAAATCACAATGCTTCAGCTTCAGTTCAAGCGAGACACGGCCAAGAGCAAAACAACTATGTTCAATTTGAAGATTGGGCTTCACTGTGGGCTAATCTTGACGCTGGGATGATACAACATTTCCCGGGAGACGATTTCAGCATCTCACCACAATCATCCACGGTTCCCGACTCCACTATCTGGCCGCGGAGTGACATCGCTACATGGAGTGTAGACGAGTACAACTTTGCCAATTTTCCCCAGTTCGACACAACGACGTTTCCGAGCTTTTTGCGGGATGGGGGCGTATAAGACCGACTCCAGCATAGCATTTACGCCTTTTGGGCCACGAACAACCCCAGCATTTATCTACTCAACCCCCCTCAGAATTCAGGTTGAGATAGCACAACCCGCCACCGACAAGATTGCAAATCGTCAGGGAGAGCCATGGTCGACCTAGGCTCTCTTTCTTTCCGAAAATGGGATGAATAAGCCCAATGTACGAAAGCACTGTCAGCGACCGACTCGAGATGTAGACACTGCTCACTCCACAGCTGATGACAGTCAAGAAGATGAACCCATTGATGACGTGCACGAGGCCCATCGTGTTCCCTCTCTTGAGGGCGATTACCAACGGACTACCGAGCGTGCCAGCGCCATTCTTCAGATCCGGGTCATTGTATGGAACGCACATACCAACCATCCAGATATTCAAGATAAAAGGCAGGAACATACGCCATAAAATGGGGGAAACGGTCGCCTTAATCGTCTTACGAGAGTTCTTAGCTTCACCGGCGATGACGGATATGTGCTGTGCGCCTCCAAAGCTTCTACGGACGCTTTGGTCAAGCCTTCCATGCCGTTGTTGAAAGCTCCCGGATTTTTACAGTATGTGAACACAAGCGGTCCGTTGGTCGCTGCCACGCCTCCACTTGCCATGATGAACAAGTAGAAGATCATGATGAATATAGCGATAAGCTTCTCTCAGGACATAGCAAATTCGACATGGCCATACCATCGTACCGGGAAAATGTTCAAAATAGCCGTGATGAAGAGAAACATTGTGATGTAGGCAGCGCGGGGGACGTTCTGCGAAGATGGCCATAACTCAAGGACACCAACGGCAGCGGTAATTAAAAATAGAAGCACGGTGTTAGCGAGCTTCACAGATTTGCCTTCAGCTTCGACCTTACCTTCCGCAGGAATGATAATATCCCAATCCAACCAGAAATTCACCTCTTCAGCGAACCCTATTGCCGGATCCACGTATTCAGAAGCTTGTCTTATGAATCTTCCGTGGACTGGTCGATACGTTGTCATCTCGCTAATAGACATGTATAAACACCAGAAAATATACGCAACGATCGTGTACGCTATATCAATCCCTCCTAGACCCGCTGCAGTCTATCAGTCAATGTTCCACCCTTCAAACGTGATGATATCTACAACATTTTAGCGCTTGGCCAGTTCCAACCCAGAGACATGTCCCGATGCCGGTGCCAAAAGTCATCATCATATTTGGCGCTTGCTTAAACGACGAGCGTAACCAGCATCGTTGACATGTTTGTGTGACTCGGAGAGGTCAATGGCAATGACATGGCCAATGTCTACTTCATTTTTAGACACCGAAGTGTCAAGTTCGATATCTTTTGGTTTTTCAATATTGGCGTCCATGATGTTGCGTCCCGCTGACTGTACCATCGTTCGAATGTGGTCATCATTTGGTCTTCAATGAAATCCCTTATCGGATATCATTTTCCCGCCACCTTCATCACAATCAACCGCTGATAGCTCTATCTGCCGACCAATAGATAGACATCGACGAGGCAGTGGTTGAAGTCGCTTACAGCCAGGGTTTTTGATAACCGCCAAGAACCCAAACCCCGCTCTTTAGTCGTATCTATGCGGAGACTTTCTGTTAGACATGTTTACCTCATGACCTGGGGCAGTGTCACCGGCCGGGTACCTGTGGCCACACACACTCGGGCCGAGATTGGTGGGATCTACCCGGAGTGGAAGACGCCTTGTCTATTTATTGATCTTGGTATATGCGCATTAACAACCGTTTACGAATATACGCATCGAAATAATCGCCAACGATGCCTTCCTCCAAAAATGTTGTTTTTGACGTCGTCGGAACTCTCGTCTCGTACGATCATTTGTTCGAAGCCCTAGAAACCCGTTTCGGCGACCGCTTTCGCGAAGCAGGCATCCAGCCAAAGCTACTGGGGTGCTGCTGGCTCGAGACTGCTGAGCGTGAATACACGTATCTAAGTCTTTCAGGTCGCTATGTTGCTTTCCACAAGGTTTTTGAAGCGCTCTTCTACCGCATGCTCTTGTACGCGGGCATCAAAGAACCGCGAAAGTTCGCGTCACCTGAGGACACGGAATGGCTTTTTAACGAATGGAGCAAACTTGAGCTCCGACCCGGTGCTGCCGAATGTGTGCAGAAGCTGCGAGACGCCGGATTCACCGTCTGGTGCTTCACTGCAGGCGACATTCAGCGGGTCGGCGGTTATTTCAAGAGCGCCGGTGTCGACATGCCCGCTGTAAACTTGCTATCCTGCGACTCCTCGGGCGTTGCAAAGCCTGATCCGAATGCGTACAAACCGGTGCTGGAAAAATTGGCTGCGGAGTCGAAATCTACGCCATGGTTTGCCGCTGCGCACATGTGGGACGTTTCGACGGCGAGAACGGTTGGGTACGTCACCTCAATATTACAATTAGAATAACAACAGTTAACATACATTTACATCACAGATTCAAGGGCGCGTACACGACTGTTTTGGAAGCAGAGCCGCTGCACGACATTTTTGGCGATATGGAGGTAGTCGCAGACAGCTTGCCTGGTATGGCTGACGGCATCATCGCTGCCGAAGGAAAGTATTTCGAAAATGTGGAGTAACTTGCTATCTGAATGAAAGACGATTGTAGATGGCAAAAGTGGAGGTTGATCACCGGGCCGGGTTTGAGAAGCGGGGTTTGAGGAGATAAAGACCCGTGATATGCGATGGATAAGTAACTGAATGTGTTTTATTTCGATCAATATCTTACGATCCACGACAATGGTAGAATTATAACTCACAGGAGCTGGTTACGCAGGCGTCTCAACAGCACACCACATCCTGAAACTCTGCAAACAAAGATCCTTCCCTGTTCCTTCAATAACTATCCTTGAAGCACGTCAAGCATGCTTAGGAGCTACAGGTCGAAACGGCGGTCTTCTGAAACCTGATCCATATAGTAGGCCAGCGACCGTAGCAGCCACGCACGGGATCGAGGCCGCGAGAGAGTTGACGGAGTTTGAAGCAAGTCATGTACCAAGAAAATCATTCCCGTACGCGGAATCTGTTCTCACATCGCACCGAAGGGTACAGCCGAACTTTTATATCCTGCGGGCAGGCAAAGTGGAATACGAGTATCTTATTCCCAGACCAGATGGTAGCATCGTTGTTGGAGGGGCAAGAACAAAGTACTATGGAGATCTGGATAGTTGGTATAACAACGTTGAAGATGATGAGTTGATTGAAGCGGCTAAGCATCACTTTGATGGATACATCCAGAAGAATTTCCATGGGTGGGAAAATAGTGACGTAGAAACGTCCAAGGCGTGTACCGGAAGTACGTTTGACCATGCCTCTTCTCTTTTCATATCATCCTTCTGCTCGTCCATATTAGCTTCACGCACTGTCACTTTTCTCTGCAAACAGTCATGGGCTACTCACCCAACGGCCTCCCGCATATCGGAAAGATTCCAAGCCGCGAAAACCAATTCATCATCGCGGGCTTCACGGGTCACGGGATGCGGCAGGTTTTCTCATCAACGAAGGGAATAGCTGCCATGGTCATGAACGGGGCGGAGTTCAAGAACACTGGGATCCCGAGGGTTTTTGACACGATGCGGAAGATATTGAATAGTAAAGCGAATGCTATACTGAAGGGGTGGGAGGAGGTGTATGGGAGAAAGACCGGAGTTGAAACGAAATTGTGATGTGCAAGTAGATTTGAGCAGCAGAGCACACATAAGCCTGAACGAAATCGTCAATAAATCGAACCGAAGCGAAGTTCGCTGGAACCATTCGTGTGGTTTACTTTCATTTGCCCGGCTGGAGCAGCGTACCTGGGAGTAAGCGGGGACAATCGTTAGCACATTCCAGCCTTGTGCGAATTTCGCCCCAGGTCTTCCCCCAATACAATACTTCGAAACCATTTATAAGGGTCGGAAGAGACTTAGGAGCGTCACGGTATCACCATGCAGTTTTCTCGACTTCTCGTATTTAGCGCAACTGCATCCGCGGTCATTGCGACTCTTCAAAATCACCCCTACACCAATTACTCACACACCGGCCTCACGACCGCAGATATACCGCCCCAATATCTCGAATACGCCGACTTTATAGGCGGAGTTTCGCAACGCGTTTTACCTTCCGACCCACGTCTCTCCTTTGCACTGTACATCCCACCAAAGCACTACAATCCCGATCCTAAGAATGCTTCATATACACTCCCGAAGCTTCCACTTCTGATCAGCATCCACGGTACGGGACGTAATCTCACGCAAGCCGGGAAAGATCTCGAGACATTCGCCGAAGAAACGAAGTGTGCAGTCTTGGTACCTTTATTCCCAGCCGGTCTGATTTCAGAATACGACCTCGACTCCTACAAGATTTCGAATGCGACGACATTTCGTGCGGATATCGCCTTGGTTGAGATGCTAGATGAGATCGACTATCGCTGGCCGGGCGTGGAAACGGACAAAGTGTTTTTGGTGGGATTTTCGGGTGGTGGGCAATTTGTGCATCGGTACGTATTCGCAATTGAAACATGGTCTCCACTGAATAATAGTGAGATGACTAATTTAACGAAAAGTTTCTTGTATTTACACCCCAAGAGGCTTATAGCCGCGAGTGTTGGAGCCCCTGGCCACGTCACCTACCTCAACAGTACTGCGAACTGGCCTCACGGCATTGCAGACGTTCCCACCGCCTTTCCCGGTCTCTCCATCGACACCTCGGCTATCGCAAAAGTCCCAACTCAGCTTATCGTCGGCGGCGATGACAATGAGGACGATAGTCCCGGCGCATTTTGGGACTGGGTGCATGATACGCTGGGCGAGCAGGAAGATCTTACGCCGCGCGAAAAGGGAAGGTTAGACACGTTGATGGATTTGAAACGAAGCTGGGAGGAACATGGGATCCAAGCTGATTTCGAGGTTGTGGATGGCGTTAAGCATGATTCAAATGGGGTGAGAAGGAATGTGTTAAAGTGGATGAAGCCGCATGTTTTGGCGATGACGGGGTAAATACAAATCATTACATCTCTACCTCCGCTACCTTTGCGTAGGTACACGAAAGTAGCATGATAGTGTGCCGGTGTGAAAGGTTTCCTTGAGTTTTCACCTTATTGGGTAATCAGTTGGTATATGTAGACTTGCAGGGCTTATCATGTAGACCATCATCATCATCAATCCACCATCAAACACAAAGAGCTATCAGTTAACTACATATAATTATTGTTTCTACAGCATGAGTGATCTATCCATTGTTTTGTGGATTGCTACTCTACACCACTACTATGTACGTCTACTGCCTCGATCACTAGAAGGGATACCCGATTTTGTCACCAATACTCAGCTATCCCAATCATCTCGCTGCTATAGAGTTGATAGTAGTAGATGGTAGTGATGAGATAGTCTTTGTGCTATATTTAGGGGCACAATAAAAGGCCGATCGAGATATGTTTTCCAAAACCGGACTCCCATGTCTTGCACGTCTCTCTGCGTAACGCCGAGAATACACTTCTTTACGCTCGTAAAGCTTGCCTTGAGAGGCGCTCTTTTGATAGCCTCAAACGACCATACCCAAGCACTGATACCCATTTCATCTACCCTACTGACACAGAGGTCTAGGGAGATAAAGTACCAGGTGTTGTATCCCCCTCGGACGAGGTTTGCAGCGTACTCCATCGGGGTTATTTCCTGCCATTCCGCTATCTTGAGAGGCGGGTACTCTTCAGGTATAACCGGCCTTTGTACGCTAAATCATCCTATTTTCTACCCCTCGATCCCGGGAAAAAAGCCCACCCTAATCAGTCATCACCATACATTAGAGGAAATGACTCTGGCGTGCATGTAGATTTATCGACATACAATTTATTAGCACGAGACGCAAACCCGCATCCTTCCGTGACGACTATCTATGTACACTGATTATTTCCATTCGCTCGATACATCCGCAGCAGCCTGACAAGTTGGAACCGTGTACGAACGATTCGGATCGGACTCCCACGTCACGCCACCCGAGCTAGACACCTTGATGAACTTATACTCCACGGATGACCCGGCAGAAAGACTCAACGTAATGGTCCAGACCGGATTGCTTGACGTGTACGAGTCCGCCGAAAGCGCTGGCGCACTCGCGACATCCCAGCTTCCAAGCTGCGTCGTGCTTCCCACGATCTTGATCGTGTCACCGAACGCAGTCACGATCTTCTCTGTGAAAGAAACGGCTACAGACGAGGGACAGCCTGGCGCCGCTGTTGTCGTTTGCGCTGCACTGGTGGTTGTTAGCGCGGCACTGGTGGTTGTGATCATAGTGGTAGTGGGCGAACCGGAAACGAGAACGACGGGTTCGCCATTGGAAACGGTGACACAAAGGTTGCCGCTGGAATCAGAAGATACGGTTCCGCTGCCGAAGACATTGGACCATTGGGCGTTCGCCTTCTTCGAGTTGAAACAGTGTTTTTGCGATTGTCCACTTCCGGCATTGGTGGTCAGCACGATGAGTTTACCGTCTGCGCGACTGAAGGCGTAGGCGTTGCCTGTGACGTAAAGATGAACCTGGTCATTTCCTGCGAGGCCACCGGCAGATTTCCGGGCTCCGATAAGCTTGCTAATGGCCTTGTAGAGGTCGCTGTTAGTGTTGAAGTTGCTGCGCCAGAGATCTTCACGATTCGCTGGGTCGTTGCCTCCGGCATAGGCTTGTTCAGAACCATAGTACACGATGGGAATACCGCGGGAGAGGATCACGTAGGCTAGGGCGTTCTTGAAGAGAGATCCGTCGTTCTTTTGGTTTAGCCAGCGGGCATTGTCGTGGTTGTCTAAAAAGGTCCCCAAGAGCTCGGGTTTGGGGAACTTGGAGCTGACTGTGTTGTGCATATCGACGAGATCCTGTGAACTACCCTGCTGCTGGAAGAATCTGTTCATAGGGTAGTAGATAGCATAGTTGAGGAGACCAGGCATGGTGTTGGCGTATCCCGCAAGGTAGTCTGGTCCTCCGTCGAACACCTCGCCGATGCAGTAGACACCAGCGGCGGCAGAGAAGCCAGTCCAGAAGTCCTTCTCGACATGTTTCACAGTGTCGATACGTACACCGTCGAAGGAATACTCTTTGACGAGCCACTTAATCCAGTTCTGGTATAGTGTTCGGATGGTCGCGGACTGCGTGTTAACGTCAGGTAGGCCAGCAATTCGGCAGTTCTCGACGCTGTTCTGGCTCGAGTAGTTGATATCACAGGTGCTGTGGTAGGAGGAGGCCTGGTTGAGAGGTTCAGGGCGATTTTCGGAAATGGCAGCGGAGCCCATGTGGTTCGCTACGACGTCGACCATGACGAACATTCCCTACACCCAAGTCAGACTGTATTTGTGGATCTAGTCGCGTGGCGGGGTACCTTTGAGTGCGCCGTGTTGACGAGACTCTTGAGGTCTGCTGCAGTGCCATAGTTGGAGTTGATCGCATACAGGTCTTGCGCCCAGTAACCATGATATCCTCCAGGACTATCTAAAATCACATGGTCAGAATAGCAAATGCAGAGGAGAATACAGAACAGACTCACTTGCAACGACCGGAGTGATCCAAATAGCATCAAAGCCCATGCCTTTGATGTAGTCGAGCTTCGACTCAAGCCCCTTGAAGGTACCACCACAGTAGTTCCCAAGGTTGCTGCATGCGCTACCTCCCACGTCGCCGCTGCTACGAGCGACACGGTCGGTCAAGGCAAAGTAGATGCTTCGAGACTTCCAGGCATTGGCATCTGCGGCCGAGACGATGGCAGTCGCCTGAAGAAGGAAGGCTAGCAAAGTGTTGAAGAACTTCATCATGAAGGAATGAAGTAAGGACGGAGGAAATGAATCAGAAGCAACGGAGTGTCCCCTTATGCAATGATCGAGGAATTTTCGAGCTCTTTAAGTATTCTCCAACCGAAATTGGGCTGGAAGTCGAAGTCGTGATCCCCGCAATCGAATGTATATTCACTCGGACCGACCTGTAGCCATTAGCAGTCCATTCTCTCGCCATTCACAAGCCCATCATCCACCCATCGGCAATACCCCGGACCGATAAGGGAGCAATAGAACACCGGGAAAGCCGCGGAGGTAAGCTGTTTGTTGCCGGATAATATAAAGCCCACGGTCGAAGGGTCCATAACAAGCAGCTGGGAACATGGTCAGGTGGTACTCCTACCTTCAGGGCCGGGAGCATGGTCGTAAGCGAGTGACGAAATCCGGTTGGGGGTTTTACCTCGGATCTTCTGATGCGGGATGTGGTGCATGCATCGCGATGAGCGTGAAAATATGGTGGGCCAAGTACGATTCGAGTGGTAGACTGGCGTCGGGTACCTCATGGATCTTGTTTCCGCCGACAGTATAGGAGAATTGTTGCAACTTACCGATCAGTAATTAGAGGTATTGGTGTAGGGCGCGCTAAGCGTATAACAAATCAAACGAATGGAATTCTCGATGCGAGAGTAAAAAAGAACGTATTCGCGAAAAGAATGGAGACGCTATACACGGTCAGTGAATCGAATATAAAGAGGATGGGTACTGCGCATTGGGGCTGACGAGGCATGTTGCTTGAAACGCAACTACGAACCAAAATCTCCGTTGGTAGAAAACCATGCCTGTTTGGGGAAAAGGTAGGCTACGTATAACTACCGTAGCGTGGAATGTTGTATTCCTTCCAGCCGGAACAGGGGAGTAACTGTCGCTCTATCCAATGAGCGGCCGTAGAGCAGGACACCACCATCACGTTATAGGGATGAGAGAAGGTCGCTTGTGCAAAACGATTTCCTATCGTGTCCGATCGAAATTGAAACTACAGGTAACAGGGCATGTGTGCCGGTCGCCGTGAAAGAGGGTATGGTAAGGTGGAAGAAGCATGACGTAGAGATGAGAAGCCAGAAACATTTGTAACTGCTCGATAGAGAAACTCCCAAAGAAACAACGATGTCAGCAGCCATGAGAGCCTCGCGGGGTTTCGTCCATGCCTTATTGGTAGCGTTGAAGATCCTTATGTGATCCCTCTTCGCAGCCCGTATCCCCTCGGCACTTTTGCCCCACAGTGAGTCGACTGGGTCGGTCTTTCCTCCTCGATTCTGTTCCAGACATCTCTTCCTCTCCCCTTCTTTCCACGCTGATCTCTCCTCCAGATGAAGTCTGCCTCCTTGAAGCCCGGCATGAGGAAGCCTATTTCTTCCAGACCCGGAATTTCCGTCAGGTCTTTCAATCGCGTGAAGGTCTCATCTGCATCAAGGAGGCCTCTCTTTCCAGAGAGGGCAAAGTGGTCGAATGTAACCTTCATGCGCATGTGCTGGCAGTCTTTGAAAGTACGGACAAGGATACGCAAGCACTCCTTGAAAATGACGTTGCCGAGTTCAGACCTGCGATCCCATTCGCCAAGCTCTTCGATGGTACAACGTACTTCGCACCTTCGCAGATTCTTTGCAATCTCGGGTGGAATCTCTTCGGTGTTGGGCCACGTCGTGTCGTGGTAATTCCAAGCATAGAATTTAGTTGTGTCGCGATCTTGCATAGCCCGGCCGAGACAGCACCGGAAGCGCGACAGAATGTAGTAGTCGTGGATGGTCACAAATTCCTTGTGAATCTGTTCGCATACCTTGGGCAAGGCATATTCTTCAAATGGTGTTTTGGGTTTGTCCAGGACAACGTGGGTGTAGACACGGTTGCGGATAGAGAGTGGCAAGCCGAGGAAAGAGGCCTTCTTCGGTGCTGCTGATGCAAATAGTGAGACTGGCATGTTGGTTGTGGGTCGAGTCGTGGACACAGGACACAGAACACAGTGGATGACGATGCCAGGGAGTGAGCTCCTGGAGTTTTGTTCATATCGGTGGGGGCTGCACAGCCTCCTCAGGCGCGCTGGTCTGCTCGCCCTGTTTCTGGTGGCTGCGGACTCCGACGGCGATGATGCAACACATCGTGACAGATTGATGAAGTGAATCGGAGTCGGAGGAGGCGAGGATAGTTTGACGAAGGATGAAACGCAGTGGACGAGATGGTCGAAGTGAAGGAACTGGAGGATGTCGACGACGCACATGCGGCACTGGCCGAGAAGGGCCGCGCTAACCGCATTGGTCAGGGCTGAAGACCAAGATTCGATTACTCGTCTTGGCCGCCCCTATACATGGTAGAATCCGACTTTTTTCATTTCATGCATCCTTCCTGCTCATACATCGGAGCGAGAGTATACATGGAGCGCAACCAGCGATGCCATTTGACGACCGATATGCGGAGGCGAACGTAGGCGGGCGGGATGCGGTAGCTGGGGCTGGGGCTGACGAGGAAGGTGCTCGGCTGCTGCCTGGTCACGAGTTGGACTTCGAAGACAGTTTTGAAGCACACAACGCACCGGGGGGGAAAAGAGCTGGAATATTGGCCAAGCTTGGAGGACCGCACCCGCTCCGGCATCAGACCATCAGACCGTTGTATCCGACTCTCCAAGAAGCACCGCCGAAACTTCTGGACCGCATATTGCCGAGGGGAAAACACCGACTCCTACTTTTGAGCGGAGTACTATCCCTCTGGCTTTGCATCTTCATTAGCTTTCTGAGCTCGCAACTTCCGATCCGCGATGGGCTTGAAAAATACGTCCTGAACCTGGAGTGCACCGACAGTCTCTGGAGGTTCAAGAACGGATGCGGCGTCGATGGCATCGAATGCCGACCATTCCAAAATACTTCGTTTGCCTTCCGGTGCCCAGCGAACTGTGCCAGTGTACAAGTTTTGAATCCGCGTGCCGTTGGGCCCGTCGATGTTGTTTACCGGCCACTGGTTATTGGCAACAGCGTCTATCGCGGTGACAGCTTCCTGTGCGGTTCCGCCATCCATGCTGGTGTCGTCAGCAACGAACAAGGGGGCTGTGGACGAGTTTCTCTCATCGGTGAGAATCAGGGCTACGAAAGTGTGAAGAAGAATGGCATCGAATCGATCGCTTTCGATTCATACTTCCCGCTATCGTTCTCGTTGTTCCCCGACCAAAATCTTCACTGCTCGTCTGATCCTCGCCAACCGCTACTCATCACCACAATGTTGGTCACGGCAGCTCTTTTCATCTTTTCTACCTCTCCAAAGATCTTCTTTCCCATCTTCACACTCATCTTCGCCCTGGTCAGCTTCGCGTCTGACCCGCCATCTGCATCGTACAGAAACACAACTGTACTTCCAGATCGCATATCGATGTTTGCGAAAAGAATCCTTCCAGCCTACATGTGCGCAATGGTACTGTACCGCACAGTCATCAAACGCACTCTTTCCGGAATCACGGCTCACATTGAGAAGACTGTCCTCTGGTTAGGAGGCTTTTTTATCGGTGCTCTGTCAAATCACACATTTGACTGGATTCCTATTCAACGACTTACAGCCCATGACCTCGAGCAGCAGCCCGGTGCAAAGGTCGCTCTGGCAGGGATTATCATTGTGCTCGCCGTCATCATCGTCGGGCAGGTGTATTTCTTCTGGCTCGAGGGACGCTTGCCACGATACTTAGCTTTGTACGGGATCTTTCTGTTTGGCATCCTCGTTTGTCTAGCGATTCCAGGCGTATTTCTTCGCATCCATCACTACATCATCGCTTTGCTGCTCTTACCCGGGACGACTCTACAGACACGGCCATCCCTACTATATCAAGGCATATTGCTTGGTCTATTCGTAAACGGCATCGCACGCTGGGATTTCGACTCCGTTCTCCAAACTTCCGATGCTCTCCGCGAAGATGGCAAGTTCGATTCCGCCGTACCGCGCATTCTCGAACCAGCAATCTCACATGTCGGGGACGCGCTTGTAGCTGTGTTTTCCTGGGCTTCGCCGCCAACGGGGATGGATGGCATCAGCGTGCTCGTCAATGACGTGGAGCGAAGTCGCAAGTTCTTCGACGATGGAGTAGACAAGAAGACGAATTCCTTTGAGCTTTTGCATCCAGTTAGAATGCAGCTGAATGAGTATATTCGGTTTGCGTACTTGAGAGGTGGGCGGACTCTGGATTACACGAATGCAGGGACGCTGTTTAATAACGGGACATGGGCTGTAGTACAAAAAGTGATTGATCCGTCGATCTGATCGTGATTTCAGAGACGGTAGATTAGACATAGAACTCACTGTTGGATGATACGGCACTACGTCCATGTTGTACGGGCCCGTATAGGAGGGTACTGAAACTGCCTGCGATGGATGAGCAGCGGCTGAGGTGTGTTGGGCTGTAAGACCAGGGCATGAGCGAATATATGTCATGATGAGTTGCATACCAGTCCACCGGGAGCCGGGGCAACGGTGCTTCCTTATCGAGGCAGATCTCTCGTATCAACCCTGGATCTACTGTACCTGCACACACCCTGTGCTGATGAGACCAAGCCCGTTATTACACAGCCCGCGGAACGTGAGGATAAGAAATTACCGAGCGGACCGTCCGGCCATCCCTGTGAGCAATGATGAGTATCAGTGTGTTGTTGTTCGCCTGTGCGACCGTTTTTCGTCCAGGTGACGTCAGCTACAACGGTGTCGAATCCGCGGCTTCCGAAGGTCCAGGGCGAAAAGAGACCGAATCTACGAATCTGGGCCAGATTGCGAGCTGCCACGAGAAATACAAGGCTTTCAATGGCTTTGCAGTTCCTTGTCAGAATTTTGCATTGTCGGAGGGTTGGTGGAGGGGCTTGATTCGTGATAGAGGTATCGGTAACGTGCGTCTTACACAAATTTGGATCTGCATCTACCGCAACATTTTGCACATTTCGTAAAGTCAGCAACAACGATGCCTCCGAAATTTCGAATAATCTCTGGGCTCCACTCACCAGTCTCTCGGAGGGTGAAAAGTAAGCGAAAAGGGCAGCCTTAACCGTGATGTGCCACCGGGTGCCCTCGTCTCCCGTTCCGAGTGCCACCAGAACCTTAGCCCCTTGGAGTAGCGCCGCGTGGATTCGAGAAGAAGTAGAATCGGCCGAACCCCCGCCGTTCAATAACGGACGGCTGACCGAGATATGACCGGCATCACAATGTTAGGCATCGATGAGCATAAATGTAAACATCATGACCCCGTCTACTCATACTGCAGATTTATTCTTTATTGCAGTGTAGCTGCTAGCGTTTACTTTCCTGTATGTACATGATGGCAGAATCGAGCCAAAGCCGCGATGGCATCATTCGAACAGCCTCAGGAAGGGAAACATACGCCCCTGATGGGCATTACTACAACGAGGGGGGAAGGGATGATCCTACGGAAGAGGAAGCTACACTACGATCTTCTAGTGATTCTTCGAATGCGAGATTTGCCCCTTTGAGGTCACCGAATGATTTCGACGACGAGACAGATACGCCAAAGCTTACACGGAGGAGAACCGAAGTTGAGATCCCCGAGGAAGACCGACATGAGCTTGAACAACTCTACTCTACACTCTCACAAAAACAAACGACACTCGCCGCACCTGACGACCCAAGGGTTGATCCGGGAAGCCCGCAGTTTGACTTTTCGAAGTTCTTGAAGTTGTTCCGAAATCAGCTTGAGGATGAGGGCATGTAAGTACTGGCTCGAAACGCCTTCGAACCAATTTCTGATCCCCTCTACAGTACGATGCGGAAAGTCGGACTTGTATACAAAAACCTGAATGTTTATGGCTCCGGCGCGGCTCTCCAGCTGCAGCAGACAGTCCTAGACTTCTTGTTAGCGCCAGTGCGTGTTGGAGAGTGGTTCAGCTTCGGAAAGAAGGACCAAAAGCACATTCTTCGCAGTTTTGACGGCGTCATCAGTAGTGGCGAGCTGCTTATTGTTCTGGGTCGACCAGGCTCTGGATGCAGCACATTGCTCAAGACCATGTGCGGCGAGCTTCATGGCCTGGAGATAGGTAATGACTCGGTTGTGCACTACAATGGCATTCCTCAGAAGCAGATGATGAAGGAGTTCAAGGGCGAGGCCATCTATAACCAGGAAGTAGGTATTCCAGAACAGATCGCGTAGGATGACACTGATATTCTTTCCAGGTTGACAAGCACTTTCCACACCTCACAGTCGGGCAGACCCTCGAATTTGCAGCAGCTACACGCACACCCTCACATCGCATACAAGGCATGTCTCGAGAAGAGTTCTTCAGATTTGTGGCCAAGGTCGCGATGGCCGTTGTGGGTCTCAGCCATACGTATAACACCAAAGTTGGCAACGACTTCATCCGCGGCGTTTCAGGTGGCGAGCGAAAGCGCGTTTCGATTGCAGAGATGATGTTAGCTGGCTCGCCTTTCGCTGCCTGGGATAATAGCACAAGAGGTCTTGATTCTGGTAAGCCATGTCAACCGTTTCCTTCAATCTTTGGACTGACCACGATACAGCGACTGCTTTCAAGTTTGTCCAATCGTTGAGAATCGCCTCGGATTTTGGCGGCAGCGCCGCCGCAGTGGCCATATACCAGGCCAGTCAGAGCATATACGACATTTTTGACAAGGCAACCGTTCTCTACGAAGGTCGACAGATCTATTTCGGTCCAGCGGATGCTGCGCGAGACTTCTTCGAGCGACAGGGCTGGTCATGTCCCCCGCGCCAGACTACCGGTGACTTTCTCACCAGCATCACGAATCCCAATGAGCGACAGGCCCGAGAAGGTATGGAGAAAAAAGTTCCACGAACACCTGAAGACTTCGAGCGGTACTGGAGGGAATCATCCGAGTACAAGCAACTCCAAAACGAAATTCAGGAGTACGAACAGTCACATCCATTGGGCAGCGAGGGCGAGACACTTGCTCAGCTCCGACAGCAGAAGAACTTTGTGCAGGCAAAGCGAGTGCGTCCCCGGTCACCCTTCCTCATCAGTGTTCCCATGCAGATTCGATTAAATACAAAAAGAGCGTACCAGCGCATTCGAGGCGACATTGCAGCAACTGCTACCCAACTCGTTCTCAATATCGTCATGGCTCTTATCGTCGGTTCCATCTTTTTCGGCAATCCCGATGCTACAGCAGGGTTCTTCGCGAGAGGCTCCGTACTTTTTCTTGCTACCCTCTTCAACGCCCTCACCGCTATAGGTGAGATCAACAGTCTGTACGCACAACGACCCATTGTCGAGAAGCATGCCAGTTATGCCTTCTACCATCCCTTCACTGAGGCAATGGCAGGTATCGTTTCTGACATACCAGTCAAATTCGTG
The DNA here is from genome assembly GCA_019202945.1 of Corynespora olivacea. NCBI lineage: Eukaryota > Fungi > Ascomycota > Dothideomycetes > Pleosporales > Corynesporascaceae > Corynespora > Corynespora olivacea. The sequence continues at coordinate 129,190 of JAGQEM010000036.1, forward strand.
CAGGCTGTTGGTTTCAACGTTATTCTCTACTTCATGGCTGGACTTCGCCGGGAGCCGGGTCAATTCTTCTTGTACTTCCTCATCACCTACATTTCTACGTTTGTGATGTCGGCAGTTTTCAGGACATTGGCAGCCGTGACCAAGACTGTCTCGCAAGCGATGGCATTTTCCGGTGTACTCGTTTTGGCTCTCGTTGTATAGTAAGTCCAACATTTGATGTGACCTGGCGTTCTGCTAACCGCTATGTAGCACTGGCTTCGTCGTCGCGGTCCCGGACATGCACCCATGGTTCAGCTGGATTCGATGGATCAATCCCATTTTCTATGCCTTCGAGATCCTTGTCGCCAATGAGTTTCACGGCCGTGAGTTTACGTGTTCGGCAGTCATCCCCAACTACACGCCACTTCAAGGAGATTCTTGGATCTGCAACGCCGTTGGGTCGATTCCCGGCCGACTCACTGTCATGGGAGATGATTTCATCGCGGCCAACTACCAGTACTCGTACTCGCACGTCTGGCGCAACTTTGGTATCCTTGTTGCATTCCTCCTATTCTTCATGGCCCTTTACTTTGTCGCCATTGAACTCAACTCGTCGACATCGAATACGGCAGAAGTCCTGGTTTTCCAACGCGGTCACGTTCCTGCATATTTGCAGAACAATGGCATAGGCGCCAACTCCGATGAGGAGTCCACTGCCGTTGTCAATGTAAAGGACTCTGCGGATGATGGAGAGGTTGCGGCTGTACCGCTTCAGAAAGACATCTTCACTTGGCGCGATGTTACGTACGATGTGCCTGTGAAGGAGGGTACTCGAAGGTTGCTCGATAATGTCGCTGGATATGTCAAGCCGGGTACGCTGACGGCTCTCATGGGTGTTTCTGGTGCAGGAAAGACGACTTTGCTCGATGTCCTCGCTCAGCGAGTGTCCACTGGTGTTGTGACCGGTAGCATGTTCGTCAACGGAAAGCCCCTGGATCCGAGCTTCCAACGTTCGACAGGTTATGTACAGCAGCAAGGTGAGCATTATAACGAATATCAGGAACATTTTCACACGTAGCTAACCGATCTACAGATCTTCATCTTGAGACCGCTACGGTTCGCGAAAGTCTTCGTTTCAGCGCCATGCTCCGTCAGCCAAAGTCGGTCAGCAAGCAGGAGAAATACGACTACGTCGAAGAGGTCATCAAAATGTTGAACATGGGCGACTTCGCAAATGCAGTTGTTGGTGTTCCCGGCGAAGGCCTGAACGTCGAACAGCGAAAACTTTTAACCATTGGCGTTGAGCTGGCTGCTAAGCCAAAGCTGCTGCTGTTCCTCGATGAGCCGACTAGTGGTCTTGACAGTCAAGTAAGCTGCGTAAAAGGCATACTCCTTCATTCACTAACACTGCGCAGAGTTCTTGGGCTATTTGCGCTTTCCTTCGCAAGCTTGCCGATGCGGGCCAAGCAGTCCTCTGTACCATCCACCAGCCGTCCGCTATCCTGTTCCAAGAATTCGATCGCCTTCTCTTCCTCGCCAAAGGCGGGCGCACCGTCTACTTTGGAGAGATCGGTCAAAATTCTAGCAAGCTCCTTGATTACTTTGAGAGTAGCGGTGCTCGAAAGTGCGACGACGAAGAGAACCCGGCTGAGTATATGCTTGAGATTGTCAACCATGGCAAGAACGACCAAGGTGAAGACTGGCACGAGGTCTGGAAGAGGAGCAGTCTAAGGGATACAGTTGACCAAGAAATCGATCACATTCATCACCAAAAGCAGCATGAAAAGGTTGCCGGCGCGGACGAAGAGAGTGGCCGTTCGGAGTTTGCGGTACCATTCATATCGCAACTTGTCGAAGTCACATACCGTGTGTTCCAGCAGTATTGGCGCATGCCAAGCTACATCTTCGCCAAGTTTGGGCTCGCGCTTGCTGCTGGACTCTTCATCGGGTTCACGTTCTATAGTGCAAACACATCGCAGTCAGGCATGCAAAATGTTTTGTTCGCATCATTCATGCTTACCACCATCTTCACGTCAATTGTTCAGCAGGTCAGTATTATCCCCACCACCCATTCGAACAAAGGTTCATATCCAACAGGTTCAACCTCTCTTCGTTACCCAGCGCGCCCTCTACGAAGTCCGCGAACGGCCCAGCAAAGCGTACTCATGGAAAGCGTTCATCATATCCAACGTCATCGTTGAGATCCCCTACCAGATTGTCACCGGTATCGTCATCTGGGCATGCTTCTACTATCCCGTCGTAGGCACTGGTCAGAGTTCCATCCGACAAGCCCTCGTCATGCTGTTCAGCGTCCAGCTCCTCATCTACGCTTCAGCATTCGCGCAGATGACCATCGCGGCCCTGCCCGATGCACAAACAGCCGCTGGTCTGGTCACCCTACTCACCTTCATGAGCATTCTCTTCAGCGGTGTACTGCAATCTCCCTCCGCGCTACCCGGCTTCTGGATCTTCGTAAGCTCCATTCTCCCATCAGGGAACCATCACCATGCTAACACACACAGATGTACCGCGTGTCCCCCTTCACATACTGGATCGGCGGTATAGTCGGCACACTCCTCCACGACCGCCCCGTCATCTGTTCCTCGACCGAAGTCTCCCGCTTCCCACCTCCAGCCGGCCAAACCTGCGGCCAATACCTATCCGCCTTCCTAGAGACAGCTCCTGGCGTCTTGCAAAATCCCGACGCCACGAACGAATGCAACTACTGTGGCCTGCGCAGCTCAGACCAGTTCCTGGCGGGCTCGGAAATCTACTACAGTCAGCGCTGGAGGAATTATGGCATCATGTGGGCGTTTATCGGATTTAACATTGCAATGGCCGTGCTGAGTTATTGGGCCTTCAGGGTGGCGAAATTTGGTGGAAAGAGCGGGGGCAAGGGCAAGGGGAAGAAGGCGGAGGTAATGGTGGTGGTGGAGAAGACGGCAAGAGAGGGCGCCGCACCGCCGAATAGAGATGGCCAAGTGTGAAATCCGGAGTGGTAATGTTTTTTGTCGGAGTATAGACGGATAGAATGGGGTCGAACCCTATGGCGGCGTACTTTGACCAAAAGCCCTTTTAAGCGTAATTTTTCTTCTTTTGTATATTTCACCTTGTCGATCCAATCTCTCTTGTGTTTTTCTCCAGGAAAGAAGCTGAGCACTAAGATGCATAATGCGGGGGGAAAGGATAGATTTTATTATGAAGGTAGGAATTAGGAGGGCGCTTTATAGAGTTAGATCAACGTCTGCAGACATTTTTCTCTTCTCGTATTCTATGCAGAAGAGAATTCGGGTATCGGCTTCGTCAAACTGACTATGCTGTGAAGGGTGAAGCCTGAGTCTCTATAATACAGTTACTACTACTCTCAGTTTGACAGACCATCAACGAGTTTCCACGAAATGTCGAGGCGATTTCCCAACACCCGATAAGGAAAAATAAGCAAAGGGAACCACGTTCAGGACATGTCAACTATCCCCTCATAGCACCGTCTCCTTGAATGCCCAATTCACGGAAGACGGAGATCTAAATCCAACCCGGCCTAGTCTGTGGAGGACCCCGACTTCCACCACCACCACTGCTCGATCCCTGCAGCCTGTTCACACCACCGGTCTTTCGAGAGGGGTCTCTTGGGGTAATTGGGGTTGGGGGCTCAGAGTCTATCAGAGTGATTCCGGAAGGGGGTCGAGGGGGTCCAAGCTGGATGGCAATGGAGACGGAACCGCTCGAAATGTCCGAACAGGTTGGATCGGAACTGACACGAGACCCGTCGGATCCATGCAAAGAGTCGTCAGCATGCGCACGGGTTGTTGAAGTGGTGTTTTGGGACATGGGTCGAGCTCTTAGCACCCGTGCTGGAGCCTCGCGACCCTCACCTCGGGGTTGTCGGACGGAGAGGGAGGGTCCCACTGTGCCGAGAGAGCGACCCCCTGTGGTGGAGGGTTGGTCGTTGGGGGCTGTGGGCGCGCGTCTGCTTTGCGAACCAAGAGCTCCTCCGGCATACTGGCTAACCGAGAGAACCTGAAGAGGGACAAGAGCGGTTTGGGGTCGGCTCATAGTGGCTAAACCTTCATGGGAAACCGGTCGTGCAGGGGGATGAGGAGGTGTGACGCTGCCGTCCCTGGAACAGCAGGGACAGCCCATCTTGGAACGCATTTGCTGGTCGTGAATGAAGGATAGTTCCGAGGTATGGACTAGGGTCTGCTGTAGCTGAGCTGTTTTTGTTTGTGATGCACAACACGGAAGTCTTTTGAGGTAATGGATCCAAGTCCAATTAGATTCGAGTCTAGGTATCGCAACAATGGGTCCAATAGTTGGCTGTACGACCCGCAATGATCGTCACAGCTTCTAAAGCTTCTACAGTTTGATTCGGGTAATTCAAAGACCCAGCAAAGTCTGAGTAGGTTCGATTGATGTCCAGTTTCATATGAAGGTACCACTCGGATGAGGGGGGTCGATTACGCTCTTCGTAGCTCACAAACGTAGAGAATGGGGATTTTTGGGCGTTTTACTTTCTCATTGATTTGAGAACATGTCAAAGAATGAGGATAAATTTGTTTCAAGGGCAACACCGTATCTCGTTGGTGCACTTCGTTTGTGATGTCGAGGTTTTAAAGAACCAAAAAAGAAATATCATTACTCTGCTGCTTTTATGCAAAATCTAGTCGAGTCATATATGAGCAGTGATACATGACTCTATAATCTGATTCATCACAGTACTACTACACACTCATGGCGACCAAGTATCCCAAACCGGTGACACACTCTCCCCCTCTGCATCCGCGAAGACGAGGTTATATACCATGGGCAGTCCATCAGCCTCAAGATGGTCCTGTATCGCCGGGTCCATGATGTTATGTTGCAGACCTGATTCGAAGGGCTTAGTCCAAAAGTTCCACAAATCGGGAAGTCGCGTTTCTCGGGTCACGTGGTTTGGGCGGCCGCGGGTCTTTCTCGTACGCATGCGTTACCGTTTCGGGGGGTTCGCATGTTCCACTTGATACACTAGGGGTGTTCGAGTACTTGACGACAGCAGGGCTTTGGGGGCTGGGTGAAGGTGAAGGTAGCACGTTCACGTTTTTATCTCGGCGGCCTCTGCGTAGTGCGAAACAACTCCTCGGAAAGCTAAACATCGTTGTGGAAAAAGGCGATTTTTTAAGGCTTTGGAGCGAACTGGCTGGTTGTATGTGTGCTGTAATTTGTTATAGTAGTTTGAGGTTGGGAGGACGTTAGGAGACTTTTCATACCGCTGTCAAGCGTGCGGGACGAGCAAGTTCAGGAAGAGTCAAGATTGAGTAAGACGACGGTCGTGTTTCACGTTGTATATATCTATCATTGATGGACGGCTTTGGCGCGGAAGTTTTGCACATGTTCGCACCTCTTCCTTGTCTCACAGATAGTCGGTCGGTCGCGCGTTTCAGACCCAATGTGCAGAGGTGAATGAAGGGGTTAGTCAGGTCTGATGTGTTGTACTGTACAATGGTCTGCCAACATGTCAGTAAGACATTTAGATCACCGGCCGCGAGCCATACCGGTGCTCTCAGCGACTCCCCCGCTCCACCACGGTGATCTTGGGCATCGCTTGACGCAGCTTTTCCGTGACTTGACGCAACTCCTCGTCGTCCTTCTCCGTCGGCACGAATCCGATCTTCTCTTCGATTATGTCCGAGACGAACATGCCCGCGCCCGCATAGGCCATGATGCCCACGCCAATCAACATGCGCGTCTTGGGCGCCTTCCCCTTGTACCAGCTAGACGCACGTGAGCCATCGATTCATGCCTGAAAATGGAGAGGAGGCCCACCTCCAGACGCCCATGGCGATGGGTTTTTTTGCTTTGTAGATGGCAAGTGTAGCGTTTCGGTTTCCCGTGGTCGTTGTCGCGGGCTGATTGCGGAGAGACGAGGTAAAGGAAAGCTTCGATCGGCGGGTGCGATGTCGGTGCCAAGCATGCCATATGAACATGTACTCGGCGTCGGTCGTCACGGGGACACGACACCCATCGCGTTTCGAAACCCTCTCTCTCTCTCTCTTCCTCTTCACCGCCGAAGAGCCAGAGAGAGCCTCGATCCGCCATTTCCACCTTTGAATCGCGCATCCGAGCCCGGGCGACCAAAATCCCCCGTGTCAAAAAATGATGCTCTAGCGCGCCCACGTCCAACTCCGCAACACCTCCGCGCACTCTCCGCGACAAGGACAGACAGCGACAGCCAAATCGATGCTTTCTCTCTCTGCTCGCCAATTTCCGCCCTCGCACGCCTTCTCCTCGGCGCCCTCATAGCTCGACATGCCCGGCTTCCGCCGCTGGGGCAAGTCGAGATTCCAGAACAATCCCGAATCGTCGTTCAAGCTCCTGGCCGCCGTCCTCGTCATCACGCTGTACCTTTTGATCAAGGAGTTCTCGCAGCCCACCGTCCACGCCCGCACACCTTCTGTCGGTGCGCGCATCCAATATGCGGACTGGAAGGACGGCGCAGACAGGGCGGACAAGGAAAAGGCAGGCCAGGTGCGCAATGCGATGAAGTACACGTTCCAAAAGTATCGCGAGAATGCGTGGGGCAAGGACGACATCCTGCCTGTGAGCGGGCGTCACTCGTCGACCAGGAACGGGTGGGGTGCTTTTGTCGTCGACTCGGCGACCACACTTGCACTGATGGGGTTGTGGGATGAGCTGGCCCTGGCAGTCGAACACATTGTCATGATTGACTTTACCAAATCGGAAGGGCTCGTGGACCCTTTTGAGACGACGATACGCTACTTGGGAGGGCTGGTGTCGCTGGTCGACCTCTACGATGCGGGCGTTGTACCCGAGGAGGTGCTCACGCGCGAAGCACGCGACATGATACTCGAACAGGCCGTCACGCTCGCCGCCTCTCTCGGTCCCGCTTATGACACGCCCACCGGCATGCCGTGGCCGCGCGTCGACCTGGCCAAGTCCAAAGGTGTCCCGGACCCTCCGTCAGTCTACGAAAAGGACCCCAAGAAACAAAAGTACGACCATCCCGTGGTTGGTCCCGCGCGTATCGGTTCCTCCATCCTCGAGAACAGGGTCTTGACACGACTCACCGGTAACCCGATTTATACCAAGAACGCTACCCTGGCTTGGGCTCCACTCGTATGGTCGAAATGGACGCCCGAATACCCCGGACTGGTCGATGCGCCCATCGACATCATGACTGGTGCACCTGTAGGACGTCAACGTCGCTGGGATGCGGGCCATGATTCCTACTACGAATACCTCGTCAAGATGACCCTTCTCGCCCCTCCATCGGACCCCTATCTTGAGACCTACAAAACCACCTTCAACCACGCAGTCGAATCGCTGCGTGAATACCTGGGCACCCGTTCGGCCGCCTCCCCTGACCACGTCATGCAGCATCTCTTCATCGGCCGCAGCGACGACAGATGGTACCTCAATCGGCAAAGCCACCTCGCATGTTTTGCTCCCGGGTCCATTCTCCTCGCCTCCAAGTTCTACGACAACCGTGACTTTCGAACATTCGCATTGGCGCTCCTCGAAGGCTGTCACCACACCCACACCTCGACACCTTCCAAGATTGGCCCGGAATCATGGTCATGGATCCCCAAATATGGCTACGAAGATCCAATCCACTTCCCCACCACTCCCCGCGAACTTTCCGAGTGGAAAGCGAACGGCTTCTGGTCCGTCGACCCGCGCTTCAAAGGCCGTCCCGAATACGTCGAGTCGCTCTTCTACGCTTACCGCATCACCGGCGAATTGCGATTTCGTGATTGGGCATGGGAAGCTTTTGAGGCCATGGAAACGCACTGCAAGGCACCGTATGGCTATGCACAGCTCGCGGACGTGTATAGAGTGAAGCCTGCACAGTGGCCAAGTGATGGAAAGGGCAGGTGGATCGATAGGCAGGAGAGCTTTTGGGCGGCCGAGACGCTGAAGTACCTGTGGTTGACGTTTGCGGACGCGGATGTGGCGAGTTTGGATCGGTGGGTTTTTACGACCGAAGGGCATCCGCTGAGGATGATGCGCTGAAACGATGTGGGAGCTTTCGGAGACCTCCATTACCACGGGCATTTCCAAAATGGCGTGCCGCTGTGTGGGATCGCATACGCGTTCCTGTGTCGTCGCTGCAGAAGCAGGCGATCTATCCAGAAGTTGTGTCACCGAGACCGGACTGCTTGCAGGATCGCTGGGGAGCAGTACGCAAACGAACAGCGCCGTGAGGAAGACGCCGTGCAAGACGAGCATGTGACATGAAGAATGAATAGTATCACCGGTGCGCAAGGAGAGAGAGATGGATAATGTTCCAGACCCCGCTCACATTGGAACGGAGTCGTCGCCGATACACGATTACATGGAAATTCATACTCATCATACATAATTCATCGCTCATAACAACCATTACTTTCTTTTCCTCATCACCTTTTCGCCTCTGCAATCAAAATATCAATAATCTTGAACATCTCTTCCGCCAACCTTTTCCCCTCTTCCCTCCACTCCTCCTCGCACAACCGCCCAAACCGGTCCGGATGCCACCTTATCCGCTCCTGCCTCAACCACTCATGACTGTACAGCCCGCTCGCCCTGAGCAACCGCTCCACATCGTGCTTGCACGCTCTCAAGCCCGAAGGGTCGCTCTTCTGTATGGCGCAGGCCGGTAATGTGCAGATTGTGACGCTGGGGGGCAGGTACGGGAACGAGGAGACGAGGCTGCCGGCACCGACGCCGGAGGATGAGGTGGTGGGTGGTGACGCTGATTCCGACGCCGATGCTGGGGCGGTGGAAGTCCCATTCTGCGGGCGGATCTGTAGCTTCTTTGGCGCTTTGCGTGGGCTGGTATTGGCTGCCAGGGCGGAGGCGAAGAGACCGGCGGTGCTGGTGGCCCAGGATTCATACTGTGCTTGGGTTGCCGGTTCCGGTGGTGCGTCCGCGGGATGTGGGACGCCGTTGCGCTGGGAATATGAATTCGATCTTGAGTTGGAGTGGTGGTGGGAGTGGGAGTGGGAGTGGGAGTGTGATTGTGAATGTGATTGTGAATGTGATCCTGATCGCGAGGATGACCTCCTCGGTTTGGCGAGGCGGAAGAAGTTGACGGCGAAGGCTTCGAGGGCTTCCTCGTTGCTGTCGTCGATGGAGCCGGCCCAGGTGCCGTCGTTGCGGATTGCTGCGAATTGGTCGGGTGTTGTGGGGTCGATGGAGATGTACTGTGGTGGGTCAGTTTTCCGTTTCCGCCTTCTTGGGTTGTCCGTGGATTCTCGAACCAGGGTTGTGTATATCTCTTGGGGGGGTGGGAACAAAGGTGGCATACATACCGCAACTTCACTCCAGACAAACCCCTGCTCCCCTCTCCACTCATCCACAGTCTCTGTCCAAATCTCCCACTCCCCTTCCCCGCCCTTTCCACCCATCCGATAAGCAACGTCCCCATACTCGCTCATGGCAAAGAAGGCGCCCCCCTCACCCCACGTCACCATGCGTGGAGGCCCACTCTTCCATCCACTAGGCGAAAGCCATGCCTGGACAGAATCTTCCAAACTCGACGGAAGATTCGACCACCTGATCAAATCCCCATCCCAGGCGATGTACGAAGACTCCGGGCCCAGAAAAGTGCGGAGAAAAGGCGAAGGCGTGACCTTTGAGAGATGAGACTGGAGACGGGCGGGGATCGAAGAACCCCAGGCGAGGTTGTATTTGTGGGTGCTGTCGGTGAAGCTAAGGATCCAAGAGTCCGGCACAGGGCCGAGGGAAGCCCAGTGGACGTCCAGAACTTTACCCTCCGTGATGAGCACTTTGAGGGACTTGGGGAGATGGCGACTGTGGATGGAGTGTCAGCGGACCGCATCCCAAGGGCAAGGGCCATGGTGTGTTTTGCGCATACTATCGGAGACCCTCGAAACTTTTCGAGATGAAACTGTCATCGGGGCCAAAGGAGAAAAAAGGTGCCGTGCTGCTCGATTGGGACGCCGTCGCACTCATCGAGACTCCACTTGCCTTCGACACGGGCAAAGTTCCAGCAGCAGTACGGCGCGGGTGTAATTGGGTGCAAGGTGGGATATGACGTCATACATTCACTCGTCGTCGGGTCACGAGCGGAAAAAGAAAAGTGTCAAAAATGGGAAAGGCGAGGCGGTGGTAGGGGTATACATATGGGGAAATGGACAAGCTGCTGTTGTGCATAGCAACCGCCATGTGGTATCGTGTTGTTGTTTGGGATGTGCTGGCCCGACGGTGGCAGGTGCTTGACAAGTTGATTCCTTGTTTGCATCCCGGAGTCGATCGGCTTGGCGGCTGCTCTCACGAGACCCTTCATCGTCCATCTTGTGGTGTTTGGATCCGTCGAGCCCTCGAAACCTCCCTTGACGTATCCTCGAAGCCGCACGGTGCCGTTTCATCCAGATCATGTTTGTCCTCCCTCTCTCGTCCGCGCGCAGGAAGAGCGCCGCCAATGGTGATGGTCCGCTCATGTGCGACACGACGTTTACCTTGGGCCAACGGGGTAACCACTTCTTCCAGTGTGCTTCGCGGCTGGACTAGTACGCCATCCGAAACAGTGCGAGTGTGGAGTTGGACGATGCTGATGGAACTGCAGTACTCGCCTTCCGCCCAAGCTAGTAGCGCTTCTGTCATCCACTCAGGTCCAGACGGTCCATCATGTGACCTTGGGGTATGAGAACAGCTTTCTGATGACTTGGAGAGACCAGAGGGGGCATGATCACATCAGTAAGAACTAAGCTGGCTGGGTAGATAGGGCGTGCAGCTGATGGTGGAAAAGATACTCAAGGTCTCCCGGCCGACCTGACAGCCTTTCTCTTCGCGACCAACCCACAACAGCCCAACACGCTCCTGCGATATGTCCCCAATATCCGCCTCGTGCTGGGTCCCTACAATACTTCCTTCTTCATCACCGACGGTTCTGCATATCTCTGGCTCAACCTGCCCCCGAATCTCCTGAGTGCTCTGCAACTTCGCATCAAGGGCGGTGCGTGGATCGATCGGCCACGCATCGTGGCGCTTGGTGCAGATGATTCATTTCTTTTGATCACGGAGAAACATGCGGCCGTCTGGGATCTGGGTCAGTACGCCATATTGGGTAGAATGTTGGAGTTTTCCCGGACCCAGAGGAACGGCATCGAAGAAATCAAGAACGTGGCTCTGCACGCTTACCGCTACCACTGCTTCATCGCGGAATCGTGGAACGGAACATTATTGCACAGGAACCTACCGCCTCATCAGGTGGCAGGCGGGGAAGCCATGAGGATAGCGATCATGGAAGAAGTGCAAGGTCGGCAGAGACGAGATGCGGAGAAAGAGAGAGTACGAGACGAGGAGAGAAGAAGGGCGGTAGAAAGACCAGAGGGATCGGAAATGAGAGAACAGGCCAATGTGAGGAGACAATGGGGCGATCGGAAGCAAGAGTTCACCGCGAAGACGAAGGGCAAGGGGTTGAGGCTGAGTCTGAGTTTGAATGTCACTGCGAAGAGCTTTGCTGGTGGGCTGGGATTGCGGTAGAATATTTGTCCGAGATGCTGGACGGGGATTCGTTCTCGAAAAGACATGGTCTACCCTCCTCTCTGGGCAAAACGAGGAGAATTTGTGGCCATCCAGATACGGCATCGAAACACTGTACAAAGAAGCATGTCCAGCACAACCATGTGAGTGTGTCGACAAGACCATCAAGGTAACAGGACTGTGTTCAAAGCATCCTTGTTTGTGTTCACACAAGGAAAAAGTGCCGATATTCGTCGACCACCGGTACTATCTGTTCGAAGACGATGACGATTACGATCCAAACATGGAATTGAACCGTGACCCGTACGATCATGGTCTGTCGGACCAAGACACCGAGGAATACGACATGGACTACGAGTTGATGGAAAAGAGAAGGAGCAGATTACATGCTTTCGCTAGGGGATATGCCGATTTCGACGATGCTCTGGACGAGTCTGATGATGGTGTTTTGGACACGGGAAGCTTGGATTTACGATTCTTTACAGTCAAGAATGGCTTAGTCCAGTACCTGAGACGCTTGCTCAAATGGAACCTGTGAACGGGATGGTACAGATATGGGGGCGGGAATTCGACTAAATTGCGAAGGAGAAAAAGTACCAGTAGAGGAGCAACTAAATCTAACCAGGCAAGGAAAACGTATTTTTTTTGCATTGGAAAAGCGACCAAGCGACGTCATTCACCGACTGGTAAACGAAATTGCACAAATCCGAATCTCCCATTTCCCCTTCCTTTCCAACCCCATCGCGTCATCCGCCTTTCCCACGCACCCCGAAACCTCCCTTTCGATTTCTAAACACGCCCGCTTACACAAGCCAACCAAACGCCGAAAGCAGGCCTTGGGATTCATGGAATCATCCTGATTGGTCCGACCCCAAACTCCGCGTCCGCTTATGTGATACCAAGGCTCAGACTCATACAACACGGTAAACAACCACCGAGATGGATTTGAAATGAGTTGATATGGGCGTGAAGGCGTGGCATAAGATGAGATGGGAGGGCTGTGGTGAGTGGATGGAGATTAACGGACTTGTTGATACCGAGCAGCAATTCACCTGTTCGAAAATCTTGCGAGTCACTTTTTTTTTGGTGTTGATGAGTGCATACTTAGATTCTTCTGGAAGTCTTCTTGCCATTGTCGAACGTTGATACATTTACACCTGGGAAAAGCTTGGATTCCATTCCCACAACATCTACCCCCCCCCCCCCAAGTCCTGAGGAAGAAACCCACACCGCCGAGCACAAAGAACGAAGCAAACACGAAAATGCCACACGCAATCTCAGACGTCGAGCCCCGCCACCGCCCGACCGTCTCAAACCCCCCACGATCCCCATCATCATCACCCACCAAATCGAAATCGAAATCGAAATCAAAGTCCTCACCGTCCCGCACACAACACCACCTCCAAAACACCTTCTTCGACATTCAAACCCTCTACGCGCAATCCAAACTCTCCCAAAACATCGCCTCGCACATGACCCACCTCATCAAGGCCAGCACCACCTCCCGAACCCCAATCCGCAGAGTCCTCTCCCTGGGTCTAGGCAGCCTGACGACGCCCTCAAAGGACCAAGCTCGACAGCTCAAGCAATTCGCAATCTTCCTCGCACTGCGCGAAGAGTTGGAAAAACGAAGACGAGAAGGAGAGACAGCCATCCAATCCTACGCCCAAGACCCCGTCTTCACCAAATCCGACGAAGCCTTCCTAACCAGCCACGGCGTCACCATCACGCGCACCGCATCCGGAACGTCGCTGGGCGAGGCCGGATCTCTCATCGACGCGTCCACGCTGGTGTACTCGCCGTTCCTGACGCTGGAGGCGTATCATGCGCTGCTGTTGGCCAGGGACGACGTGCGGCATTTCGTCGGCGATGATTTTGAGGACTTGCTGGGGAAATGGCCCCGGTGGAGTGCGGAGGGGAGGATGGTGGAGAAGGTGGTGAGGGGGGCGGTTAGGGGGTTTAGGCGGAGGGGGGTGGTGGGGGGTGGGTTTTGGGAGGAGGGGGATGGGGCGTTTGGGATGGGGGTTTATTTGAGGGAAGAGGGGAAGAGGGAGAGGGTGAGGGCGAGGGCGAGCATGTGAGTGGGGTGGGATTTTTGTAACGGTAAGCGTGATTGTAATTCAGCGGCGGCTTTTCCATGTCGAGATGAGGTGGTGTTTCATATTCGTATTTTCTTCTGGTTTCCGAACTTGTTGGTATCCCGTCTACTACGCTATCGTCGAGTTCACTTGGCCGCTGGTACGCACGCTCCCGCCCTCAAAATGCGTCTGACCCTTCCCACCCTTCCTGACGACCTTGCTTTCCTTCCCATTGAACACAACGTTCCGATCGTCCCCTTTCGGCAGGATGACCCCCAACGTCTTCCAAGCCGGTTCGGATCCCCCCTGCAACTCCTCACCGTACTCCGCAAACACCGTCTTCTCATCCGTCCATACCTTGACCCTGAATCTGGAGATCCGTGCCGGAGGCGGAGACACCCCGTCGTCTTCATACCACGTGGTCGAAAACTCCTTCCCGTTCGAACTTCCTCTGGGCGGGAAAACCTCGACGGCTCGATAGTCGTCCGCGGGGAGGTTCGCCGGGTTGGTTTTCTCTCCCGCGGAGAGCGTTTGCACGGACCGACCCACCGGTATCGCGGCTCCGACTCTCGCGAGTACGGGGATGCTTTCCTCCCACTTGGCCGAGACTGTTATCCACTGGCCCGCGCTGTAGATGGTCTGTGGCGCATTCACATCTACGAACTGCAGCTGCGCATCCTTGTCGTCGCGCGGAAGATACACTTTCGCCGTTTCTTGCCCAGGCTCGAACACACCGCCCACCAGGAGACTGCCACCGAGCCAGTACTGCGTCTCTCCGTCCGTCAGGATCCTGTTCGTCCACACTTCGGGGTCGGATTCGTAGTCCCAGCCCGTCCATCGTTGCGGCGGCGTGGCTGACATGTGACTTTCCAGTGCGAGAGAGTAGAGGTACGGGATGAGTTCGTAGCGGCGCTTGATGATGCCGCGCACGATGTGGGTGGTGGATTCGTACATCCAGGGCTCAATCACATCGCCGACGCTATTGTTGGCCGGGGAGGTCTTGAAGCAATTGATAGCGAAGCGGGAGGAGTAGATTCCTTGCTGACACCAGCGGACGAGAAGTTCGGGGCTGGGTTGGGGGCCTTCGAAGCCGCCTATGTCGTGGCCGTAACACTGAGGACATTGTCAGGAGACTACGCATAGTATGGGGGAGAAAAACGGTGTAACTGACCTGCATCAGACACATTCCCGCTGTCAGTGAAATCGCATTCGCGCCTTTCATGCCATCCCAACTTGTCACGTTGTCTCCACTCCAAGCGCTCGCACAATACCTCAAGGTTCCCGCAGTAGCACTCCTCGTCAGCACGAACGGTCTTTGCCCCGGCTCGACTTCCAAGCACGCGTCGTGCGAGCTTCGTCCCATCAACTCGGTGTTCAGCGCACGACCCCAGAATCCCACTTCGTTCCCGAAATCCCGGTCTTGATCCTGGATTAGTGCATCGGCGTTCAACGCGCACTGCCACTCGTCGTTCGGAAGCGTGTACTCGTTGTTGTCGTTCCAAATGCAGTCGATGCCCAACTTCTTCAGCTCACGAACCCCTTCATACCACCACCGATACCCAGCCTCGGAAGTGAAATCGATGTGACCACCGACACCCGACTCGCCTCCCCCTGCACTCCACAGCCTTGCTTCCGCCGAAGCACCCGTCACCGGATCGGCAAAGAAGGCCCCAGCATTCCTCAATCTCTCATATGCCGGATGGTTGGCAAGAACGTATGGTTTCACATTCGTCATGAGCCGTATACCCTCTCTGTGATAGGCGTCGATGAAGGCTTTGGGGTCGGGGAATCGGTGGCGGTTCCAGGTAAATACGTTGCGGGTCTTGGGCTCGGTTTCGGCGACCGTGTAGCCTGAAGACATCTGGAAGCCGGAACAGGGGATGTCGTGTTCTCTCAGTTTCTCGGCGAACCCCATCAGCGCGTCGCAGGCACGTGGTTTGTCGAGCATCGAGTACTTCATCCCGCCGGCGATGTATCCGAACGCCCACCTCGGCACCAGCAAGGGGTATCCGACGATATCGGCGTACAGGGTAACGATGTCCTTGATCGTGCGGCCAAGTAGGATGTACTCCTCCAAACCGCCGTATTCTTGTCGGTAGACTTTGAAACGTCCCCACAGGCCATCCATTTCCGACCCGACACTGTAGAAGCCACGAGCATGTGAAGTGGAGAAAATGGCTACACAGCCATCTGGGGTAGCGTTGATGAGGAGTGGAATATGCTTGTACATGGGGTCCGTACGATAGACGTCGTAGCCGAAACAATCGGTTGCCGAAAGAACAAAGTGTCTGTTCGAGAGATCCATGGGTGCGTTTTTCTCGCCTAGGCCCACATGTAGAGTGTCGAAATTGTAACGAGTGTAATGTGATATTCCAGGGCCATCGGCCACGTAAGAACGATTGGGAAGGTCGGAGTGGATGGGTGCATCTTGTCCAGGCAGTGTGAGCGAGACGAGGGGTGGTCCGGAGGTCCAGTCAACAGTGGCTTTGGTACCGTCCATCTCCAGAGTCTTCAATGTTGCCGTGACGGAGGAAGACTTCACATTGGTATCTTTTAGGCTTTTTGATGGAATGGGAGCGGCACGGTGAGGTGGGAGTCGGTGCTCGGGAGAGGTGAAAGTGGTCCGGAATATTCCTGGTCGGAGAGCTTCGAAGGAGAAGTCAAAGCTCCGACCTTGATGATCCGAGTGGAGGGAAACAATCGTACTGGAGTCACTGCTTTGCGAGTTTGGCTTGAAGTTGAGTGCTGTGAACTCGAGCTGAGGCATTGTGGTTGCAGTGCTCCTAAGATGATGCCAGTGATAACGTAGTTGGGATACGAACGAGAAATACGTACCAGGTATATATGGGGTTTTTCACGGAGTCTTCTTCCAACGCTGATACGACGGTCGTAATCACTTGACCCGAGAAGACTGTCATGGCACCCGTAGCCGAGGATCTCGTGGTTCGAATATCGGTATCATCGGCCGACGCCATCACCAAAGCGGCCATTGGGCCTTGGTTCCCCACGGGGAACGCGCATATAAGATGGACCCATCTGCATGGACCCATAATAACAAGTCAACTCTCTGGATTTCCCACCCTTGAACGAGCTGCGTCTGGTGGATCCTAACACATCTCCATAATGGCGAAAGATGACGGAATGACGCTGGCAGCGCAGGACATGGGCAAAAACGAGGTCCAAACAATTGACGTTGTACAGAAGCCGGCGGCGACGTCGAAAGGAAAAGACAAGGCCGCCGAGCTCCTCTCCTCCTCGCCACGCATCATCGTCACCCCGCAAGAAAGCTCCCGGATCCTCCGCAAGATCGATCTCATCGTCCTGCCCATCCTGCTCTCCGTTTACTTTCTTCAATCGCTCGACAAGACTACACTTTCGTATGCGTCTGTCTTCGGCCTGATCGCAGATGCAAACCTCGACCCGAATTCCGATCAGTACAGCTGGCTCGGCAGTATCGTGTACTTTGCACAGCTGGCGATGCAGCCGCTCGTTGCTGTGTTGCTGGTGAAGTTGAGAATTGGAAAATTCATGGGAGGCATGGTGTTTTTCTGGGGCGTCATTCTCTGTGGCATGGCAGGAGCGAAGAGCTTTGCCGGCCTAATGGTCACGAGGTTCTTGCTGGGCACTTTTGAGGCGGCAGTCGGTGGGTTCTTTCGGAAAAGCGGTGCGATAAAGAAAGGTGCTGACGACGTTGAACAGCTCCGGCGTTCATCGCAATCGTTCAGATGTGGTATAAGCGCTCCGAGCAAACCAACCGCAACGCCTTTTGGTACTCCACTCTTGGACTTGTCAACATCTTCGGTTCGCTCCTGTCGTACGGTCTTGGCCATATCAACTCTGACGCTTTGCACTCGTATCAGATCATTTTCCTCTTCTGCGGTCTGCTCACGATTGTGGTATCGGTCGCCGTGTTCTTCTTTATGCCTGACTCGCCAATGGAAGCGAAGTTTCTGAAGGGGGATGAGAAGCTGATTGCGATTGAGAGGCTGAGGATGAATCAGATGGGTGTGGCCAGTCGTGTGTGGAAATGGGATCATGTACTGGAGGCATTCTTGGACATCAAGACTTGGTTGTGGTTTGGAATGCTGACGGCTGTTTCGTGAGTATTGCCTTCGTCTACTGGACAGGTTGTTTTGAGCTAATGCGCTCCAGCATCCCAAGCGGCGGCATAACCACCTTCGGTCCCTTGATTATCCAGTCTTTCGGCTTTGGAAAGTTCGCCACGATCCTCTTCAACATGCCCTTTGGTGCTATCCAGATCATCGCGACTCTCGGTGGCGCTTGGCTTGCAACGCGGTTGAAGAAGAAGTCACCCGTGCTGGTACTCCTCTGCCTCCCGCCCATCGTCGGTATCATCATTCTCATGGTTGTCGGGCGTGAGAAGAATAAAAAAGGTGTGCTGCTCCTGGGATACTATCTGACGAGCTTCTATCCCGGCATCTCCCCGCTCATCTACTCGTGGTCTGGCCAGAACACCGGGGGCGACACGAAGAGGAAAGTTACGACGTCCATCCTCTTCGTCGGTGCGAGCGCCGGCAACATCATAGGCCCGCTGCTGTTCAAGCCCGCCGAGAAGCCGTACTATCGCCGGGGACTGCGGTCCAATCTTGCGCTCTTCGTCGCCCTGGCGGTATTGATCGTGCTGGCAACGTGCTGGATCAAAATACTCAACCGCAGGCATGCCGCCGAGCGTGAGCGGCTAGGCAAGTCTGCGAGCATTGTTGATCTGAGTATGGAGACAAAGGAGGAGTCAAGTGAGGAAGAAGCGGTCAACGAGAGCGAGGAAGGCGTCGGAGACAAGGCGTTCGACGATGTGACGGACCTGAAGAACGAGGACTTCATCTATCTCTACTAGTTAGGATCATCAGCTGCCAGCCAATTACAGCTTGATAAAACAATTCCCACCCGTACTGCAAGATAAGATATTTTATTTCGTGCATGATTTTGGAGATCTCGAAAAAGGGCCGACTCCTCACGATGCCGTTGACACGATCCCCGGACTTCTTCTCCCCGCCACTAGCGCAACGCTAACCCCCGGCCTCAAAATCCGGGGAGGAACCGGCATTCATCCACGCTTCGCACGAAGATGCCGAAATATGGAGTCAACCACGGAACAACCGCGCAAACGTCGTGCCATCAATGCGTGTGCCTCGTGCAGAGCCTCGAAGGTGAGTTTACCGCCAATGCAAACTCGGCGGGGATGGTGGTCGCGGAAAAGGTCAACCGGGCGCACTGACGGCGTCAAAGGTGAGATGTGACAGCCAACGTCCGTGCCAGAGATGCGAAAGGAACAATCTCGAGTGTCGGTACTTTGATGCTGTAAAAGACGCGAACGCGTTGCGGATCGAGAGGCTGGAGGAGGAGGTGGAGACGTTGAAGTCAGCATTGACTTCGCCTGGACGAGTACATCTGGTGGAGACACCTGATACCCTGGCCCGGAGAGCGACAACGCCTCTCATAATATCGTCGCAGACAGGTGCATATTATCTCCGGGTATCTGGAGAGATTGGATCCGCACCGTCTACATTGCCCAACGAATTCGGAGCATCATCAGTATACCGCCCACAAAACTCAATCATCACCTCTGTCCAGAAGGGGTTGATAACATGGGAGCAAGCGACCTTCTATTTCGAAAGGTAGGTTGACTTTTCGTGAACTATCCGAAGATGCACTGACGAGTGCCCAGTTTCTTCTCCGGCAGCGTACAGGTCACCCCCCTCATTCCCGGTGGTCTTCTCGCTAACGGTGCATAGCACTACCTGGTCCCTATCTTCTGCTGCCGGTTTGATACCGTCCAGTCGATGATGACGCGTAGCGCCTTCCTCTTTGACACGATAGCGAGCATCGGCTGCCGAGCAGAAGAAGGTTCAAACTCGACGGTGTATCATCGCCTCCACTCCCATGTGCGGGAGCACCTAACCCATACGCTGATCAACACTGCAGCGCCTTCCCTTGAGACGGTACAGGCTATAGCTGTACGTGCTGCCTATTCCGATGATGGCCTTGTGTATGTTGCCTTGTCTCTTCGGTTTGCTTTGCAGTTGGGTCTTCCGGATGCGGTTGAGCGGTTGACGGCGATGGCTTCAGGTCGCGGTGCAGGTGTGCCCATCGACGAGGAAGAGAAACGGCTGTATCGAATGGCGAGGGTTTGGTTCGGTATCTGCAATCTGGAGCTGTTGTACGTCGAGCCATTTTACTACAAAAGTCCCTTCAACTGACCACGGGTGGTAGCTTCTCCCTCGATGGCGGAAAGCTTCCCGGTGTCGAAATACGTACGACCTCCCGCCGATTACGTCTCTTGGTCAACCATCCCGAACGAACGGCAGTGGACCTTCGTCTCCTGTCACAGATCGAACTCAACGTCATCCGCGCCCACGCTTACACCAGTATTGCGCAGCAGCACTCCACTGCATCTCTTGCACCAGAAGCCCATCTCCGTTCGACGGTTCATTCTACAACAGTGGAGCTTGCCCTCTGGCTCGAAGAGTGGACCAGCATCGTTTCCTCGATGATGGACGTCTATGAGTGTGAACTGGCGCTGCTCAACCTGCGTGTCCAGTACCATTGGGCCCTGATCACGCTCCATCTGAAAGCGCTCTCGGAAACGGGCATCGACAACATAACCATGATGACGGAGGTTCAGCGCGACATGGTACGCATTGCCAAGGAAGCAGCGGTAGCGCACTTGCATCACCTCCTCGAACGTCCATCGGCTTCACCACCCATGACCACCACCTTGTCGTCGCCGTACCTGGCAGCCTTCAAACATACGATGGACTACGTGTGGGCAAAATGCGCTTTTTCCATTCTTCTCGTTCTAAAACTCTCCCTCCTACTCCGCGACCCTCCCTCGACTGTTCTGACTCTGCTACAAAGCGCGTACGCCGTGCTCGCAGAGTTAGAGAAGGTTACGGTCGGCAATGGGAAGAGTAGGAATATAGCGTACCTCAGAATCCTACACACAAGCATCGAGAAGTGCGAGGGGGCACTGAGGGAGTTTATGGAACGTGAGCAGCAGCAGCAACTCCACCTGGATGGGGCAGATGCAGGACCTGATGATGGCGGGGCAAGGGCTGAGGATGACTTTCAGGGATATGCGCCGAGCGAATTTGTCTTTGAATGGGATTTTCCGGGCCTGAACTTGAGGTGTGTGCCACTTGGGTGGCAGGATCTCTTCCTCGACTTGGATCGCGTGATCTGAGTGCTGTGATGGCCCGCTTCACACGCGCCATACTGCGTCTGCCATCTTCGCAACTTGACCCATCTCCTTCACATCGTGCACGCGCACGATATCAGCGCCTCCCTGGATGGCGGCCGAGACGGCGGCAGCAGTGCCCCAGGTTCGGTGTTTTGCTTGCTGGACACCGGTGATCCGGCCAATGAACCCTTTGCGACTCGTCCCAATCAGCCATGGAAGACCCTGCAGTCCCGGATACCGTCTCAAGTCGGCCAATCGCCTCAACAGTTCAAGATTCTGGTCTTGGGTCTTTGCGAACCCAATCCCCGGGTCCACTATTATGCGCCATCGCCGTATACCCGCCTCTTCTGCTGCCCGTACACGGTCGACCAGCTCCCTGCCTACGGTTTCCACCACGCCGTCCGGGTAGTCGGTGAGCTTGAGCATGGTTTCCGGAGTGCCGCGCATGTGCATCAAGCAGACTGTACAGCCTAGGCTGGCCACGGTGGGAAGCATCGCATCGTCCAACGAGCCAGCGCTTACATCGTTGACAATATCTGCGCCAGCCCTGACAGCTGCTTCGGCGACATCGGCACGATACGTGTCAACGCTGATGGCGACATGTTCCGCTTCTGGTAGCGAACGAATGAGCTTGACAGCCGGCACTACGCGAGCCATCTCTTCTTGAGAGGAGATTTGGACGGCGCCAGGTCGAGTCGATTGTCCACCCAAGTCGATGATGGTGGCTCCTGCTGCGACATGGGACCGGATGATTTGACTCATCTGGTCTTCATCGATGTCGAAGTGCTTGCCGCCATCGGAGAAGGAGTCTGGCGTGACATTGAGGATGGACATCACGTGGGTGTCGCGACCGGGATGGCCAGCCGTGATGTTGGGGAGTGTGCGTGCCAGAGGGGTGAGGGGAGATGGCGGTTCTTCCGACGCTGCGAGGTGCGATAGATGGTATTGCAGAGAGCCGGCCGGAAGTGACACATGGGGTGGTAATGCACGTTCAGGTACCAGTCTGAAGGCTGTAAGCGGCTTCACATGCGGAGAAGGAGGGGGAGGGACGCTTACTCGCATAGCGGTCGGAGAACGAACTCTCGCTCCAGCATCAAGGCGTGGGGGATCTGCAACCGCTCATTCTTGAACACCGTCTCATCGTAGAGCAGGATATCGAGATCGATGTTCCTGGGCCCCTTGTCGATGAGCTTGACGCGCCCCATGCCGTTCTCGATCGCCTGCAGTGCATCGAGGAGCTCGATGGGCGAAAGCGATGTCTCGATCTACAAGTCGTCAGCCGGCCATTTTCTAACCACCACACGACCCGAATCAGTAATCATCACACTTGCCTCGCACACTCCGTTTACGAATTTGTCTTGGTCGAGAACATACATGGCTTTGGTCTCCCACAAGCTGCTTGTACGTACGACGCGGATTTTGGCGGTCTTGTCCATTTCCTTGCACGCGCCCTCGATTGTCTGGACGCGGTCGCCCAGATTGCTTCCCAGCGCGATGAAGGCGCGGTGCTCCATGGGGGCGGGCGGATGCAGGCATCGGATCTGTGCATGTGATCTGCAGACTGGCACCGTCGCCGCATGGGAGTTTTGCGTCGAGCTCGCGGTCGAGTACCTCGATATGGCCCGTCCATTCGGGATGAAAACTCTGCCGGTGTCCTTGAGGAGACGAGACCGCGCCTGTTCCCCGAAGAAGCGGCGAGCAGACAGCAAAGACCTGCCAGCGCAAGGAGGCATTTCGACGTCTTCGCCGACCCGGTGTCTACCTGAACGAGGACAGACGAACGTGACTTTCCCCGGACAATCCGTCTGTCTCGTGACTGTGGGGCACGTTCGCGCGAACCTGCTTTCGGAGCTGCTGGGGAACGAACCTCGGCTCGGTCCACGGTGGAGGAGGGAAGGGCAGAGTCGGACGGCCAGACTCGTCCACTCGGCATAAAAACACTCGTCTCGTGTCGCCTCTTTCCTCTTTCCTCTTTTATTTAGATACACTTGCCTTCCAAGAAGCCTGTGTTCCCACAACCTCAACCTCTCCCCCGCAGGCAGCATCGACATCGCGCTCACAATGGCTTCACCACGTACGTCATGTGCGCCTCCTTCACATGTCGCAGAACCGCGCTGATGGGTGTGCAGAGCAAATCCGCACCAAGCTCACCGACCTGCTGAAGATCCAGCACCCGGTCCTGCTCGCGGGCATGAACGTGGCTGCCGGTCCCAAGCTCGCCGCCGCCGTTACGAATGCCGGCGGCATCGGTGTCCTGGGCGGCATTGGGTATACGCCGGATATGCTGCGCGAGCAGATTGCCGAGCTCAAGTCGTTCCTGACGGACAAGGACGCGCCGTTCGGTGTCGATCTGCTGTTGCCCCAGGTCGGCGGCAGCGCGCGGAAGACCAAGTGAGCAGCGTCTTTTCGTTACGTTATCATCCGCCGTCTTGGTGGTGGTGGTGCTTCGGACCGCAGAGGGTGGCGAGGACGAAGGCTGACGGGGATGGGCAGCTACGACTACACCAAAGGCAAGCTCGATGAGCTTGCCGACATCATCATCGATTCGGGCGCCAAACTGTTCGTCTGCGCCGTCGGCGTGCCCCCGAAACCCCTCGTCGAGAAATTCCACAAGCACGGCATCCTCTACATGAACATGATCGGCCACCCCAAGCACGTGAAGAAGTGTCTCGATCTCGGCGTCGACATCATTTGCGCCCAGGGAGGCGAGGGCGGAGGACACACGGGGGATACCCCGACCTCGGTCTTCATCCCCACCGTCGTGAAGATGGTGCAAGGCTACAAGAGCCCCATGACGGGCGAGCAGGTGCTCGTTGTGGCGGCGGGCGGCCTGTTCAACGGGCAGTCGCTGGCGGCTATGCTGACGTTTGGTGCGGCGGGTGTGTGGGTTGGCACGAGGTTTATTCTGTCCGAAGAAGCCGGCGCGCCCAAGGCTCATCAGGAAGCCGTGAGGACGGCCAGCTGGGACGACAACGTCCGAACCATCATCTTCACGGGCCGTCCGCTGCGCGTGAGGACGAACTCGTACATTGAGAACTGGGAAGAGAACAGGCAGCAGGAGATCAAGGAGTTGACGAGCAAGGGCGTCATTCCCGTCGAGTACGACTTGGAGAAGCTTGGTGATGATCTCGACGACGACACAATGGACAATGCGAGACCGTTTTTGATGGGCAAGGCGGCTGCGGTTGTTGACGAGAAGAAGACGGCCAAGGAGATTGTGGATGAGTTTGTGGGTGATGCGGTCAAGTGGTTGCAGAGCAGCAACGCGCTCATCGTTTCCAAGGCGAAGTTGTGAGTGGTGACGCAATGTGTAGCGGAACAGAATGGAACGGCCTTTCTTCTCTGTGTACACTAATGCCATCTTTTGCTGCAATCTATGAAAATTGTCTTCATTTTTGATCTTTCTTCTGCGAAGAACATCTCGTTACATGGCTCGAAGTGAAGATGCCTTCACTTCATCCCAATACCACAATATTCTACAAAAAGCCCTCTCCTCAATGTATGCTCATATCGTAGCTTGAAGTGACACTCCTCCTACGAGCCTCAAAGTATCCTTCGCACATCCTCTCCATTCACAGAGTCAACGGCTCTTCTCGCTCTGAGCATCAGTCTCCCATGGTCCCTCCAGAGTTTTGCCATCTCGACTCCAAACACCACCTTTCGGTCTCCACATGGTGGTGATGGGTGGAGGAACCAGTTCGTGCTGACACTTCCGCCAGGCGTCACTTGCATTGTCTTTGCTGGTGTCGAACTCGATCGTAGAAAGTGATTTGAAACCGAAAGCTTCATAGAGTGGTTTCCCCATGCCAGAGGCTTCCATCCAACATTCCAAGTTGAGTTTGTCGGCCCTTTGAATTCCAGCGTTCATCAGCAAAGAGCCGATCCCGCAACGTCGGTGGGTGGGAAGGACGGACATCCAGTTCAATGCTGAGGTGTGTCAGGAAAGGGTATGCTCCCAAGGGGGCCATGATATCCAGGCCATCGATGCTTACCGACGAAAGGCTTTCGCATCCAACGTGCGCGAGGAACATATATTTGATTCAGTATATGCTCGCAGAACCGCCTATATTCGCCTTCAGGCCACCAGGGTGCTCCAAGCTTCACGTCTCCTCCAGCGAACGGATCCGACGTGAAGATCTGCCATTGGCAACAGCCGACCAGTTTTCCGGACTCGACTTCGACGACGTAGAACCAATGGCTCGAAGGATCCGCAACATGTTGGTCCCAAAATCGCTGTCTCGCTTCTCCAAACGAGACTTCTCGATCTGCAGGCGTAAACCCCAGAACGGGGAAGATGAGTTGAACGATGGGATCGTAAGGTGAGTAGTTCGCAGCCCATATCACGTTCATGACAGCGTCCATTTCTTCCCTCTCTTTCGCCTCTTTAAGCGCGTATCCGGTCGTCATATTCGCCGCCAATTCACCCACCGAACCCATGGTCGAAAATGGATTGCAAGGAGGAAGAACGCCCCCGGTGGTGGTGTCAACCTCGCCCTTCAAAAGGAACCGTTTCAGGATGCCGTGTTCAGAAGTAGGTCTGAGAGAGGTGGTGAGTACATTGTTTGGTCGGCCATGCTCGAAGAGGAAGGAGGTATATGCGGACTGGGGGCGTTTCGCCGGCGAAATTCGGTGACACCACATTTAACGCACCCCTCACTCCTCCATCAATCAGAGTAGGAGTGGTACAGGTGTCGTTTTCACTACCACATCATCGGCTACGATCGTAGCTTCCTTTTGCACGACATCCCCGCTAGCGAGCCCCAGCTACATGGTTCGAGATCGACCTCGCGGCAATTCATCGGTGGCCCGAGCGCAGGTGAGTGTTTGCGAAGCAACCGCAAATGAGCAGCGGTGCGTGGCTCCTGTATTGCCATGGAGCTGGTAGAAGGACTCCGAACGACGGATAGATTTGTTATTTGACGGCGGCGGCGGGCTTCCACACCATCGTCACAGCAACATGGCACCAGATCACCAGTATCGCCGTTTGGATGAGGAAGAGAGAGGGAATGTTGATGAAAAAAGCCTGGGTGTTGACTGGAGCGATAGCACCCAGATTATCCCGACCCACACGCGAAGTTTCATCATATTCATGTCCATCTTCCTGATCTCCGTCTCCGCGAACGTCCTCCTGCTTCTCGATAACGCGCGACTCAAGAATGAAGGCCGTGACTGGGGGAAGACGGAGTACAGTGAGGTTCCTTGTCAAACTCCGAGGTCTCGGACTGATTCTGTTACAGGTGGAATCACTTTCGATACCCACATTCCCTTCCACTCTTTCACTGAATACTGGAATCCGAATATCAGTCGAGAAGAGTCGGAGGCTGCTTGGGATGCTTTGGATACAAACCCCATGGCAATCTCACTTCATAACGATTATGCGAAAGACGCCGGGCTCGGTCAGTCTACACGGTTTCCCTGGGATACCGAGCGCAGCATCTACTACGTCAAAGGCTTCCATGACATACACTGCTTGGTATGCCACATATGCTGCGTTTGCTTTTGCATCTAACAACCACAACAGAAACTCATACGCAAAGCCATAGTATCTAAACACTATGGAGAAAACCACACTTTTTCTCTCCACCATCTCTTCCATTGCCTGGACGGACTACGACAGGATATCATCTGCACAGCCGACGACACGCCCATGCCAGCTGTAGTGGCTCACCATGTTGGAGATGGACAAGTACGCAGATGCCGTGACTGGAGAAAATTGACAGCGTGGGCGACGCGTCCAGACCAACACGCTTGCCATGAATTCGATGACTACCGCGAAGCTACGAATACGCTAGAGCTGTTTGCTCATTGCCCTGAGGACTCGCCCTATCGGCCTGTTATGGAAGCTTACTTTGAGTATCATGGGCACAAGGACGCGTATCAAGGGAAGGCGGAGGGGCATGAGGTTGTATTTTGATGTGCTGGTGGATGCTGTGTCCGCGGGTTGGGGCGATTGCGGCGCAAGGCGCGGGAAGATTCGTTCGATGTTACATGCGGGTTCTTGCAGCAGAGGAAATTGATGGATGCCTCATTCTACCGGCGAGCATACCCGTTTGGACGAAACCTTTCCCCCAAAGGGACTCGTTCCGGCTACTTTGGTAGCCGACATTCCAACCGTTACATCCATGGCAAACACCATCACTGCAAATCAACCCCAAGTCCCTCGTTTCGGTCGTGGCTTCCACCAAACCACGTACGAGATGTTCGATCCCGTCGGAAAGGGAACCACCTTCACCGCTATTATCACGTAAGCAAATTGTTTTTGTCCTTGCTTCGATGGAGTGGTCTTTGTGGAACCAAGGTGTGTCTGTGAAGGAACGGTCCGCTTGAGACTGGCTCCCTGAGTCCCATTCGAGCTATCGCTTATCGTCGAACAATTGCAGAGAGAAGAACCCCCTTCAACATGTGCAGACTCGGTATCCACTCGTTCCAGAGAGTATTTATTGAAGACGAAGAGATCGTCACCCGGTGTTGTTTGTCTCTATCTGATCGCCGGTAGACATTCACTCATTGTCC
The DNA here is from genome assembly GCA_019202945.1 of Corynespora olivacea. NCBI lineage: Eukaryota > Fungi > Ascomycota > Dothideomycetes > Pleosporales > Corynesporascaceae > Corynespora > Corynespora olivacea. The sequence goes on from JAGQEM010000036.1 coordinate 156,442, forward strand.
ACTTTGCAACTACGGTGAGTCGTCAACCCCAAAATACAGAGTGAACGCCTAACGCAATGCACAGGAAGATCTTGAAAACACCTAATCATGCGATTCCTCGGTTGCTTCCTCCTCCTCGCAGCCAGCGTTACCGCTGCACCTGCCGTCCCAGTCGTCAAAGTCGATGCCATTCAACCCGTCCAAGTCAACGGACGTGCAATTCCAAACATCTTCAACACCATAGGACCTATCCGAGTCGATCGCCGCTCTTCTCCCGCAATTGATGTCGTTATAGGCGATCCGACACGTGTCAATAAGCGGGATACTTTAATCTTGTGACCCGGGTCAGGAAATCCGACAACGGAGTCGAGCGGTCAGCAAGTCTATCCTGATCCCATCTCCTTGCAGCAATCAACCAACCGAAAGGGATGTAGCGCCAGATCTTGCGTATCGTGTTATTGAAAGGACGGGTGGGAAAGAATTATTCTGCATGTTATCCCTTAGTCTACTGTACCTCGAATTGTCGGCCGTCTGTCATTACCTGCATATCCTGCCCTGCACACTTCTATGTTTAGACCGACTGGAAATCTCTCCTTGCTTGCCGGTAACTGATCGACGGTAGAGTGGGTGAATGCAAATCATATTCGTGTCACCGCAACTTCCGACCTTCCCTGATTGACATGGTGCATAAACGTTTTAGATCAGTATCACATCGACATCATATGACCGATATGTACGTCCCTCGGAGAGGAAGCGAGCCACGGTTCCACAACAGCACTACTTGGAACTAAATTCCGCACTATGGGTGGACATTCCTTCAATCTCCCCCAACGCGGTCGTCGTGTCACGGTTCACAAGTCTTGTTCAACGTCAAAGTCTCGACCGCCTAATGGGGACTTTGGAGTCTCCGATTGTCTTGGATACGAACACAGGGTTAGCAGATGAGGAGACTTGTCTCAGCTGGGAAGAAAAAAAGGAAAGGAACTGAGCTTAGCTGAGCTAGCCAGTGCACCACCGTGACCATGCGAGCTATTCCTCGAAGTAGTACCACTTCTCTACGAGCGAAGCAATACATCTTGCACCCTCACCATGCCGTCCTTGCATCCCGCTCAGCGCCGTTCGTCCATCGTTGCTCCTCTCAACCATCATACGTGCGACGCGAACCACGCACGCAAATTGCACCAACCCCTCAGAAGGTTCGGTCACAAGGTGGATATCAGGCAAAGCCAGATGACTCGCTCTTTCTATGCCCAACTCTCTAGTGTGTTGACCCTTTGGTTGGGAAACTTGGAACCACAAATATTAATTGAACGTGAACACCTGCCCTACGTTTGCTTGTTGCGCTGCGCGTGCCACACATGTAATCCTATCCGCGAATGTCCTATCCGGCACCTCCGTTCTTCATTATCGCGCCCGCTCACTGCGCCCTTTAGCATAACCAAATTTTTTTCTTCTCGAGCTGTTTTTGCATTTGTTCTTTGCCGCCGCTCGTTCAGGCACACAGGCTGGCGCACATTCGCATGTACCCATCCAGCCCTGTCGCATACTGCAATGCCGGTGCCATGATCAGCTTCGAGACGGCCGTCCAAGGGCACAGCTCCTCCTCCTATCCGAGTACCCCCAATATCCTCACGCGCCATCCAGGTTCGGCAGCTGACGTGGGCCCGTTTTTGAACGTGGTGACTTGGATTCTACTCATTACCGAGGCCTTGGCTGTGTTGACGAGGTTGGTGACGAAAAGGGCGCTGAAGAGGAGGATCGATGTCGATGATGCTTTTGTGGTTGCGGCTTTGGTAAGGCGAGATTTTGCTTCACTCGATGCGCGGTCGATCTTGGGGACTTGGGGAGTGGGACTCAGATACTGACGTTTTGTTGCGGGAAAGCTTTCCAGTATCGGGTCTGGAATCGCGGTTACTGTGCAGACGGAAAATGGACTCGGACGGGATATCGCGTTATTGACGGAGAGTCAAATCGTGGCTTACGAAAAGGTATGCTTCGTCTCTCTACAACACTGTTTTCCTCCCGATTCGTCCCTGCCCGTTAAGCTCATCGTCCGTCTCAAGTTCCATTGCTTGACGTTAGTTCTCGCGGGTACCCACTGACACGAGACGACGCAGGCCGAATATGCAAACAAGCTGCTCTACATCGCCACCCTGGCACTTGCCAAGCTTTCCATCATCTCGCTTCTTGTGATCCTGACCGCTTCCGACTTGCACAGAATACTCGGGATTGCATTGACGGCCCTGATTGCGTTGTGGGGAATTGTGTCGGAATTTGTTGCTGCATTTCAATGTGGGGCGGTGCAGCCGTGGCGCTTCATTGGAGTGGAAGGTCAGTGTCTTAGCATGGTATGTTCTCTGAAGCTTCTCTTGGTGGGAGAATAGGGTCGGGGGATGGGAGCAATCGGGAGTGGATCCATGCTGACACCCTGTAACAGCTGGCATTCTGGCGCAGCGTTAGCACCATCAACATGGCAACGGATCTTTGTCTGATTATGTTTCCGGTCCATGTGATCCTCACGCTGCAGATGAGCTTGGGAAAGAAGATCACGATTTTGGGCTTTTTCGGTGCGCGGTCACTGTGAGATACTTTCTTTCTTCCCACCCCTTCCACCCTCATCTCCCGAGTCGAGTCTGATGCTTTTCCAGGGACATAGTGGCAACTGCAATTCACATAACTTACATCCCCGCCTTCGAATCGCCAAATCCAACCCGAGCCCTGTGGAAATGGACGCTTGTCGCCCAAATCATCGAATGTATCACTATTCTCACCTCCTGTGTTCCGTATCTCCGGCCACTCCTCGAATCCCTTCCCTCGGGCCTGTACAGCGCAGACGAACTTCGTCGACGCGGCACATCCTCCGAACTCGGATACTCGCGCAACAGAAGTAAAGACGATTCCTACAAACTCAGCTCGGCAAAATCTTTCATCCACTCACACGAGAAACGAGCGAAGAGTGGTCGCACAGGTGAAGGAGGCATTGGGAGATTTCTTCCAATGCTGAGTGAGGATACGAGTCATACGAATTCGGCGAGTGGACTGCCTGGAGGTCCGAGACGGACGGATGGACAGATGGGGGTGGAGATTTCGGCGCGAAGGGATGGGAGGGGTGTGGATGTTGGGAAGTGGGAAACGGATAGTACGGGCAGCCAAGCGAAAATCGTGAAGACTACAGTCATGAGTACGGAGTGGGAGGAGAGGAAGAGTAGAGATCAGAGGTTCGAGGGGGAGGAGGGGGACGAGATTGATCTTGTGAGGAGGTAGGACGAGTGAGTTTGACTCATAGTGTTGCGATGAGCTCCTCTTGGAGGTAATGAGAGGTACGATTACGATGGAATAATACGATATCAGTTAGATAGTGAGTAATGAGAATACTACGACCTCCATCATCTACCTTCAAGCGCTCACTTTCCACCTTTCATTTTCCATAGAGCCTCGATGACTTAATCAAGGTCTTTATGTCACTTTTGAATAAGCCGTGGATGCCCAATACCCCAGCCTTCACTTTCCACAATCTGTTGGCGCTGTGCAGGAGTTCGAAAGAACGTCTTTTGTGGCAACGAGAGAACAAGCTCGCGGACACTCAACGCTTCCGTGCCATAAAGTCCGAAACAATGCCGAAGTCACCACTCCACTGGTGATGTTTCTCAATGGAACAAGAACTAAAGGGCGTTACGTGACTACGGGCGTTACGCGCACAGACACGGTATTGACAACGTCTGGCGGCCATCATTCCCACACCTCCCCATTCCTCTCCCAACCACCTACTAGCCCCAAGACGCTGACCTTCTGCTTACGGCAACTATATGCGGAGATATCTTCATTTCTCCTACTTGTATGACCATCTTGCCGCGAGCGTTCGGTGCTAGCAATCTCCGCCCTGGCACAAGTTCAACAAGCTCAGCTCTGTGCGACGCTTAGTCTTCAAGATCAAAATGTCTAGTTTCACTGGCTTAGAGAGTTTATGAGGGTTCCCTTCCATTCTTGGTCCCTCGTGGCGAGGAGCATGATGCAGAAGCGCGATCCAGCCAGCTCTGTACATCGACGAACGACGACAGGATATCATCCGATTCGCAGACCAGTCCCCAGGGCACAGAAGCGAGCAAGGGATATCCTCCGATGCATGCCACCGCAAGGCGCAGTGCGACCCCATCGAACGAATCAGCGCACATCCCTACGCTACTACCCGGGTTTCGAGACGCAGTACAATATGTCAGTCTGTTACCTGTCATCTGCAGATAGCCTTCGCGTTTGCACTCAGTTGCGGAACGCCGGCTCATGCCTATCCGTGCAAGACGCGCAATCTTTCTTCCTGATGCCGATGGATGCTCTGGGGCCGTTGGCTCGCTTTTAAAGTTGTCGCTGTCGGCACATATGACGTGCGTCACGTCCAAGAAGCAGAGATATATCGCCACGATTGACCTGTGCTGCGTGTGTGTCGTTCCACACCCTAGACTCACATCGTGTCCGTCCTAGTCTGCCCTTGATCGAACGGGGTAACCCTATCATCAAACTCCCTTTAAAGGGCCCCTGCTCAGAATCATACTATATCACAGCCATCTTCACAGGCAGTGGTTGAGATTGTCCAGCATGGAGAAAACAATCGATCTCCAGAGTTTTGACGACGAGTTTCGGCAGAGAGCAAAGAGCTCCGTTTCGGAAGCCAAGGGCGTGAATGGCTTCGATCGCGACAAGTATGAGCTTGCGCGGGCGGGGAAGGAACAGGTTTTGAAGGAAAGTGAAGAATCCTCGTGCAGGAACGCGGAATACTGACATCCACAGCGACGCTTTGGACTGGTTTCCATGACCGGCCTTTCCTGCGGTCTCATGTGCACTTGGGAGAGCATATTGGTGTACGAATCCCGTATCCGATCCATGGAATCCCAATCTAATCCGACTCAGAGTCTTCTCTATAGGCTTCCAAAAGTAAGCACCGTCCCTACACGTGTTCAGCACGCGGGAACTGACTCGAATGAACAGCGGCGGACCCGCTGGTTTGATTTACGGCTTTCTGCTTGTTTGGCTCGGCAATATATCCGTGTTCATGGTCATCGGCGAGCTGTCGAGCGCGATACCCACGGCGGGTGGACAATACCATTGGGTCTCATTACTGGCACCACGCTCGAGCAAAAGGTTTTTCAGCTACATAACGGGTATTCTGCTTCTATTCCATGGGATATGCGAGACTATCCACTAACAGCAAGGAATAGGCTGGCTTACCGTCATCGGCTGGATCGCCGCATTGACAGCTGTCTGTTTCTTCGTCGCCGATCTCACGTTGAACCTGGTCAGCCTCAATACACCGGACTACACGCGGGAGCTGTGGCATGGAACCCTTCTTCTGTGGGGGACACTGCTGCTTTGCGTGTTCATCAACATCTTTGTCAGCGGTGCGCTGCCTACTATCGAAGTGATCGTTTTGATCATTCACATCTTGGGATTCTTTGGCATATTGATACCACTGGTCTATTTGACGCCGTCGCACCACTCAGCTGAGAAGATATTCACAACCTTCTACAATATCGGAGGATGGCAGAGCAAGGCTTTGGCCTTCTTTGTCGGGCTGCAGGGAAATGCTCTGGCCTTCGTTGGTACCGATTCTGCTGTGCATGTAAGGGTCCAGTGCCAACCATGAGGGCATGTTGCTGACATGATTTGCAGATGTCCGAGGAGGTAAAAAATGCGAGTGTCGACGTCGCGCGCTCGATGCTCCTCAGCCTTGCGATCAACGGCTGCCTCGCTCTCGGCATGCTCTGCGCCGTCCTCTTCAGCGCACCGGATATCATGGTATTACTTCAAGACGATACACCCATCCCAGCTTTTATGCGCATCTTTGCACACGCCACAGGCTCGACCCTTGGAGCCACAATCATGACGAGCATAATCATCGCGCTCGAATTCTGCAGTGCGATGGGTTGCTTGGCCGCTGCTTCGCGCATGACCTGGTCCTTTGCGAGAGATCGCGGACTCCCATTTTCACGGGCACTCAGCATGGTAAGCTGCGATCGCCCTTTGTTCATGCAAAGGGGGACCACGCTGATAAAAGTAGATCGACAAACGCACCACCATCCCCGTGGTTGCCATCATCATGGTAACCACCTGTTCCGCTCTCCTCGCTCTGATCAACATCGGCAACAACGCCGCCTTCAACGGCACCATCTCGCTCGTTCTTGAAGGGTTCTACATCTCATACCTTTTAGCCTTGGGACTCCTGCTCTGGCGACGCGTCCGCGGAGACCTGGATACCCCCAGCTCCTCCCTCACAGCCTTCTCCTCTACCGCGTTCCACGACGAAAGCTATGACCGTAGTTTGACGTGGGGTCCTTGGCGCATCAAAGGTATATGGGGAACGCTTAACAATGCGGCGGCTTGTTGTTATTTAACGTTGATGGTGTTTTTCAGCTTCTGGCCTAATCAGTTTCGCATCGAGGATCCGAGTATGATGAATTGGGCGGTGGTTGTCACTGGAGGTGTTGCGGTTTTTAGTATCGGATACTATTTTATTTATGCGAGGAAGAGTTATATTGGACCGGTGGTGGAGGTGGATCCGCATGTGCTTTGAGAAAGCCACAGATAGGTTTCTTCTGACTTACTTGGAGGTACCAAGAGACGCCATGTATACGTTAACTTTGGGTTTGTGTGGTTATCTCGACTAGAGATTGGGCGTGAGGGGAAAAAACAGGGCAGCATTTGGTTTGGCTAATTGTAACGAGCGTTTAGATGGCAGTATTTTGTTACGTAGGTACGAGTTATGACTTGTTTACAACACTTCCTTCTTATATGAATGAATGTGCAGGTCAAGTTCCTTGATTCAGACACTGCCTCACTGCTGATCTTTTCTCCTCGTTTCCCTCTTGGGTTTATTGTTCCTGGCTTGTTGGATGGCTTATATGCAGCCAGTGAGCAACATGAACTTCATCTACAGCGAAATTCTGTAATTTAGTCATATTGAAGGAACGAAGTAGGTCAATACAAAACCCCTGCTCCTCAAAAGAGCAAGAAATTCTCGGTTCATACGGCGCTTCGGGAATGCATGTGGATGATTCTTGCGAATACGTAATTCAGCTCGCCTGTTTTTCAGTTGCGTGCATGATAAGTCCAGCCTTTGCAGCGCGTAGCTTTGTAACATCAATACGGCGAGAAAAGATTTGCAAAGGAGAGAAACTTGCAAAAGTAAACGCGTTCATGAGTTTACCTACATTGGTGTCCACAACGTTTGATCCCGGCGACGGCCTAGGCGATTCGGAAGCTCGTCATCAAACTACAAACCGTAGCTGCATGGGATGCGCGACACATTTCCCACCCCATCCAAGCACGGTGAACACCATTTGCGATAGACAGCGGTCATTCAGTCGTTCACCTTGCGGAGGACGAACGTCCAAAAACGCCATCCTGGTATGTACCGAGACCGCACCTCCTAACGCCATTCATCAGTGCAGACCAAACCCAGGTGCCATTGGAGACTCTGGGGTCCCGATCTGTAAGCCAGAAAGGGCGTTTAGAAAATATCTTGGCGACGATCGACGATCGCCTGGAACTCGACACGACGTCTACCGATGATGCTCTTGCGGTGAGGAGTCACCTCGCTAGCGATGAGATGCGGCTCGACCGTAACGTTGGCCTTGAGCTCCAGGAACCTCACGCAGACTTGGTTCATGAGGGACTGGCTGTCGTAACCATCGGCTGAATCATGCCAGTGGATGAGGACTTGCTCAAGCTCGGGCGCCTGTTGGAGAATCTGGAGCACAAAGGTAGCGCGCTCGTCGAGCATCCATGGAAAGACGGCGGCGACGGTCGAATCCGGAACCTTGGCTTGGGCACGGCTGGACATACTACGTGAGTGCGGGTCAAAATACGGGCACAGACTTACTTACACCCAAGTTGAGTCCCAGACGAAGGCAACCTCGGCCCTCTTGATGTTTTTGACGGGTGAAAAGGCGGCTTCGGCGAGGTCGTTGAGGGTTAATTGAAAGAACGAGTAATGGCCGAAACTGCTAGTAGCATCCACCTTGAGGACAGTGACGTTGTAGAACCAGGCCTTGGTCTGACGGCCGAGTTCCTTGTTGAGGAGGAAGAGACTGACAGGCGGGGGGCACTGGGTGATGCGGAGAAACTTGGGAACATGGCGCCATTTGCGGTGGGCGCGAACGACGGGAGCAGCATTCTCGTCGCCGTCGTCAGATCCATCGTCATGCACGCCTACATGTGGGAGGCTAACGACGGGACCGACATTCACAGCGTGCGCGGGCTGGATGGTGCCGCCGGTCGCGGCCACTCCTTCGGTCTCTTCATCCTCGTCGTCCTCTGCCTCTGCCTCTGCCTCTCCATCCTCCTCCTCATCGTCTTCTCCGCCATTCTCTTCATCCTGCTCCTCGCTCTCCTCACCATCCACGGCACCGTATACGACCGTCGGCACCGTCGCCGTCGGATCATCCGCCATTATCTTCGCGATTGCCTCCTTGACGTCCTTGCGTTCGAACCAATGGCGGAGGACATGCTTCGTCTTGACGTTGTCGCGGATAGAAGCTTCGGCGAAAATCATGTGGCGGATCTCAAGCGGAATGCCCATGAGGGACGCGGCCGCAGGCTCGTCCTGGGTACTGTCGGCCATTTTGCGATTGCTGGGTCGCGATAGTGGCTGGTTGGTGAGTTGTAGAGGGATTGTGAGGGAGAGCGCGGGGCAGGCTGTAGGGACGTGTTTACAGGCTGTTCGCGGTAATCAGGTCGTGGCAGATATCTCGAGTACAAGGCCAGGCTGGGCTGCTGCCTGGAAGAAGGCGCGGTGGGTGGTCGGTTGGTGGGGTCGGAGATGGCCACGGCAGGCCTGGGAAGGCGGGGAAGGGCATGTAGTGGAGGTGGAGGTGAAGGCGAAGGTGAAAGCGAGGGTGAAGGCGAGAGTAGAGGCGAAGGCGAAGGCGAAGATACGCCGCATTTGTCTGTACCGACCTGTGCGTACGTGAGGGTGAAGAGGATTCATCATTGCGATTATAGTTGCCGTTGCTGTGTAGGTTGGGGCCGCTGCTGCGTCAATCACATTGGCCATATTCGTGATGCAGAAGGGAGGGGTCGCATCTTCATTGAGCACCATGCGACGAAAGTCAAGCGAGCGCGCGTCCATGTCGCGAGCAACATCATGACCGTGTTGTCGTCTCTACTGCTGCAGTGATGATGATGATGACTCCAGCATCGGCCGAGCTGCCCACGCAGCCATCCCTGTGTCCATCAGCCCGGTCCTCAACGGCGTCGTCTACCATTCGCACAAGAATCTCTACCTCTTCTTGTTTTCGTCCATGCAGATTGACGGCCTGCATTTGCGCACTTCCAACCTTTACCTTTTCGCATTCTTGGACTTGGTGGTCCCCATGTCCGCGCAAGCCGTACGTGCCGTACGTGCCCAACGCGCCTAGTAGGTATGCACCACACTACCGATATGAAAGGATTCGTTGTTCGCCGACGCGGACATCATCTCGTACATGATGGGCGACAAAAGAGTTATAAAAGGGATGAAGTACACAATTAATCCGACATATTATTAAACAATTATAACGATCAAGAGAGGGTGAATAAGTCGGATATAACGATTCATCCACTGTCCGGTTAAAGGCGTATTCTTTGTCAGCTTCAACTTCATCAAAACCCGTGGGCTATCACCGCATTATCTGGACTTCTACTCGATATACATCATGGCTCAGACAGAGACTACGCTCTATCGCGGTTCTGACGAGGCTGGCCATTTCGTGTGGTCGCCTTTCGGTATGGCAACCCATCCCTTCCCAACATCCTCCAGATCCAGGACACTTACCAACTGACCCATAAAGTCACCAAAGTCGAATTCCGCTTCCGCACCTCAAACACAGCCTACACGCGCGCCACCGGCTCCCCAGCCTCAGGTCCTAAACGCAAAATTCCTTACGTGGACGTCACCACACCTGGCCAACCTACCACACGTCTCGCCGACTCTACACTCATCGTAAAAGACCTCGTCAAGTCTGACCTAATCCAAGATGTGAATGCCGCCTTGAGCCCCGCGCAAAGGGGCGTCGATCTCGCCATCCGCGCGCTCTTTGAGGAGAAACTGTACTTTCTGCAAGTCTACGAACGCTGGATCATCAATTACGAAAGCATGCGTGACCATATCCTCGCCGCCATCCCGTTGCCGCAACGCCTCGCAGTAGGCGAACACACCAAAGCCGAAGCCGTAACGAAACTCGATCTGCAGGGCTCGGGACGTTTCACAGAGCCCGAGAGGCGCGCTGCTATCAGAGACATCTGGGAGGGGCTAAGCGGTTTGTTGGAGGCTTCGAAGGCAAATGTGGGCGACAAGGAGGTGTTCTGGGTGCTTGGGGGGCCAGAGCCGAGCGAGGCCGACGCAACCGTTTTCGGCTTTGCGGTCAGTGTCTTGGTTTGTGAGGCCGGGCCAGAGAGTACGGAGTTGGTGAGACGCGAGTTTCCAGTTGTCGTGGAGTATGCGGGGAGGATTCGGGCGAAATGGTTTGGGGATTATGCGTTCCCTGTTTAGTGAAAGGGTGTATCTAGGATGGGGAGGCATCCATTGATAGCTTTGCACAGGTCAACTGGTGTTCCTCGGCGTTTGAAGGTGTGACGTGATTTATTTATCTGCGACTTCCCTTCCTTTCCAAAATCCCTTCCCGTCTCCAACCGCAGCACACCGTCACGACAACAACAACAACAACAACAACAACAACAACAACAACAACAACAATAACCCTCGCACCTCGCCTACTTTACCAATCCAATCGAGAAACCATGAACGGCCCAGTTGCGAAGCTCGTACTCTTCCTCCTTTCCATCCTCGCCCTGTTCTCCCTCGCCATTACCTCTCCCGACGCTGACGCTAAAAACACCTTCCACCTCACCACGACCTCCAACAACGTCGTTTTCAATCCATTAATCGAGAAGCGCGGCAGTTGCTACAAAGAATGCGAGCAGGCGTGGAGCCATTGCCTTGAGGTAAGCCATTAAACCCCCCTTCTGCTGTGGAAACCAAACACAGCGGGGACGCAGCTTTGACATCGAGGGTGGCACTATACTGCGCTGCAAGTGGTAGAAAGGGGGGTGGAGGGAGTGGTGGAGGTAAAGGTGGAAATGATGAAGATGCTGATGTATGAGAAATAGAACATGTGCTGGCTCTACGATTATGGATGTCCCAAGGTTTGCATGTTCAGGGTTTGCGAGACAATGAGTGATGTAAGTACTCCTATGCCATTCAACTGGTTTTATGCTCGGCATGAAAGAGAATGAGATTCGGGTTGGGGGCTAATGCGTAGGAACAGAAATGCTCGGCCTGTGAGTGGTGCTAGTTGAGCGAAGACGCGCAACGGACTGGAGCGTCAAATCTTGGACAACGATATGGCAGCAATTGCACGATCATTCATGGCATCCACGTTGGCTACCTTGAAGCTGCGTATGCGTGCGCTTCTGGATGGGTAGCCACCCTTTTCAGTACTCGAATGAGATGTCGGTTTGGGGTGGCAATATCTATGCTCCAGTCTCCTATCCGTATCCCAAGACATCAGTAACTTTGCTCTTTCTGTCGACTCGTGTTTACATGCCCATCCATTAGCAACGCCATTTGTTCAGAACACCACGGATGACGCCTTTTATCGTATATGCCGCCTGACTAGGCAATGCGTGAGAGTGGCGAGAGTGCAGAGAGCTGTGCTGAAGTATCCGCAACCGTGATGCAAGGTACGATGCTCGAGCACGCGACACTGGCTCGTCTTTTCACAACGAGCCGTAATTATGTCTTCTGGAACAGGTGAATGCTTTGGGAAGAGCAACACGGCAACAGATTGGTTTTCACAACACATGATGTACATCCGTCGCAACCGTCCAACCCGCCAACGCGGTGTGACATCACGCTAAAACCCAGCAGGGCAGGTTGACGCTTAGGCATGCGGGGAAGCCGCTCGAGCCCACAGGACCAAGACGTGACCTGCTGAATTTCCAGCAACGCTTCCTTAGGCATAGAACCAACAATCGGAACGCAGCTAGCGACAGAATACGGAGGCCGCCCTGCCGTTTGTCGTGTGCTGCTCTTGTTTCGGCGAAAGCCAAGAAGATGGTTCCCGGCGGTTGGCCAGCCACCTACGTTAGGCACGTAATGAACGTTATTTTTTTGTACAAGTATCGGCGGTGAGTAAACGAACGATGGCAACGGTATATAAGGGCGTCCGGTGCGCTGGTTGCTGTGGAGCGCCACCTCGTCGTTATTCTCCCGAGTCATCATGAGGGTATCACAATCTGCGGGGATGATCCTATTGCTGGCTGCTCTGCCATTGGTATCAGCGCTGTATGAAAATGGGTCTGTAATTGCACCCTGCGACTCGCCCATCTACTGCTACGGCGACCTGTTGCGCGAAATCGAGCTGGCGCGCCCATTTGCGGATTCAAAGACGTTTGTGGATCTGTGAGTGGACCATGAATCGCGCGGAGGGAGCGACGGCTAAATGGAATAGACCGACCACGCGGCCCCTGAACGAAGTCATCGCAGCTTTCAACCAGCTTGAAAAGCCGATCCAGAATAATACGGCCTTGAACGACTTTCTCTCGCAATACTTTGGGCAGGCTGGCAGCGAGCTAGAGGCGATCCCCAGCAGTCAATTGGAGACGCAACCCGATTTCCTCGACGACGTAAATAGCACCGCTGTCGCCGATTTCGTACAGAAGGTTATCGATATTTGGCCCGACTTGACGAGGCGATATGTTGGCGCAAGCAGCAACTGCACGGGCTGTGTCAACTCTTTCTTGCCCGTGAACCGCACGTTTGTGGTCGCTGGAGGTCGCTTCCGGGAACCGTACTACTGGGACTCGTTCTGGGTTATCGAGGGGCTCCTGCGAACCAAAGGCTCTTTTACTCAGATTGCCGAGAATATAATTGAAAACTTCTTGGACTTTGTAGAGGACTTTGGGTTCGTGCCAAATGGTGCGCGCAAGTACTACCTGAATCGGTCGCAACCGCCGCTCCTTACTCAGATGGTCCGCGTCTATGTAGAATATACGCAGAACTACACGATACTGGAGCGGGCACTGCCATTGCTGGAGGCTGAACACGACTTTTGGGTCAACAACCGGACAGTCACTCTCAACCGCGCGGGGAGGAACTACAGCTTGGTAAGTCACGTGTCACCCAAATTGAGATTACACACTTACATTGTCCAGAACCACTACGCCGTTCTCAATACGCAACCCCGCCCAGAGTCGTACTATGAAGACTACGTGACAGCCAATAACCAATCGTACTACAACACAAAAGGCGAAATTTTCAATGTCACTCAGTCTCTCAACGATACGCAAAAAGCGCAGCTTTACGCAAATCTTGCCTCCGGAGCTGAGAGTGGATGGGACTACTCTTTGCGGTGGCTTGCCAATCCCAACGATGCCGTTTCCGATACTTTCTTCCCATTGCGATCGTTGAACACCATCAACACCATCCCCGTCGACCTGAACTCGATCCTTTACTACAACGAAATCACCATCGCTGAGTTCCACCGCCACGGGGGAAACTACTCGGCTGCCAAAGCATGGGCTGATCGTGCGACCCAACGCAGTGAAGCAATGACTGCTCTCCTGTGGGACGCTGAACACTTCTCCTACTTCGACTACAATCTGACGTCCGGTGCGAAGAACATCTACACCGTGGCCGACAACACCACAGTCGTCGACGATCTTCCCGGTGCACCCGCTGGCCAACAAGTCTTCTTCAACCCAGCTCAGTTCTATCCGTTCTGGACAGGCGCCGCACCCGCATCCATCAAGAACGACCCTTCGGCTATGCGTCGCGTCTACGCACGTATAGCAGAACTTCTCGCGAACCGTCCTGGCGCCATTGCAGCATCGAACCTCCAAACAGGCCAACAGTGGGATGAGCCCAACGTCTGGCCTCCGCTCGAATACATCATCATCCAAGGCCTCCTCAACACACCTCTCGAATCCACGACGGCAGGCGACAACCAAACCACCACCGACTACATCTGGACCCAAGACCTCGCTTTGCAGCTCTCGCAGCGCTATCTCGACTCCACATTCTGCACCTGGCGCGTAACTGGCGGTTCGACTTCCGAGTTCCCGCAACTGCAAAACGCCCAGGGCAATGGTACGATGTTTGAGAAGTACTCCGACGAGAGCACGAACGCGAGAGGTGGCGGTGGCGAGTATACGGTTGTCGAGGGTTTTGGGTGGACAAACGGAGTCTTGATTTGGGCGGCGGATGTTTTCGGCGAGCAGCTAAAGACGCCGAATTGTGGGAACATCAGTGCCGTGGAGATCCCCGGGGGGAAGAGGAAGAGGAGTGCGGTGGAGCTGCATAGGAGGGATGCGGCCTGGGTGAAGGATCTTTATTGAAGTTTTCCGCCCGTAAAGATGGGTTGAGAGACAGCGGATCAATCAAATATTTCACCATGGAATGAGATGTGTTTCACTTGGAAATGTGTTGTTGTCGTTGCGATGAAGCATGTGAAGCAAACATACATTTCTAACATAGGCACTCGGCTCGTTAGACGACCGCTAGGTACCTCGGTCCCAGGCGGTTCCCCTGTTGAGTTGAACGATGATGCGCAGAAATAAAACGTCATCTTGTCACGGATGTTGGCTGTCGGCGAACCGTTCGTATTGTACAATAGCCGTGGAAGCAGGGACCTCGGTAGCAGGGACCTCGGTCGCCGCACCATCCAATTGGCATTCTACTATCTATAGCAAATGTGGGAGTACAAGGGGGCAACTCGCACGGGTTGCCCCCTGTTGTACGCTACCAAACTTGGCACAAAAGACGCTGGGTTTCTCAACCTTCTGAGTAGATTCTTCAACCAGCTCGGTTTTATGAATTTATTGTCTATCTATCTATCAACCGGCTGATTAAACAACCGATCAACTAACCGATCAATTGTGATAGATTTCACAACCCGGAGCTTTGAGAAATCAGGCGTCTTCTTGCCAAGTTTGTTGGCGTACGACAGGGGGCAACCCGTGCGAGTTACCCTTGTAGTCTTTTCTTGAAGTTTCGCACTATTTTATACCTGATTGGTAGTCACGATGGATGTTGCGAGGGCCGGCCCGGGTTGGAGGATCGAGCGTAGTAGGGATGTCGTGAAGAACATTGGGGAAGATTGTACTAAAGTCCCCGCGGGCACACATCTGAAGAACAATTGTGATTCTGAGTTTGGAACCTGCAGATTTCATGCATCGTGGAGTATGCCATGCCATGACAGCATCCCCAACGAACCCGTCGCTTGACAAGCTCGCCCAGAAGGATTCACTATAGTAAGCAGCGCAAACCTGAAAGAGTCCGAACCCCATGTTCGTTATCCCCGCATATCGTTGCTGCCAACCTGTCACATCACGACTCATATGTGACGAACCCTGCATGTACATTCCGATCTCCTGAATTGCGACCATGACTTTCCTTCTCCAATTAACGCGCGAACTGTGGACAGGGTCAAGACCTGGCCAGGATGCACCGTGACAGATCAGCCAGAAACTTGTATCATAAACCCCCGAACCCCGCCAAAGATGATCCTATCCGTCCGGTAAATGCTGATTCTCCAGACTCTAGTTCTGCGACTGTGGAGATGGTAGAAAACAATGCATCGACATTGGTGGGCTCGATGTGGGGACTCACCGTCATCGCGTTATTGTTCATCATCGCTAGAACGTACCTGAAGCTTAAGCATGGGAAGGTAGTAGGGGCGGATGATTGGACACTCTGGATGGCCTGGGTAATACCTCTCATCTCGCAAACACGACCGAGACCTGTGAACTAATCTCTGGACGAAGTGCCTCCTCACTATATACACAGCTCTCACGCACACAGCGACTCGCTACGGCCTCGGATATCACTTCAACGACATACCCAAAGAAAACCTCACACCGGCTAACAAATTCCTCACCATCGGAGAGTTCTTCGCCGTCCTCGCGCTGCAAATTAGTAAAACCTCTTTCGCCATTACGCTGCTTCGTGTCGCCACGCGGCAATACCTCCGGTGGGTGGTATGGGTCATCATCGTCACGCTCAACATCGTCATGGGTCTTGATGCCATCTTCATCTTTGCCTCATGCATTCCAACTGAGAAAATATGGATCCCAACACTGCCGGGCAAATGCTGGAAACCAGAAGCTGTAGTCAACGCATCGATTTTTGCGGGCGCGTATTCCGGCGTTATGGATATCCTGCTTGCGGGGCTTCCGTTCTTCATCTTGCAGCCACTGAAGATGGGGGCGAGGGAGAAATTGGGGATTTGTCTGGCCATGAGCTTGGGTGTCTTTGCAGGGATTGCGGCGTTTATCAAGTCAGGGTATTTGCCGCAGCTCGGGAGATGGGAGGATGTGACTTGTAAGCCTGCATTCTTTCTCACTCACCAACTTCCTTATCGGCAACTGATACGAACGCAGATTCATCCTACATCATCCTCATCTTCGCCGCGGCCGAAGCCGCCATCACTATGATTGCAACCTGCGTCCCCTATTTCCGTCTCGCGATATCTCATGACAGTGGCACGCATACGACGCAGAGATACGAGATCCAGGACGAAGAACTTCAGACAGATCGTGTGATGCCTAGATCAATGAATACGAAGACCTTGAGGGCAGATTGGATGGCGAGCTCGCAGTCAGAAGCGGGGAGGGTTGCTGTGCCTGCCAGGATGAGTAGGGCTTCCGAGGTTATGATCAGCAATCATTCGAAGAGTCGGAGTGCGGGAACAGAAACTTGGGACATATGTATGAATCACATGGGGAATGGGAAGTTGTAGTATTGTAGATGGCGTCATGGGCGAAACTTCCAGTGGAAGACTTTTGTTTTATTTTGAGCGTTGATACCCTTTTTTATATCATTCCAGTAACATGTAACGGTATGTTTAAAAGAATTGGATCAAATCAGACCTAAAGGCAGGTTGTTTGCATGATAAAGACTCTTGGCGGGAATCTTCTTGGATCCTTCCCCACCGTTCTGCACCTCAAACCGTGTCACACCAGGAAATTCGTAATCTATCACGTGTGCGACACCAATCATCATGATCGTATTCCCAAACTTGCGAAGTATAAAGAGGAAGTTGATGCCAAAGGTTTGATGAGTTTGTCTCTCAGTTTGATGTGTTCTGTTGACCTACGTTCGCGATGAAGAGATATCCTTCCTATATTGTTCTTGAGCAGATGGAGGTTTTCATTGACGAGATGGTAGTTTCAAGCTCCAAAAGCGGAGGTAACAACCTACCATCTTTGTCGGTGACGAGTAATGGCTTGGAGCAATGTAGTAAAGACTCCTCATAATCCTAATCTCCAATTGTAACCTTAAGAAATGTCTGCCGGGAAACCTTATGAGCGTGGTAAATATCCCTCATTTGAAGAAGGGGCTCCCGTAGACTCGGCTTTTCTAGTAATTCTTGAATGCTTGAGTAGGTGCTTCCAATAAGTATTTATGTCCGTACAAGGTAATATCTGATGTCTGTACGGTCATATAACGGCTACTCTTATATAACTAAGAGCACTGTACGTAACTGTTTTAGGCTGCGTATATCCTTTTATCCTACCTGTGCGTAGATAGATCCTCTTTACACGGAATTAATTAATTATCTTAGTCACCCCCTTGCGCGCGCCTGCTATGATAATTGGTCGTAAATTATTATAGCCTATTTAATACTAATTAGTGGTTGTTTAGTTCATACCGTATAACTACAAATTGGCAAGAGTGAAGACGGAGTCTTACCCTTTAGTAGATAAGGGTCTCTATTTCGTACCTAACCTAAATAGAAATTACTAGGGAAGGGAGATTGATCTCTAGACTGTACGTAGCTAATAGTACCTGTATAGTAGTACCTGTATAGGGATATAGACTGCCTAAGCTGTCGTACGCAATAGAAGGAGATTATATACCTAATACACAACTAGAACTATTACCGTACGAATAAGCCAGCGGTAATAAACCCCCTATTAACTCAAATCACCGCACGAAGGCCTGCCTATTAAACTTTCGTCCGCCTATTAATTTAAGCCACTGTACGGCCCTCCCGTCACTATACGGCCCCCCTATCCGTCACTGTATAGCCCTTACCCTGTATATACTATGGCCTCACTACTACTAACCTCTCCTGCTCTAGAGAGTAGTAGAGCACTATACGAACCCCCGCCAGAAAGTTTTCTCCTATCGTACAGGGAACTGGCTACAATTATACATATCTCAGAACTACTACTAAAGAGTAAAACGGATCTCAAGTATTAGAATAATAATATTAATATAATAACTAACCTAAGTAT